>JAODAL010002536.1:157500-193668 GCA_025379985.1 Phyllomedusa bahiana | reverse complement strand
AATTACGGGCGAAATAATCCCAGAAAAAGCCTGTGAAGCACCTTCGTGACCGCCGTAGATAGAGGCTTTGGTGGTCACTAAGGAGCAAAAGGACCAGTGTCCAGTCCTCAAAGGCTGCTTTCACACAGCGCAGTTTTGGTTCAGTTTTAACTGCGCTCCAACTAAACTGCCTTTATTACCAGCAAGCTTCTTTCACTTATCTAAATTGTTTAGAAAGGTGTTTAGAGTAAGTAATGAATTCCTGTGTTTGAAGTCTTCTGGATACAAACACACAAATTGATACATCACTTTCCAAACAATTTAGATAAGTGAAAGAAGCTTGCTGGTAATAAAGGCAGTTTAATTGGAGCACAGTTAAAACTGCACCAAAACTGCGCTGTGTGAAAGCACCGAAAGGAGTTGTCCATATTAAAAAGACTCTCAGCAGGTCAGGCTGAAATTCACTCTTTAGCATTGAAATTGCAACACCAGCTATGCAAATTGAGGAAGCAGCAGGTGTCGCTAACATCTGTGAATGATCAAATTTTCAAGCGCTTCAATCTGTGGCATGTGTGAGGGCATCAAAGCCAGATTTTTAAACCATATGAAACCTCCAAAATTGGATTCAGTCATATGGGGTTATGGTGTGAGGTGGCATAATGTACAGTAGCTGCACCCCTCTAGTCTTCATTTCAGGTACCCGAACAGCTCAATTCTATTACAGTATCTCAAGTCTATAAAATATTAATTTGAATTAATCAAGATTAAAAAAAAAAAAGAGAATGTTCGTCAACATAAGGGTCCATAGTATTTAAAGGAGGGGTTTTCTCACCACAGTGATTTGACTTTTAATATGTAGGGAAAGGTAAACGAAGACTATTACCGAATACATTGCTGTTTTGATTTTGCTTTGTTCAGGAGATAAGATTTCATCTACTGCTAGTGTACACAAATTTCTCTAGGTTACTGACCACCCTGCTCTTATCTCATTGCTCTAAGCTTCCGTCAGTCAGTCCGACCATGGTCAGTCACTCAGTGCTGAGTTTTTGAATATGTTTTCGATCCGGAAAACCTATTCCAAAGCGCTGAGTAAAATGCACCCATAGTGTGTTGCGTGTTTGGATGCGTTTTTGCTGCAGCAGATGCACCCTATAGTTTTAAATAGGACTCCTGCTGCATCTTTCGGATCAAGAATTGACATGACAATTCTTTGAACAGATCCAAAAAATGCATCAGAAAGATACATGTAAACACATAGCGGCGATCACTCGTCTGAACACCGAAAGCAATGTAAATCACATTGCACATTGTTAGATGCGTATTTGCGACCATTTAGGGTTTTAAACAAGCATTAAAACACGCATCTAAGGGTGCTATCACATGGTATGTTTTTGACGCGTTTTTTATGCAGGAAGGCACAGCAATTAATGCTGTATATTGCTGCACAAAAACGCACCGTGTGAAAGCACCCTAAGAAACTTCCTGCAGCTTTCCCTTTGGCCACTAGGCCTAACAATAGTCTGACACTTCCTGTTCTGGAGAGAAAACTTTTCATGTTAAAAGCAGCTCAGGCAAGGTGGTTTCTCCCATAATCATATACAGACAACAGAATTGAGAAATCTACAATTAGAAAATAAAAGCAGCTAAGAAGAAAAGAATATGGATCAGGGTCTTACTTTAATTAGTTTAAAAAAATGAACGATAGATTTTGCAGACTTTGAGCTGTTTCTGTCTCTTACAAGCTCCTTATAACCAGAACACCTGTATTGGTGTAAACCGTTATAAATACAGCCTGAACTGATTAAACAAATGTGAGAAATGCACTCTGCTCCCCCCCTCTACCACCTGCCTGATAACAGAGGGGGAGCAGAGTGCATTTCTCACATTTGTTTCATAGTGTATAATGTAGTGTTATATGGGGGGGGGGGGGGAGTGAATCTAACAGCTAGATACTCAGTAATTGATGATGCTTCACATAGAACTATCACTGACAGAGAGGAGCATAGAGAGGAGCTCAGACAGCCTTTATTATACAGACACAGCCATCACAGGCAGCTAGTTTCACTTTCATTTTCCACACAGTAAGCACAGAGTGCAGGCAGCCAATCACAGCACAGAGGGTGAGTCCCAACAGGCTGAACTAAATATCAGTCAGCCAATCACATCAAAGGGGGTGTGGTACAACCTCAGGCTGCTGATTTAGCTCTAGACACACAGATTAGCTCATAGCTGCTATACTAATTGATTTAGGTAATGCAAACCAATTGCAAAAGTGCTTATTTTTTACTGTCCCCATTATTACAGATATGATCTTTGTAGCGAGAAAACCCCTTTAAGGTATTTCTGAGATGGTTGTCATGATCTATGATATCCTCTTTTGTCACCTATGATTTTTACTTAAATATTTTGGACTTTTATGTTGATGTACATTCTCTTTTTTAGCTTGATTAATTAAAAGTTGTTTCACAGACCTGCAATAATAATAATAATAATAATAATAAATCCTTATTTATATAGCATCAACATATTCCGCAGCACTTTACAATTTGGAGGGTGTAGGTGCAGACAAAAAAAAACATACATTGCACAATTAAAAGCTACTTATAGATGAGAAGAGGTGAGAGGGCCCTGCTCGCAAGAGCTTACAATCTATTAGGGTGTACGGGAGAGACAAAGGGTAAGAAGTGCTAGATTTACAATGGTCCAGCCATGTGACATAAATATGGGGTTGTTTTATGTAGAATTCGGATGGACCCCCCACCCCGACAGACAACTATATACATTTAAACGCCGAAAATGTGTGCGCGGGTGGGTGTGGGTGGGGGAGGGAGGGTTTGGGCCTTTGGGGGATTCGGGAAAGGCCAAGGAGAAAAATGTTTCTCAGGGCCCCCCTTAAAGCAATGAAAATTTTGGAGTGTGGCCTGATCGCCCCGAAAGCAATTCCAGAAAAATGGGTCCCCAACGTGTGAAGTTTTGGGAGATTTCCCCTGGGGGGTTTTCGAGGTTTGGGGTGTAACAAATATCCAGCAGACCCGGAAAGGGGGTAGGTGGAAACCCAGAGTTTTGGGGAAAATGTGGGGAGGAGCACGCTGTGGAGATTTTGGGGGGAGAGTGAATTTTTAAAAATTGAAATCCTGTACTGAATACCCCCCTTTGGCAGTGACTGACACAGGTAAGGCATCATATAGGGGCGGGAAAAACGGAAAGCCGGCTGCTGAAATTCAGTACAGATTGGAGGGGGGAAAAGTTTACAGAGGGGGAACCGATAACCAAGGATTTCCCGTAGCAAGACAAAAGAAAAACCCCAAAATTTTGAGTTTTTTTTTGGTTTTCCACAGGAGAAAAGGCCCGGATTCTGGAGATGTTCTTGAGGGAAAGGTGACAACCCGGGGGCAAGGGTTTGGATTATGGGGTGAAGGACAGATGGGAAATTTTGGGGGAATAACCCCAAAAACAGCGGCCTTTGCCTAGGTGTTTTTGGTGGTGCCCCAACACGACCAAGATGGGCAGGGTGGGGTTGGTTAAAAAAGGGGGGAAAGACAAAATTTGTCTTTTAAATGAGGATTAGTTTCAGAGGGAGGAGGACAGGGATGTCAGAGACAGCAAACAGACATCACTGTTTTTTGAAAAAAGGCGGAATAAATGTCCCGGGAGGAGGTGTAAAAAATTGGGTGCCCACCCCCTGGGAGTTTGGTACTGGAAGCCAAATCTGTTTGAGGGTTTGTCCAAGGGGGGCTGTGAAAAATAGAAAAGGGGAGGGGGCCAAAAGGGTTTTCCTGAGGAACCCCAAACCAGCAAGGGGGAAAAGGAAAAGGAAAAAGAACCTCAAATGATACACTGAAGGAGGGGTTTAAAAGGGGGTGGGAAGAAAACCCAAAGGGAGAGGGGTGCCCCCGGGAGGCCAATGGGCCCCTGGGCATGCTGAGGAAAGGGTTGGTGATCAAATTTTCAAAGCGCAGAGGACCCCAAAAGAAGGGGCAAGGATTTCCCCCCGGAATTTACAGTGGGGAGATCTTTGGGGGAACCTTTAGCTAGGCACGATAAATTAAATTTGAAAATGCCCTAAATTACTCTCATGAAAAATACACAAACCCGGGGTCGCCTTTAACCCCAAGGGGTTCAAAGGGCGGTTTTTGGCCCCCGGGGGTTTCGGGGCCCCCAAAACCTCGTCCAAATCCGCGCCCCAAAACGCCCCTGGTTCTTACATGGTTTTTTTTGGAAACGGTTTGCTATCCACACCACGCGCGGCCTGCCGAGCTTGTTTGAGAAGTCTCCTGTCAATTCTGACAGCGAGTCTTCAGCGCGGTGTCGTCGCGGGTGGTGCGCGGTTGGGCCGCGATTCTCAGAGCGTTTTTTGCCCTGCCTATTTATTTGTATGGGGGAAAAACTGTACCGCGACAATAACCTCGCCGCTATCGCGACGCAAAACTGCATCGGAGATGCAGGTTTGGACGAAGTTTTGGCCGCGGCAACTGTGCCGAAACCCGCGTCCAAACCCGCAGCGAAATCCGCCGTGTGAACCATGCCTTACACTGATTTTGTCATGAAATCAGTGGTACAGTCATTTCTCCAAAGTGTCCCAGGAGCCGTTTTTTAACAGAATAATGCCAGCTGCTGCGTGTTTCTTGTGCTGCTGTGAGCATCCTGTGTGATCTAAGGCTATGTCTACCCGGCAGTGGACAAAACATGACCGGAAAACCAAATCCCACAGCCTGTCAAAAGCTGCTGCCATTTTTTGGCCTGTATTTTACACTTTTTTGCAGAAATGCAAAGCATTCTAATTGCTATGGATTTCTGCATGAAATGCGCTAAAAAAAACATTCAAAAAATGCACCATAAAATGTTCGGCACTTTACATAGACTCCAATAGTAAATTTTCTGCTCTGTTCAGTCGTTTTTTGCAACATGTTTCAAAAAACGACCAGCAAATAAAACAAGCAGAAAAAAGATATACAGTGGCGACAAGAGAAAGTTTACACTATACAAGTCTAAGGCCTTGTCCCCATTGCACGGGTTTTCACCCGGTTTTTGCGACGGTGTTTGGTTTTGAAAACCGTTTGCAAACCGGGTGAAAATTTTTAACATGGGCCTCTATGGAAAACCCGCGCAGCAGTCCCCACTGCAAGGGTTTCCGCCCCTCGGTTTTTCAGACCGCCGGCCGCCCGAAAAACATTCAACATGTTCATTCTTCCGACCAGTTTTCGGACGGAAGATGAACATGTCTATGTGAAGGGGGAGGGTTTTTCTCCACTAATCGCAGAGAAAAGCCATCCCGCGGCGCCTGTGTGCACAGCCCGAAAGCAGTTCAAATACGGGTCAGATAAACCACCCGGTATTTGCACTGTGCTGTGTAAATGGCCCTAAGGGACCTGTTTTCAGTTGTTTTTTCACCGTTATTATTAAAAAAAAATGCACTGAATAAACTGACGTTTTTGTGCCATGGAGACCTAGCCTTAGGGCTTGTTCACATGGAGTTTACACTCCGTGTTACAAGCGCTTTATGGATCCATCTTGGGGTCCGCTCTGTCGGTCCCCAAGACGGATCTAAACAATTAGCAGTGAGATTCTCACTGCTCACACAGCGCGTTCAGATGAGGGACTGACATGCAATTCTTTTCAAGACGGAGCTGAGCTGCGCTATTGAAACACGCAGCAGCGTTCCCTCATGTGAACGGCGCTCCGTGTTCGTCATAGACAGCAGTGATAATCTCACTACTAATTGTTTAGATCTGTCTTGGGGACCGACAGTGCGGATCCCAAGACGGATCCTAAAAGCACTTGTAACACGGAGTATATACTCCGTGTGAACAAGCCCTTAGTGTACGCCTGCAGCATATCCAGACTTGTCTCCCACATCAAGCACATTGGAAAGAGAGCAGCCAATCTTTCCTTACTGAAAGCATGCCAAGGTCTGTATGCTTGCACGTGGCACCAATACTCAATACTGAATAAATTGAGATCTCTTCTCCTCTCACAGCTGGAGGTTTTATTACAGTTGAATTCAGTCTTCTATGAACTCATAGAGCAGCACAGATCTTAGGCACCGAGGCACAATTCTGCTGTTTTCTGATTGCAGAAGCAGCTGCAGTGTCAATGAGGAGCTGCTGGCTGTGCAGAGTGAAATGTTGCCGGCCCCTTTTTCTGAGTGAGAGAGGCAGGAATGCACGTTCCCGTGAATACGACCGGGAGGGGGGGTGGGGCAGACAGAATGTAAATTAGTATAGTCGTCAGCCACTGAAATGAAAGGAGGTGGAATCTGAGCGGCACTGGGGAACAGTGTCTACAGAAACAGAAGATAAGGGACACTGTGAAAACAATACAGTTTTGCTAATGACATCCAATTGCAAAGTTACTTGTTTTCACTGTCCCCTTATTCTGAAGACCATTCAATGAAATGATACAACCCCTTTTAAGGCTAGGTCTGCATAGCATAGGACCAAAAAAGGCGTTGATAACCCAAAACCTGCTTTTTGTGATGGTATGGCCTGATGAAGTAGGCTTATGAAATGTGGTGTTATATTATTTGAACAAAGAAATACACTTCTATAGTGGTGAAAACCCAGTGTCTATTCTTATTCGGAGATTTCGAGATACATTAACGCTAAACCTTTCTTGTGAGCAGCTTGGTCTGCTACTCTACATGCATCAATTTTATTTTTGCATTGCCTGACAAGTTAAAAAATACAGAGACTTGGTTCTTCTACAAAGGAGAATTGCATGCACAGCAACGTCTATATATTTCTACTGTTCATCTGAGTTGTCACTTAGGTTCTATGTGTGATCAGCTCGGCTTAGCAGTGTAACTATTGTTGTTGTGTATGCAGTCCCCCTTGTGAAATGATGGGGGCCCATTCAGATGTAGAAAGGTGGAAGGTCAGCTTTGCTCTTTATATAAAGGATAGGGTCCCCATAGCAAAATGTGATAGCCCTATCACCTAATGCTCTGAAACTTGTACAGCAGCATAATTAGAAAAGGTTCCAAACATAGGATTTCTTCCAACACCAGAAAAAAAATAAAATAAGAAACTTTATTTACATGGAATTTAAATGAATGGCTCTCATCCTCTGACGCGTTTCAAGCAATAGCTCTTAGACATCTTTTCAGGGTTATATCTGTTGTCCCTCAGACATTCCTTGCATCGGATCATGAATTGAGCACTGTTTACTTTTTTGACAAGCTCTAACAGGATAACGCATTTGGGTGAGCACAGGAGACTTTTTCTTTTTTGTATATACTAGCAGTAAGTAGAGGTATGGATAATAGAGGCATTATCAGATAATCCACACTAGAGCTAAGGGTGGGTTCACGCTATGTTAAAGGGGTTTTACCACGATATTCAATTGAGTGGGTAAACATCACAAATGCAAATATAAGCTTGTAATTCTAAGTAATTAAAAAATAGTCCCATATTAGAATGGCCTCTCCTTTCTGTTTCAGTTTGTCTGCTCTTTGTTGGGTTTCCGACCAGCACTAATTACTTCCCCCTGGCCGTGCTTGCTGAGTTCAATATTCCCTGTGATAGCTGGGAAACGGGAACGCGCATTCCCCGCACATGGTACTCCCTCCCGGCCATCACATTCTTCTAATGTTGCTCCAAGTGCTTTTATCTCTCCCCATGTTCTCATCTCTCTTGCGCTGACCCCCTGCTACCTGGTCTTCTGTGATGTCTTCCCCTGCTGTCCAGTCTCCTGTGTCCTGTGATGTCTTCCCCTGCTGCCCGATCTCCTCCTTTGTCCTGTGATCTGATCCCCTGCTGCCCGATCTCCTCCTTTGTCCTGTGATCTGACCCCTTGCTGCCTGATCTCCTCCTTTGTCCTGTGATCTGATCCCCTCTGCCCGATCTCCCCTGTGGCTGTGATCTGACCCCCTGCTCCCCGATCTCCTCCTGTGATCTACCCCCTGTGCCCGATCTCCTCCGGTGTGCTGTTATCTGACCCCCTGCTGCCCGATCTCCTCCTGTGTCCTGTGATCTGACCCCCTGCTGCCCGATCTCCTCCTGTGTGCTGTGATCTGACCTCCTGCTGCCCGATCTCCCCCCTGTGGTGCTGTATCTGACCCCTGCGGGCCCGATCTCCTCCTGTTGTTTTCTTACCCCCTGCTGCCCGATCTCCTCCTTTTGTTTTCTGACCCCTGCTGCCCGATCTCCTCCTGTGATCTGATCCCCTGCTGCCCGATCTCCTCCTGTGATCTGACCCCCTGCAGCCCGATCTCCTCCTGTGTCCTGTGATCTGACCCCCTGCTGCCCGATCTCCTCCTGTCTGCTGTGATCTCACCCCCTGCTGCCCGATCTCCTCCCTGTGATCTGACCCCTGCTGCCCGGTCCTCCTTGTCCTGTATCTGACCCCTGCTGCCCGATCTCCTCCTGTTGGATTCTTTGACCCCCTGCCTGCCCCGGGATCCCCTCCTGTTGTCTGTGTTTCTGACTCCCTGCTGCCCGGTCCTCCTGGTGTCCTGTGTTTCTTCCCCCTGCTGCCCGATCTCCTCCTGTGTCGTGATTCTGACCCCCGGGCTGCCCGATCTCTCCTGTCCTGTGATCTGACCCCCTGCTGCCCGATCTCCTCCTGTGTCCTGTGATCTGACCCCCTGCTGCCCGATCTCCTCCTGTTTGATGTGATCTGACTCCCTGCTGCCCGGTCTCCTGTGTCCTGTGATCTGACCCCCTGCTGCCCGATCTCCTCCTGTGTCCTGTGATCTGACCCCCTGCTGCCCGATCTCCTCCTGTGTCCTGTGATCTGACCCCCTGCTGCCCGATCTCCTCCTGTGTCCTGTGATCTGACCCCCTGCTGCCCACTCTCCTCCTGTGTCCTGTGATCTGACCCCCTGCTGCCCGATCCCTCCTCCTGTGTCCCCTGTGGCATCTGACCCCTGCCTGCCGAACTCCTCCTGTGTGCTGTGATCTGACTCCCTGCTGCCCGATCTCCTCGTGTCCTGTGATCTGACCCCCTGCTGCCCGATCTCCTCCTGTGTGCTGTGATCTGACCCCCTGCTGCCCGATCTCCTCCTGTGATCTGACCCCCTGCTGCCCGGTCTCCTGTGTCCTGTGATCTGACCCCTGCTCCCCGGGTCTCCCGGGGCTGTGATCTGAACCCCTGCTGCCCGATCTCCTCCTGTGACCTGACACCCCCTGCTGCCGATCTCCTCCTTTGTCCTTGTGATCTGACCCCCTGCTGCCGATCTCGATTCCTGTGATCTGACCCCCTGCTGCCGATCTCCTCCTTGTCCTTTTGTGATCTGACCCCCTGCTGCCCGATCTCCTCCTTTGTCCTGTGATCTGACCCCCTGCTGCCCGATCTCCTCCTGTGTGCTGTGATCTGACCCCCTGCTGCCCGATCTCCTCCTGTGTCCTGTGATCTGACCCCCTGCTGCCCGATCTCCTCCTGTGTCCTGTGATCTGACCCCCTGCTGCCCGATCTCCTCCTGTGTCCTGTGATCTGACCCCCTGCTGCCCGATCTCCTCCTGTGCCTGTGATCTGACCCGCCTGCTGCCCGATCTCCTCCTGTGTGTTTGTGATCAACCCCCTGCTGCCCGATCTCGCTCCTTGTCCTGTGATCTGACCCCTGCTGCGATCTTGTGTGCTGTGTTTGCGTGCCATCCCTCTTTTGTCCTGTGGATCTATTGGACTCCTCCTTCGTGATCTGACCCATCCCTGCCCGATTCCTCCTTTGTCTGTGCATCTGACCCCCTGCTGCCGATCTCCCCCTTTGTCCCTTTGTGGGATTTCCGGGACCCCCCTGCTGCCCGTTTCCCCTTTCCTTGTCCTGTGATCTGACCCCCTGCTGCCCGGTCTCCTGTGATCTGACCCCTGCTGCCCGATCTCCTCCTGTGTCCTGTGATCTGACCCCCTGCTGCCCGATCTCCTCCTGTGTCCTGTGATCTGTCACCCTGCTGCCCCAGCTCCTCCTGTGGCCGGTGATCTGACCCCCAGCTGCCCGATCTGCTCCTGTGATCTGACCCCCTGCTGCCCGATCTCCTCCTGTGTCCTGTGATCTGACCCCCTGCTGCCCGATCTCCTCCTGTGATCTGACCCCCTGCTGCCCGATCTCCTCCTGTGATCTGACCCCCTGCTGCCCGATCTCCTCGGTGGTCCTGTGATCTGACCCCCTGCTGCCCGATCTCCTCCTGTGTGCTGTGATCTGACCCCCTGCTGCCCGATCTCCTCCTTTTTGATCTGACCCCCCTGCTGCCCGATTCCTCCTTTGTCCTGTGATCTGACCCCCTGCGCCCGATCTCCTCCTTTGTCCTGTGATTCTAAACCCCTGCTGCCGATCTCCTCCTGTGTGCTGATCTGACCCCCGCTGCCAAATCTCCTCCTGTGTGCTGGATCTGACCCCCTGCGCCCGATCTCCTCCTGTGTCCTGTGATCTGACCCCCTGCTGCCCGATCTCCTCCTGTGTGCTGTGATCTGACCCCCTGCTGCCCGATCTCCTCCTGTGATCTGACCCCCTGCTGCCCGATCTCCTCCTGTGTCCTGTGATCTGACCCCCCTCCCCGCCCCCGATCCCCCCCCTCCTTGTCCCTGTGATCTGACCCCCTGCTGCCCGATCTCCTCCTGTGTGCTGTGATGTCTTCACCTGCTGCAAGGTCTCTTGTATTGTCCCTTTTCTCCCTGTGTTCTAGGCAAGCACTTGCTATTTGTGCTTAACTAGAGCACAGAGATGTTTACCCTGCACAGGTCAATTGAATACTGAGTATTCAGCCTCGGGGGCACGAACAGGAGGTGGTGTGATGACATCAAAGAGGCGTGGCTTGCAGGAGATTTTTTTTTTTCCCTTGAAGTTAAAGACGCCCCTTTTTTAAGCCAGGAGAAAAGCCAGGGGACTGGTAAGGAGAAGAAATGAGATCTTGGCAAAACCCCTTTAATGCATACGTTGCAGGTATCTGTCGGGGGAACCGTGAAAAAAGATACACTGGCGGATTCCGCAACACAGCGGCCCCATAGAGGATGATAGAGCAGACGTAGACCAGCATCGGCTATGTTTGCTGCTTATTTACAAGACTCAGTAGTGTAGTCTACTGTGCTATTGAGTCCCGCAGGAAATACATATGCCCCACTCTGGGCTACGTCTGCTCTATCATCCTCTATGGGGCCGCTAAGGCTGCATTGCGGTATTTGCAGGCTTACCTTTTTTTCGACGGATACCTGCAACGTATGCAGTAACGTAGTGTAAACCCATCCTAAAGTAGCCACTAATCTGTTATTCCCTACAATGTGCACCAGGTTACTAGTGTAAATGCTTTCGTCCACAATTATTATATGTTTTAGACCCTTCTGTGCTGTGTCCAGCAAGAGGAGCGTGACTTTGCTGAAAGGGTGTGGCTTTTCAAAAGTGAGTGTAGCTTCTCAAAAGTGGGTGTGGCCTAATATGAAGCAAAATTTTTGCATACACTAAGCCAACTAATAATTGGTGTAAAGTTAGATTAGTCTAAACATGCACCATTGTTATCATATACTTGATAAATAGGGCACATTTTACAACTGTGTAATCTGTTTAGCACAGTGTTAAAGAATCTACTCACATAATAATATGAAAACAGCTCACCTACTTTGCTGGGCTAGTCCATATTCTTGTTGTGGGTTCACGCTGTGACTTCCTCCGATCCGAGCACCGCTGGCCGAGCGGTTCACACGCTAATCCAAACAGGATATCCGGATGCTTTCCCACAATGAGGTAAAAAAAGATACGTTGGCAGCACGATAGTGAAGTTAAAACCCGCATAATGGAACATATAATGCATAAAGAAAAAACAGGGATCTATGTCAGGTGCAGCCAGACACTTCCTAGAACTCCATCAAGGCAACATAACAAGCTTAAAATACTATGCCATAGAACAGGTGACATGCCCAGATAGAGGTGGAGATTGGGGTAAAAAATTAAGACAGAGAGAGGCCTACTGTATATTAAGGTTAGGTACAAGAATACCACAAGGTCTTAATTACAGGACCGATCTGCTATATATATTTTGAAAATCCCCATCCAACACACACGTTATTTAATGTGCATTCCCCTTTAAGTGGATAATGGTGGAAAAGCATGTGATTACAAAACTGCAGTCTATTGGTTTTAGGTTTATTTTAAATTTAGCAGCCAAATACGGAAATTATGAACTGTGAGCAAGAGCGGAAAGCTCGAAACGCGTCGGTTGGCTGCAGAAATTATGCTGTGACAATATTTGTGCGTTGTTGTATTTTAACTGTTACAAATAAAGCTGTGTTATTACCGATACCGGAGCCTGGAATCCTTTGTGGTGCAAGCCTCGTTGTGGGAAAGCATCCGGATATCCTGTTTGGATTAAACAATCTACCCCAGTGTTATTGCACCTGAAGGGGCTTCTCATAACTTTTGGGGTGTATAGCAGCTGCAATGACTTCAGCTATTGTTACAGCCATAGATGTCGGTTTGGGGTAACACTGAAACATTAAAATAGTCTTGGTTACAGTGTTATTTTTAATGATTAATCTTTATATATCCCCTTTATGGCAATAAGAAGAGAGCGGCATGTCCCTAAACGACTGGATGTGGAGAGATCACACTCCAGTCTTATCTGCTTTGGGGAAAGCCATGACCGTCAAGGACATACAGTAGATTTGCTTTACCCACTCCCTGCGAGATCCAAACTGCAGACTCAAAACTCAGTAACTAGAGGGCAGCGACCTAGAGGAAGTGCTCCCTATCTGTGCATAACAGGATGCTGTGCGTCTCTGCACGAAAAGCGCATTAAAAAAACGCTCTGTGTGAAAGCCCCCTAAAGCAGCGTTGCAGGATACACAAATTGAGGTTTTTCCGTGCTTCTTTGGACGCTGTTTTGGGCGCTGCAAAAAAATGTCATGTCAATTCTTGGAGTGTTTTCAAAGCTGAAAATACCCATGGGATCATGGGTACTGCTCTTGGTTTGGTGGGTATGGGTGGGATGGTTGGGGTTTGTTTATGGTTGTATGCTAATACTGCTGAAAGCACTTCTCAAGATATATGGTATGGACATATTCATATACTCCTAGGGGTTTTTTTTATCTAAAAAGCAAAATGATGTAGTATGTAAATGTATCTGATGTAAAAAAAAATAATGGTAAGAGACGTTCTATTCTGTATCTGCATTAATTGTTTATTAAAAATTATCTGATTTAAAAAAAAAAAAGAAAATACCCATGGGAATCAATGGAGAGTTTCAAAACCTCGTCCAAAACCTCAGTGTGCTTTCATACACGGTTTTTGGCGTGATTTTTGCTGGCTATTAATTTGTATGGGTGTTTCAGAAAGAAAGCAGTGTTGGAAAACCTTATTGAAAACATGATCAAAACCTTTTCTGAAATTAGTGCTGCCATGAGGAGCTTATTTCGCAGGTTTTGATTGCTGATTTGTCGTACAATTCATGTCCAAATCAAAAGTGTGAACATATCCTAACAGCAGGGCTAGGTCTACACTGCATAGGACAAATCCTAAAAAACACTTTGAACCTGATTATTTTGTACATTTTTTTGTCCAAATCAGCTGGGTTTCCACCCAGTTTTTTGTTGAGGATTTTGGTGTGTTTTTTGGGCAGTTTTTCAGACAGTTTTCACTGGTTTTTAAATAGGTGGGTCTATATGCCTTGTTTAAAAACTTGGGCAGTTTTTCAGCAGAACCATGCCAAAAACCATCCAGCGGTTTGCATAGATTTCAATAGTAAACTTTCTGCGGGACGCAGGCAGATTTTACAGCGTGTTTCTAAAACCACAGCTGCCCAAAAAATGAAAAAATCCATGCTGTATAGACTACAGCATCGATTTTTTTATTGCTATTTTGAATCTGCCGAAAATCCAGCAGTAAAGTCATTGCGTGTAGACAAAAATAACAATGGTACTAGATCTACTTCTTAATGGACCCCAGTGGTGCCTAAGAGACCCCATTGACTCTACGATGGAGGCTACTAAAGGAAACCTAAGGGGGTTAATGGTATCACACTGCGTATTTGCTCCGTGTGAATTACAATTTAGAATGCCTTTTGGGGTGCATCGGTGTTCACATAGTGATCGCCGTGTTGTTACTTTGCACTTTTGATCCGTTCCAAGAAGTGTCAAGTCAAATTCTGGAGCAAAAGACACAGCATGAGCCCTGTATAATAAGGGTGCATCCTGCTGCATCCAACACGATCCCAACACACCTGGATCCGATCGACAGCTACATTTTGGATGCAATGTTTCCGGGTCCAACATGGACCCCAAATCGTATTCAACAAAGCCGGTGAACATACTCCTAAGGACCGTTCACACGGCTTATTTGGCGCGATTGCCCGTAAACTGTGCGCCGGATGTTGCGCTGCAGTACGACGCCAATCCGTCGCAGTAATTACTGTAGTCCGACCTTTCTCAAAGAGAACAGTGGATTCTCGCTCCTCTTTGCTCAGGGCAATCCGCCGGTGGGAAAACTGACAGCACATATCCAGGCGCAATACCGCCGGGGATAATTCAAGTCTAATGGGCCGGCGTCCTGCGCCCCACACCGCCCCCGCCCCTTATTCAAAGCCGAATTGCTGCGCAATCCGGCTCGCAAATACGCTTGAATAACGTGTGAAACCGGGCTAAAACAACCTCCCCACGTACGGTTTTCATTCGATTTAAAGACGTTTTCGGGGATTTGAAAGACAGTCTGTAAATCAGCTGTCAACTTTTTACATTGATTTAAATAGAAAATCTGTGCAGTAGTTCACACTGCACAGATTTTCTGCCAGAAGGTTTTTTATACCGCCAGCGTACCGAAAAACTTAGAACATGTTCATTCTTCCTCCTGTTTTTCGAGCAGGAACATGTTAGGCTCTGTCTACACTGCACATAAAAAACGCAGTTTTTTCAGCGTTTTTACTTTTTCTAAAAACGCGGAAAAACGACTTGTAATCATCTCCCCATAAGACTCTATTGTAAAACCCTCCACTGTCTTTCACATGAGCTTCTTTTTTCTGCTCTTTTTTTTAACTGTCCTATAATGAGCAACATGTTCAAAAAACGCCAGAGCGAGGGCAGGCAAAATTGCTACAGATCAATGTAAGCGCCGGAACGTCTTTTGGCCGTTTTTTCAATGAAAACCCTCCCAGAGACCCAAGTCCCACCTATAAAGTGTAACAAAGGTTATTCATTATCAAATTTGCATACAAGTCTCTGATGTGTCCTTGTCTGTACCTTTTGTAATAAAATGATCATGCTTTGGCCGCTAATGATTTTTTGCGCAATTCATATTTTTTTCGCTAAAAATAAGGTTTTATTTACAGATTTTGGCTCAAAATCGTTTTTTTTTTACAGATTTTGGCTAAAATCCTTTTCAAACCATAATTTTGGCGCTAATAAAGTTTATCTCGCTACAACTCTGAAAAAAAGTTTTTTTTTACGATTTTGGCGCAAGAATCCGTTTTTTTTTCGTTTTTGACACTAAAATAATTTTTTTACAGTTTTTGGGCGCTAATAACTTATCTCGCCTCGACGCCAAAAATATTTTTTTTTACGGATTTTGGCACAAATCCGTTTTTTTACGTTTTTTGGTACTAAAATAATTATTTTTTACAGATCTTGCTTCTGACACTAAAAATATTTTTTTTTACGGAATTTGGCGCACTAATGGGTTTTTGGGGATTTTGCCGCTAAAATCCTTTTCTTTACAGATTTTGACGCTAATGCAGTTATCTTGTTGTATGCAAAGATAATATGGGTTTTTTGTGGATTTTGGTGCAAGAATCGGTGCAAAATTCAATAAAGTAGTACACACAAAGGACAATGTGCTCACAATGGCTACAGTGATCTAAAGGAAATGACTACTTAACATGTTAAACTCCACCTGTAGGTGTAGTTTACTCCAATGGCTTAATTTGTGCATACATTAAAAGCAGAGCAAAGACGCTCCAAAAAAACGCTTAAAAAAACGCTCCAAAAAACGAAAAACGCGCCAAAAAACTGATGTTTTTTCAGCTGCTTTTGACAAGCAGTGGACCGAAAACCAGTTCCATGAAAGTTTTTATTAATTCTTTTTAAGGTCGTTTTTTGTCCACTGCAGTGTAGACATAGACTTAATGTGAAGGGGTATTGCTTGAATCTGCTAACGGTAGACTAAAGCCACCCCCCTGTGTGCCAAATACCAGTCGGATTATCCATATGATATATAATGTTGCAGTACATTTCATTATACAATGATTCAGCTGTATTTAAAGAGGACTGGGCGAGCAGGTGACAACCTCTGTGACCTTGCTCAGAACTAGGGTGGACTCTGTTTTGTAACTTTATATTTCAGCTCATTCACCCTCTTCTAAACGAAGATCGTTCTGAAACCAAAGCCTCCTATCTTATTATGCTGGCCCATGACATCACTAGTGGATGTTGGTGGTGTGGCACTAGAGTTTGAACCTTCCCGCTTATGTCTGTCGTACCAGGTGACAGATGGCAGGACTGGGGCATTCTGATAAAGTGGCGCCTGACCTCCAAGGGCATATAAAGCCAAGATATCTAATTGAATTCCTCCATGAGGGAAAGAATTGCACCCATGGGCATTTATTGACACTTGCTGAATGTTTATGCAGACTAAACAGCAGATATGAACATAGTGAGGCTGTGGGTGGCGCAATTCAGCAGTGGAGACTGCGACGCCATGAAGGACAAGACATGTTTCAGATGGCCATGCCCAGATGTCACGCCAGGAAGCAAAGAGCATCTCGATCAGCTGATCTGTGCATACTGGCAGGTTATGACCAGGGAACTGTGTAAGGAGCTGAATCGGCTTTACTACATTGGAAACAATGATTGTAACACTGGAATATAGCTGCTATAACAGATGTATAATGATTATCTTATCACTTCAACAGATTTTAAAGGTGGTTTTTTGCCAGGGACGTGCCTTAATCTTCTAAGAAGCAATTGTAGACCAGCTACACTAAGCTAAAAGAGAGATGGGACACAGCCAGAGCACAAGCCATGCATAAGGGATCGTGTGAAATGGTTCACACAAATAATCAAACAACAACTAGTGGAATTCCTTATACAAAAAAAACAACACCTTTTCCTCCATCGCAGCTTTTGAAAAGCTTCCTCATATTCCCTCGTCATCAGATAAGCAGGGATCATACTCATAAATCACACTACAACTATTGTGATTCGTAATACAAAAGACGAACATATTTCTACCCGGACTGCCTGAAATCTTCTTCAGCTCTCCTTCATCACTAAGATGTGGTTCTCGTGCACAACCCTGCAGCAGCTCTTGACAGTCTTACGAATAGAAGCGTTTATGTATCTTAGGCAGGTAAGGCAGCCTGTAGCTCTCTCAGGCTGCAAATTTTGTAATCACATAAATTTAGAAAGTGATTAAGATAGCCATTTTGGAGGATCCCACGTCTAACATTACATCGTGGCAAAAAACCCATTTAAGGAGTGTGTGCATTAAAGTCCACTGTATGGTGAAATATGCCTAAACAAGAATGACCATGTCCAAAAACAGTGCAGCTTGTGCTCTATTAAGTAGTGTTATGCTCTTTATATCTGCTGTACTTTCCATGTAAATAAATAGGAGTCATTGTTTCAGAGCTATATTTACTATTTTGCCATAGGCCAACTTAAACTCTATCAGTTCTCTATCTGTTAAACACTAAATTTAACTTTATTATATCTAACTCCTAACGCTCTATAACACACTATTGTAAAAACCTGATCTCTAAAACCTCATCATTTACCCCTTTTTGCTTCGAAAGAGGAACTTAACTCCCTTACTATTATCAAAGTCCTGGTGGAACCCAACGCCACCTACTACAGGGGAGCCTTATATCAATTAGCAAAGTACTTAGCTCAGAAGGGAATCCCAAGCCAACTACTTGGGTCCGTCAAGTGCCCAATCTCATTGGACACAGAACAAATAATGCCCCCCTTGTGACACCTGGTCCTGCAGTAACAGAGTGACACTTGTAGACCGAGGTGAGAGATCACATTTTAAAACGTCATGTGACTGACCTTCGCCGACTATGTTTCGCCAGCTAACCTGGCTTTATCAAGGCTTAGAGGTCTCGATTCACATTGGGTCTGAGCTCACTGTCTTCCATTTATATCATGTTAGGAGTAAACACCCCGTTTCAGGGCTCACCAATTACCATCAGAGAATCCACATGAAAAAAAAAAAAACCCACTCCTCCCATTCCGCGCGCGGCACACGAACACATATATAATTTAACATGTCCTAGCTAAAGCAGCCCACCATGACTCGTCTGAGCCAACAACCTTCAATCAAAACTCTACTCATCCACCTCCATAACGTGCCTTCGCGCGCCCCATCTTACCTTACTGCCCTCGCGAGCCAATGCATTGCACCAACAAACACCTCATCCCTGACATGATGGAGCTCCATCTCACTTCTCACTATATTATTGCAACTACTGCGTGCCTCCCTAGAATCTGAACTAAGCAGACAAAGTATCACATACAACAGCACACTGCCATCATCTATAAACAATTCACCTTAAGCCCCTTCCTCTTCAATCTCTCAATATGCAATATTCATTTGGGAATATAAACTCCATCGTAACAATAACCACTGTTCATATTATCTTCCCATAAAGTCACTTCTCTTCCTCCTATATATATGTAACTATGCATAATCATTCCAATAGTGCTGCAGGACCCCATTAAATACATTCTATTTATACTATATAGTATCTGTCTCAAGACTAATATTCATAAAAACCACTTCTCTTTACATGTAGATATTCATAATCATTTTAATAATACTGAGTAACTCTATGGCCTACGCTTACAGCTACCATTCAATCCACCACGTTACAATGGAGTCATGCAAGAACTCCATTATCTTCAAATGCCATTTGCATCTAGATGCATCCCACGCTTCGCACTAGAACAGCGCCGCAAGCAGCAGAGCAATAAATCTCTACATAACTGAGTACATACATTGAATCAGTCCCTCCTTGCAAAAAGCAATATATCATCAATCCCTAATTTGTTAAATTAGAAACCGTGGAGCCTCCACCTGATTGAATATCTGTCATCATACAGGACCCAGGGACAATGAGGAAAAACGTAGAGGCCAAAGGGGGTATGAGTGGAGGGGGTGGGGCTGCACGAGGAGAGATGGAAAGGAGGGGGGAAAAAAACCTATATGAAATCGATCTTCCATATTTCATATAAATCAACTGTGCATAAGTTCCACTATTGAGACCGTACTAATAGCACTTATATCAATGGGTTCTTCTCTCACTCATCTCACTCACTCTCCTCTCTCTCTCTCTTAGGAACCAAGCAAGATCAAATATATGCCGAAAATGAAAGGCCTTCTCACTTAGGTAGCCTTTAGTTTCAATGTACTTGATTTCTGTGTATCCATCTTGCCTCTTCCTGCAACAAAACTACATCAAATCACTTCTTTTCTTTCCCCCTAGCCTTTTTCACGACCATATGCCCAAAATTTTACACCACAATTATCTATTCGCCATTATGTACTTATTCCAAAATGTGTCTTTGCAGGGATGTACACCTCTAGTTTTAATTAGTACTCTAGTATGTTTCGGAAGATCCGACGGACGAAACACCCTGTATGGTTTTTCCCACATAGATCTTGGGGCAGTACACATAGCCCCATACAACCACCCCTCTGGTTTACAATTGAAGAATTGTCCTTATCTCAAATCCTCTTATCAAATGGGAAATTAACAAAAGTCTTTAGTTTTCCATATGAATGGACCAGAATTGAACAGTTCCACAGGATATGAGCCCTACCCACCGGAAGACCTGAAACCATTAGGAACGACAATGGCCCAAGTAGAAGGCTTGGACCCTTACTGGGAGTTAGTACTGCTATAGATGAAAGCTCCCCTGTTAGTAAGTGGGGTTCCACCATAACTCGAATGATAGAAATGGGTTTATTCTCTCTTTCAGAAGCAAAAAGGTTACATGAATGAGGTTATCGATTTTTAAATAGATGGTTAGAGTTTTTAAATAGTGTTATAGAAGGTTAGAGTAGATATAATAAAAGTTTACGTTTTTAGTGTTTACAGAAGAAGAACTGATTAGAGTTTAAGTTTGCCTATGGCAAAAAGTAATATATTGATCAAAAGTCACTCTTTGTTCCTTGCATATTCCCACATTTTTTGATATTATGTGACATTGTTTCAGAGCGACACTAGAATATATGACTTGGGTCTCAATGACTGTTCTGTTTTTGAACCTCTGCTGCCTCTTCTGGTTCTAGGTCTCGCATGCACCTGTCCGAGTGGTTTTGCTGTCAAGGACTTGGGATCTCCACAAGTCACCTGTAGTCGATGTCAGCCTGTAAGTACCTGTGCAATATACACTGTATTTTCAGACAATGTCAGCCTGTAAGTACCTGTGCAATATACACTGTATCTTCAGACACTGTTTTATGGCAGCTAGTAACCTAATACAGGCTGCCATACAGTTCAGTCCATAGAGTGGTCAGAAGCAGAAGGGCAGTGCTCTGTTCTGAATATCTTCCAGTGTTCATTCTGTTCAGCCACTGATGTGACTCCTGCGTTCTGCTTCACTGGAATTGTGGATAGATGTAACTCGGCTTTTCCAAGAACAGATATAACTAAAAACTGCTAAATTAAATCTGAAGAACTTGTTGGAAGAGCATAACCCCACGCTAACATAGTGCTTATGACTGATCACTATATGACCAGTTCAAACCTGATTACTAAGCATTAGTTAGTATTAGTTAGTCAGTACACATTACTAAGTATCCATGTGTAAAATTTCTCAGACCCAGATTGTGTCAGTGGACCGGAGGACCTGCCTGACATGTGACAGCAGCAAATGCACCTGTGACAGCAGTGAAGCTACACGTAAGAAGACAGGGGCATCCTGGGAAGTTGTTTGTGGATCTGTATGGTTGTAAATGGTATGTCAGCAGCTATTGGACTGTGGGAAATATCTAACATTTTACTTCTTTTTTTCTATTTTTAGAGGAAAACTTAATAAACAATACTTACAAATGTGTCCTATGTTCGGGAGATACAAGGCCAAATGCTGCCCTTCCAGACTAGGAAAAAAGACCATGTAAGTGACAAGTTGTGGTCTATAGTTACCAGTATCATATCCTGTCCATGGAGCAGTTTGATACTTTGGTAGCCAGTTTAAATTTTTTTACTAAAATTAAATTGGACTGTGCTGTCCATGGATATACCTGTTGTCACAAAGTATAAATTACACAATGTTACAATGTATTTATTGTCAGCTGTTAGGGTGCTTTCACACAGCGCAGTTTTGGTGCAGTTTTAACTGCGCTCGCCAAGGTTAAACTGCCTTTTTACCAGCAACTGCTTTCACTTATCTAAATTGTTCAGCAAAGGGTGTTTCAATGTAAGGTAATCAATTTACAGAGTATTGAAGTCTTGTGATACTAACCTACAATCAAAATGACTACTCTCGTTCCATACATTTAAGATAAGTAGCAAAAGCTGCTGTGTAATAAAGGCAGTTTTAAACAGGAGACGAGTTAAAACTGCAACCAACACTATCCGGTCCGCATCTACCTGCGGAGGATGTAGATCGCATCCGCTCCTCCGCATATGACCGCCACCGGCAAGCCCACTCAAAAGCTGCATTGTACAGCGCAGATCGCCCGCCCGACACCCGAGCCAAGGCACTCACCCGCGACTATACACGGCCGCTCCCCCCACGATTGACCGGATACGTCCTGCGCACACAACAGAAGCCAGTAGCAGCACGAACCCGCTGCATCTCTGCATCTAAGATGGCGCCAACTCCACAAGCTCAGCCCGCCCAAGCCTCACGAGATACCGCAGGTGACGGTCTGACACAGGATGACCCCCTTGATCAGCGCAGAGACTCCCCTTATAAGTCTCTGGTGTCGCCCCGCAGATGACGCAAATATGCCCTTCTTGAGGGCACAACTCCTTCCAGCGGCATTTGATGTAATAAGGCTCGCTAGGCCACTGAAGTGGCTAGGCCAGATTGCGCCTGAACCTTCAAGCTGCACTGGAAGCCACGGTGCAGGCTTTCGCTGACTAATGCATCAGCATAGGAAAATACAGTCACATTCTAAAAGACAGGTTGTAGGAGCTGGAGATAATAGCAGTTAATGAACCTGGAGAGACAGAGAATAGCTCGTTGAATGCAAAGCTTAAACTGTGCGCCAAAGCTCAGATTGTACAGCAAGAAAACGCATATAGGAAAACTTAGAAAACTCGCCTCACAGAAAGGAGCTATCTGAGGATGGTGGGGCACCCCGAAATCCCTTTAAACAAAAGAACATACTAGATCTCTTCCAAGATGAGATACACCGGGCGCTCGTGTGTCCGCTCATAGCTGTCGCATTGAAAGGGCGCACCCACGCCTCAGTGAGAGCCCAGAAATTGGGATCCCCACAGTCACAAAATCAAGTGGGCTCCGCCCCAAACAAACGTAACATCGCAACGGTGAACATGAAATTTTGTGGACTATAACGATAAAACGGAGGTACTTAGGGAGTATCGCAAGATGCGGAGCTTACCGCTATTTAGCTGAATAGCCACAAAGGTGCTCCTTTTTGAAGATCTCTCGGCCGGATGTGTTTCCCAGAAGCGCAGGGCCTGACAGAGCGGGATCTGCACAGCTTCTTTCACCAAATGAATAAGGTTACCAGATATCTATACCCTGGCGACCTCAAAAAGTGCGTAAGATCCCAACGAACCCCGAGGTTCTTACACTGAACCCAGCCGAAGCGGAAGCTGCACTCAGCGGAACATTGAAGGGGAGACTTGGTCGATAGCCTCCACTTACTGCCATGGTAAGGGAGGAGCTTGGACGCGTCACTAGACAGACACGCAGGCGAAAGACTCAAGAGAAAACTCCTGGGATGAGTCATCTGCCGCCGCATTTCCCCAAGGAACGTCAGCCTCCTAAAGAGAACCTAAATTTGGACGTCAGATCAGTGCTGTAACGCGATGCCACATCTCTTCTCTCCCTTCCACCTGGTCCTCTGCCTGAGTTTTTATGGTTTTCCTTGGGGCCGGAGTTTTGCCATACAGACTCACCAGGCCTTTTACATTTCCGCCCATTATGTTTTGGCAATAGAGACTCTAATGTCCGGTGGTGGACTTAAACTATCCCTTTCGCATGGCGCGGGGGGGGTGATGGGGCTGCCTTATGTAGGGCATTACTCTTGCTGTAGAAAAACAAGGAAGTCACATCAACGCAATGAAAGGGATACGCTATCTCCCTTCCCTGTTCAGCGTAGGAATGTTAATGTTTGTAATGTTGTGTTACCTTTGTTTTCAAAATGTAAGTGCATCTGTTAGAAGATGAGCCTTTAACCGCATTAATGCTCTTTCCAAGCCCGCTCTCATGCCCTGAACTAATCTCCGACCCGAATCATCTCCCCTCTCCTGCGGTCAGGACCCTAGCATTAGAAGACCCACATTTACAGCCCCTTGGATATGAGAATTATCTCTTGGAATACGAAGGGGCTTCCGCTCCCCTAACAGCGGATAAAAATCTTGCGCCACCTAGAAGCATCCGCCCGATATATAGCATTCCTCCAAGAGTCTCACTCGACTGGCGGACGATATCAGTGCTTCTAGAGAAATATGGGTGGGATACGCCTATTGCTCCCATCAGTTTCAGGCAGGGCTGGGGTAGTTCCACTTATACACAAGACTGTTCCCTCATGAACTGATCTCCCACAAACATGACGAGGAAGTGAGATCTCACATCTGACAATCAATGGTGGGGAGAGAATCTTAGCCTCTTCACGTTTACGGCCTTACATGGCCAAAATGGCCCCCTTTTTCCGAAACTATGGAGAGATGATCCTGGAAGATCAAAGCCCGATATCACATATCTCTAGGGGGCGACATGAAACGCAGTGCTAAGATCCTATGGAGAATAGGAGCAGAGTCCTTCATTAATTGGTCTCAGCCCCAACAGGCAGGGAAAGGGAGAACTACGACATCTGCTAAGTTACGGGTTTGCATAAACTGTTGAGAGAAGAGCAACCCTGAAGCAGTGACTTTAATACGATACTTACTCCTCAGTCCATCAGTCCTTGGGCACACCTGGACAACTTACTAGGTCTCTTGGGCCTTTTGGGTAGGATTTGATCAAACGACACATTTCCAAAGTATGGTCATATCGGATCACCTCGCCGATCCCCTAGATATAGCCGAGAATTTTCCCAAAGGGATCGGATTTTTATCTGGAAATGTTCCTCTTACTTAAGCATTAAAAAAAGACAGACCAATTTGCTGACAATGTTAGGGGGTGGTGGAGGTGGAGATGTTCGCCTCCAACAATGAGCGCCATACCTCAGACGCCTCCCTATACAGGCAACAGCCAAGGCAGTCCCTTCAGAGTGCAGACATAGCATACACATCTGGGTATAACGAAAATTTGGGCAGCCCTCCTTTGTGGAATCCTCAAGAGGGTGAGAGAGAGAGGCCTACAATACCCTTCTGTAAGATGATAACATACACATCGGATAGGGATTTCGTGTTGGGATAGGATGCCAAACGGGAATTTGAGCTCTGGGCAGACCGCTAGGGAGGAGTTCCACAAGTCCTAGATATCAATTCTCCCTCTTTAGACATGGAATTAAGGCTGGGGAGACTTCTTTCTAGACTACTCCGGGTTCATTTAAGCATCCCACATCAACCTCCATCCGAAACACAGGGGGGATAACAACTTCCTGTAAACTCCCGCCCTTGATAAATGACACACTACGGTGCTTCTACCGCCAGCTGTATGCGGCGAGGAATAGTAAATCATTCGAGGAGGACAGTTTTGAGTTTATCTTTCTAAACTCAAGTTTGCCTCAGCTGTCAGAGTCTCAGATGGAGGAGCTAAATAAGGGAATATCAGAGAACTGAGGTCAAATCTGCAATCCGGCCACCTGAGAGGTGGGAATAGCACCGGCCCTGAGGGTTCTCAGGCGAACTCATACCTAATTCTAACATGGAACAAGTGACTCCTATCCTTACTCAATATTATACAACGACATACAGCAAGGAGTCAAATTACCCCTGAACCAAAACAGCATTTATCAAGGTATCCCGATAAAGAGAAAAGGGCCCCCTCCTCCCACGCCTCGTAAAGGACCCATCTCCATTAATGATCTAGATCAAAAAGATTTTGTTCCTAAGATAATGGCGGACCGCTAGCAGAGGTCATGCCGTCACTGATTGCCCTCCCAAATGAGGGATTATTAATGGCAGGGCAGGGCGCGGTAGGGAACATCAGAAAGTCCTTGCAGTGCTTAAAAGTGGATAGGCGTGAACCCATTCCCTGGCGAACTGACCCGTTTTAGTTGCCATCGATGCAGAAAAAAGTCGCCTTTTGAGACCAATGTTTCGCTGGGAGTGGCCCTTTGGCTGGCCTTGCTTCAGGGTTGGGAAATTCAGGTAGCTTTATGACCTTTTCTATCGGCCCTTTACACTACCCTCAGTCGCACGAGTACACACGCCGGGTTTCCTGTCTTGCCCCGATACGTCTCCAAAAGAGTGAACCAGACAGGGATGCCCCCTGTCCCCCCATCCACTTTGACCTTGCATTAGAGCCCATGGCAAGACTCTGGAGGACTCGGACCTTTTTGAGGGTATAAAAATAGGGTGCAAAGTGTGAGACGGCCCTATTCGCGACAGACTTGAATGTCTGTACTGTCAGGACCGCTGTACAACACCCTATCCCAGTATTTGACGCTCTCGGACGCCTTGTTTTGGCTCACTCTCGGTTAGAAAAGGTTAAACTCCTTCTAAAAGTAGAATTGCTGGAGATCCGGACTTTATAACTCGAAAACGAACAAGTCTGATTTCGCGAGTAGACATAGCCAAGGGCCCACACCATATTACCTACTTGGAGAAACAAGATAGAGACACACCGCCCGACAAGAGCACAAATACAGAGCACAATTTTATCCCCCTACTTTTGAGAAAATCAGCAAGATTTGAATCGGTGGAAAGCAATAGCCGTCTCCCATTGCGGTAGAATGCCACGCCATCAAAATGATATGTTTCCCGCAGCTCCTCTTAACCTCTACAGAATATCCCCGTACCTTTTGAGACACTCCGACGTGAACAGAATCAACTGCCGCATTTCCATTTTTATTTGGAGAGACAGGAAGCCGCCGCATCGCGTTACAAAAACAATGCTGATTTCATCAAAGGGGGGACTTAACTCCCCTGAATATAAGGTGCTATAATTTAGCCTGTCTGGGCAGGCAAAGTGGTTGATTGGACCGTGGGGGCTGATCGCTTCTCCAACTTCGGTGACCTGTAGGAGGAGTTGATAGCTACCCTGGAACCCGCTAGCTCATTTATATACTAGCCTTCCAAGCAGCCTCCCATAGTCGTCAAGTCGTTCCTTTTTTTTCTCCGGATATCAATCATTACCTTGAGGATGATCCGCAAAGAACCTGGGTCCTCACTTATACTATGTCCGAAGTACCTTGCCCCTGTGGTATACATCCCGAATTATCCCTATGGGGACAGGACAACCCCAATGTTCCGAAGGTGAAGGGAAAGTGTCTGGAGTCAGTCGCTCAGCTCATGCGACATAGACGGCAGGAAGTGGCCTTACCCCTCCGAAGATGCTTGCCAAGTTCTCTCTCCAGGGAGCCCACATCCTTGCCTGTCATAACTGATACACTTCCTTCTGCTCTTAGCAGACCTGAAGGATTTCTCCAAGGAAGTTTCTTCCTCCAAATCATTATGACCGCTCTTATAGAGGCCAATAGGAGTACTTGTAGCTTGTCTGCCTGTTACGGGGGCACTGAGGAGCTTATTTCCTTGACGAAACCCGATATTCCCACGCCTTTCACACTTTGGAAAAGATAGATTACAGGACGATTTAAATTCAGAAACAACAGATCATGGAGCGTTTGAGGACTCAATGCGGTCCGCAGACACATTGGTCAGTAAAAGTGGAGGGAATACCTTCTCAAGATTATCCCATACGCTCGTATCTATGTCTTTAAACATCTCCTCTCACCCCCTCCCACCCCCCTCAAAAAAAAAAATTCCTTCCAGTATAGGAAATCAACTACAGCCCTAAATGTTGAGGGTCCTTTCAAGACAGATTGTATATGCGCACGGGACATCTGGGAATGCGATCGCGGTGCAGAGTTTTTCTTGGGAATGACATGAATGCCTACATTAGTCAGGCATAGTTCGACACAGCCTCTTGACAAACACATGCACGTACATTGCTGATTTTCTATTGCTAACTCAAGACCCCCGCAGAACGGACAGTACTTGTCAGATTGTATCACGGACAGGACGGTACAGGCTCCACACCTCCCCAGGAAGTAGTCCACAATAGCCCTCAGTAGTCAGCATAGAGATCCTTGCTACAGGCCTGCTTAAACAGTCACTGTCCTCCTCTTTCCAAGTGGTGAGACACGCTGAAAATTAACTCATTGCTGCTGATAAAAATGGAAGTAGAGAGGAAAAAGGAAGAACACACGCACCGCTCGAGCCTTCTTTAAGAACAGGTTGGCGCACGATTTATATTGAATCCCTCTAATCCGACAGAGAAGTCATCGGCCGTTGATGCAGACAATTCAGTTTCACCACATGGTACTGTAAATAGGGACTCTCGGCTCCCTGTGGTACACATCTGAAGGTCCGGGCAGTCTTGATCCATCCTAGACAACTTGACTCTCCCTTGGGCCGGCCCTTAAGGCAGCACTCAATCTCTTGTTCCCGTTCTCCTCACAGGGTCTGACAAGCCCAAAAAGTTTTTACCACAGAACACAATTCTTCCTCAATGGGGTAACAGTGCAATTAGATAATAGAGAGGGCAGATCAGTGTGAAGAACTCGGAGGCTCCCAAGAAGTAGGGTAAGGTTTTTTTTCAGGGCGATTTTAGTGTAAAGAGGAAGAGGTCATGTTCTAATTGAGACAGTCAATTACCTTACATTTTAGTTAGTCCACATTACTTACTATGTGTTTTGGATTTTTCTTGTCTCGGATTTGTTATTACAAGGTTTCCCTCACTTATTTTATAACAACAGTCCGTGAGTAGTGTTCTCTGATGCACTTTGAGATAAGTACCTTGATATGACCTTTCGTCCTGTATCTTCCCAGGGTAGGAATTACTTTTTGGTTCCACTCTTACAAGATCTAGTCATAATGAACGTTGTGATTATTCTATGTCTTTGTCAAGTATCACGACTATGATTTATTGCTGACTGACTCACTGCCTTTGCTACTTATCTGTACTTGTTAATTGCTTGCTTTCTTATTTTGTGCTTATTACAAAAAACTTGAATAGTTTGGTAAATATGTTTCTAATAAAAAAAAAAACATCTAAAACTGCGCTTGTCAGTGAAAGCACCCTTATAATGTACTTCTCGCCCCTTTGTTAGGGGTATGTCACTCACTCCTGAATTTGCATGCGATGCTATATGGCCCTTTAAATTGCACCGAAGTAGTCCCCAACAAATATGGTAAATATCAAACACATTATTGAGTCATGTCAAACACTTATGTATACTGCCCGGATCGTACTGAGCACCACAGGTTACATGGTCAGCACGCACCGTAGCACGCTGTGTAAACATACCCATTGAGTGTATAGGTCGGGCAATGTTACAATTTATCATGCTGTCTGTTTCCTCCAGGTGTGAACTGTGTCCCCCCAGTTACAGCATTAACTGCAGCTGCTCTATCAATTTCGAGGTGAGTACTAGCCTTATCTAATGCAGAGGTCTGTGATGTCTGTGACTTCTTTGTACTGATTCTTCATTCATCTTTTTGTAGAGTGGAGGCCTCTGTCTTCCCATCGCCAAACAGGTAATTATGAGTGAGGATATGACACTATTGAGTATGCCTTCAATTTGTACAACCCTACAAAGCGACACCAAGAGCATATAAACTATCCTATCACATTAGGAGAAAATGCTTTACTGTGACTTAGTGTATTCAACAGCATATCATATCTCTAGTCTTAGTTTTATTTACTCTGCTGCTTTGTAACAAATCCTACAATGTGAGAGGAATTAGGGCAGATAGGGATTTTAATCCATGAACATAAAAATATAATGTATCCATTCATTGACAGCAAGCAGGTATATTAAATTATAACAAAACACAAGGTCATAATTGTTTAGTTTGTGATAATTAAAATTTATTTACATAAAAATGCAATTAATAACGGTCTCAGATCCAAAGATCATGACATAAATTGCATCTTATAGGTGTGTAGAGTAATTTGAAGAAACTTAGATTTGATAGAAGCTGTATGTATAATATTCACAGGACCTCACACCGGTGACACTATGGGAGTCTCTATACCTGTACTCCAGCAAATGTTGGTGTATGTATTTATAGCAATCTACAAGTTTAATAATTCTGTAATATCGGAATGCTTGATATTCAACAGAGCTGTCTGATATGCATACAAGCCTCTGTTGACATCACATTTATGGTCTTTATTTAACATACACGGCAGGATCTATGGGCGACATGTATGAAAGCTCGCCTGTTCTGGGCGCGCTTTTCCCGCTAGTTTTCACCCGCGAAAATCTTCCGCCTGATTTATGTCTGGGCCGGGCGCACACTCAGTACATCTCAATTAAACTGGACCGCCGCGCCTCGCGCAAGTGTTTAGGCGCAGTATTTGCGGACTATGGCGCAGTGTGGGCTGCCGCCTAATGATTCGCACGCCGGAGGTAGTGGGCGGTCATGACAATGCGGGGAAAAAGTTCGCTCTCGTCCAGTTGTGTTATGGCGCAGTGCGGGACTGAGGCGCAAGCGGTCTCTAGCGCCGAAAATTCGCCGTCCGGGGAGGTGCACTCATAAAAAGGGGGGAAAAAGTATCCCTGCGTTTTCCCAAAGTTGGGGGGCACAGTCGGGAACATGGGCGAAAGTGCGGGACTTAGGCGCTGTGCGGGGCCCGGGGCCAAAAACGTTCCAATGCGAGACAGGGCTGGGAAACACGAGAAATTTATCCACAAAGTCTGTGCGGAGAAAGAATCAGAATCCCCCTTTTTCTCCCGAAAAAGAGCTGAAACCCAAAAATAAAAAAAAACATAAAAAAAAAATCACTTTCCAAATTAATTCCCCAAAAGGAAAAAAGGGTATAGGAAATTTAAGGGGGGAAATACTAATTCAAATTCTGAAAGCTTTTCTCATTGGTCGGCAGAAACCGGGCCCAAACAAAAGGACGAAAATTGAAAATTTTAAAAAAAGGGGGAACTATTGACCAATCAGAATAAAGGGGACAAAAAATTTAAAATACAGGGAAAAATGCAGAATAAGTGGAATTTTTGGTTTAGCAAACGGGGGCCCTTTCCCATCCCGCCAAAAGAGCGCGAGCTAATTTCCTATTTATTTTGGGAATCACGGGCCCTGCAATTCTCGGCTTCAGCGCCCTTCCCGGCCAAAAAGTATGAAAAAAAAAAATCATTTTTATTAAATGTAAAACCCTTATCAGATAAAGGCTGAAAAATTTTTATTAAAAAATAAATTAAAAAAAATCCCTAAAAAAATTTGTCGCCCGAGACCCGGGGCTACATAAGGGAAATTTCAATGAGAGAAATTTCCGGGAAAACATAATTCAAAAATTTTTTAAAATTTTCATTGGTGGGATTTAAACCCCCAAACGAAAAAAAGGGGCGGAAAAATGTCCCATTTAAAACCCAGGGGGAAATTTTTGACCAATTTATAAGGAGCGACAAAGACCCATTTTAATTTCCCATGGAGGAAATTTTTACCCTCAAAATTTAAAGGCGGGACAGTTTTTAAAAAACAGGGAAAAAAAAGGGAGAAAAGAGCTGATTTGGTGATAGGGGGGCTTGCCTTCCCAGCCAATCGGCGCGGTTTCTTCTCCCCTTGTAGTCTATGGAGAGAGCGGGAAAAAGAAAACCGGCGCTCAGCGCCGTGCCGGGGATGGAGGGATGAAAAAAAAAAATTATTTTTAAATTTAATTAAAACATTATACATAAAAGCTAAAAAACCTTTCTGTAAAAAAAAATCGGTTTTTAAAACCCCGAAAAAACGGGTTTATCGGCCAACCGGGGTAGTAAGGAAAATTTCCTAGAGGGGAATCACCGGGGAAAAAGTAAAATTAAATTTTTTTTAAAAAGCCCTTTGAAGTTGGGGGCATAAAAACCCGCCAATCCCAATAGGAGCGGGCCCCGTGGCCCATTTTAAAAAAGGGGAGAAAATTTACCCTTTAAATTTGGGGCGACAGGGACCCATTATAAAATATTGGGGGGAAAAATTGGGGTTTAATATATTCCCAAAAGGGGGGCAGGTTTCAAAATACAGTAGAAAAAAGGGAAAAACAGTGAAATTTGGGTTTAGCTAGCGGGGGGTCGTCCAGCTTAGCCAATCAGGAAACGCAGCTCCCTTTTCATAGAGTTCTATGGGGAAAAAAAAAATTCCCAGCGAGCCCGTGATTGGCTAATTTAAAGAGGGCCGTTATTTGGGGCCAAGGGGAGCGAGCGGCTCCTAAAGGGGTTTTTTAAAGCAATTGAAATAAAAAATGTTTAAGGCCGAAATTTAAATTATTTAAACTACAAAAAGTTGTCCCATGTTTAAAAAAAAAATAAAATAATATTGGGGGGGGAAAGAAAAAAATTAATTCAATAAAAAATGTTTATTTTTTTTTATTTTCGTTAAACCCCCCGGAAACAAAAATTTGGGTGCCCCAAAGAAAATAAAGAAAAAAAACATGATTTTATTTAATTAATTTTTCTTTTTTGGTTTTCCCATTTATTATTTATTTTTTATACCCCAAGGGGCAACTTTTTTGTAGTTTTTAAACATTTGGAAAATTTTGGCCTGGGACAGTTTTAATTTTGGTTGCATTAGAAAACCCTAGGAGCGGTTTCTCGCTCTCCCCCTTTGGGCCAAATTTAAAAGGCGCCCCTTTTTTAAAATTAAACCAATCACCCGAGCTCTTCGGAATTTTTTTCCCCCCTAAAAACTTTTATGAGAAAGTAGCTCGGGCTCTGATTGGCTAAGGGACAAGTGCCCCTTTCTCAACCAAACGCTTGTTTCTGCCTTTTTCCCGTATTTTGAAAAAATTTCCCCCTTTGGGGAATTTTGGAAATTGGTCAATTTTTTTCTCCTGGTTTTTAATGGGGTTCCCCGTCGGGTCCTATTTGTTTTGGGAATTCTCCTCCATAGGAAAATAATGGGCCCCCGTCGTCCTATTTTGATTTGGGCGGCAAAAAACCCGCCAATCAGAAAAGCTTAAGCAATTTGAATTACTGTTTTTTCCCCGGGAAATTTTTCTATTGCAATTCCCTTTTGTTTGCGCCGGGCTCGGCGACAAAAACCCTTGTTCGGGGTTTTAACTGCTTTATTTTTTTTAGAAGGGTTTTAGGCTTTTCTGATAATGAATTTTCACTTAATAAAAATTATTTTTTTATTTTCACTCCATTTCCACACGGGCCCGGACGCCGAGATTTTTAGGGGCGCCCCTTTTTCCATAGAATACAAGGGGGGGGAAGTTTGCTCGCGCTTGATTGGTGGGTAAGCCCCAAACGCCCCCTAGTAGCCCAAACCGCTATTTCTGTATTTTTACTGTATTTTGGGAAAATGTCCCCCCTTTTATTTTGATTGGGGGCCCAAAAGTTCTCCAAGGTTATAAGGGGCACTGTCCCCGGGCCTATTCTGATTTGTCAAAATCCTCCTAGGGTATAATGGGGCTTTGTACTCCTAAATTTATTTTGGTTGGCTTTTCCGACCCCTTTGGAAACGCTTCAACAATTTGAATTACTGTATTTCCCCGGGAAATTTTCTATTTCAATTCCCCATGTAGCCAACCCGGGCTCCGGGGACAAACGCGGGTTTTTAGGGGGTTTTTAAATGTTTTTTTTTTAAAGAATTTTTAGCGCTTTATTGGGGTTTAAAGTTTTAAAATTTAAAAAATTTTTTTTTTTATTATATCCCTTTCCGGGACGGGGCTAGCCCCCCAGATTGAAATTTCCCGATTTTCTCCAAGACTACAATGGGGGAAGTAGTTTCCCTCTGATTGGTTTAAAGGGCGGGGGTTTTGGTATCCCCGCCAATCAGTCTTTTTCCTTTTTACGTTTTTTCCCAAAAATCCCCCTTGGATTTTGTTGGTTTTCCCAAAAATTTTCCATAGGGTTTTAAAAGGGTCTTTGTCGCTCTTTTCGAAATTTGGGGCCGAAAAGCCCAAACCCCCCCAGCTCAGCCAATCAGTCTTTTCTGATTTTTACTGTATTTTGAATGTCCCCCGTTGATTCTGATTGGGGCAAAAAGTTTTTCCCCTAGGTTTTAATGGGTTTATTCACTCCTTTCTGATTTGGCCCTTTTTTTTCCGCCCAAAGAGAATAGCCCTTTTAAATTTAAAAAGACTGTATTTCCCCCGGGAATTTCCAATATTCGATTTTTTGATTTTGCGTGTTCTAGATTTTTTGGGAAATGGGTTTTTTTTTTTTTTTTTTATTTTGAGGTTTTAGTTTTTTGACAATGTTTTTCGCCCTTTTTAAAGGGGTTTTTTCGGATTATACCCTCTGCCGGGGCGGGGGGGGCCCAGATTTCTGTTGGTTTCTAAATTTCTTTCGAAAGTTCCGATCCTGGTTTACTTCCCCCGCGGCCGGGGCATTTAGACCCAAAACAACCGGGTTCCTGTCGGAGTGGAAACGCTGGCAATGCGCCCCGTTTGGCCCATCGCGGCCCTAATGCCCCAGTTTTCAGCACCCGGGGTTCCCCCCCCCCGGGAAACCCCACAGAAACCCTGTGTCCCCAGGGGGGTTTCCCGGGCCGGGGGGCAAATATAGCCCAAAAAAAAGGGGAAAACCCCTTCATACTGTCGCCCCTTTTTCAAAAACAGCAAAAAGGGTGTGTGCAGTGGCATCTATCCCTTGATTGTAAAAAAAAAACAAAAAACAAAACACATACGGATGTAGCCGTTTGTGTTTAAATGGGGTTTTCCTATCATGTTACTTGCGGGTCTGAGGGTAGCCCAAATTGTAAACCCAAACCCCCGAAAAAAAAATTTGATGGGAGGTTTTGCAGGGTTTTCCCCATTCATTAATATTTGGGGTTCAGAAAAAAAGGAAAAAAAATGGGGGTCGGGCTATAACAGTACCTCCATAGAAATGAATGGGGAGAACTGGACAAATGCGGCCATCTCCCCATTCTTTGAGGTTACATTCAGGCCCCACATGTAAAATGATAAGACTGCAGGCCCTTTAAACACTGATAAGACCAAATACTGGAAATACAACAGATAAGTACACACCCAAGAATACAATGATATCACAATTTTTGTTCCAGCAATTAAAAATCAAACACACAGGATCCATTAAAAGTAAATGGCTGACTGCAGCATTTTACCCCTTAATAAGGTGTACTAAAAAACAATACTACCGTATATACTCGAGTATAAGCCGACCCGAATAAGCCCAGGCACCACTTTTTTCCCCAAAAAAAACGAAAGCTTAAAAGACTCGATTTTAAAACCTAAGGGAAAAAGCAGCGGGTACTGGTGAATTTAAAAAAAAAAAATAGAACCAATAAAATTAAAATGGCATTTTTAAAGTCCCCCCTAGGGAGGGAAGGGATTTAAAAGTCCCCCTAACAATATAGGCAGTTTAATGTCCCCCATAGGCTGGTATAGGGAGCTATATGTCCCCCATAGTACTAGGCAGGTATAGGGAGCTATAGTGTACTAGGCAGGGAAGGCATACTAGGCAGGGAAGTAGGTATAGCATACTAGGGAGTAAAGGTATACAGGGAGGTATAGGGAGTACTAGCAGTATAGGTAGACTAAACAGGGATAGGTAGTACAGGCAGGGAAGGCAGCAGGCATAAGGAGGGTTAAGCTACAGGCAGGTAAAATAGTACTAGGAGGTAAGCATACTAAGCAGTAAAAAGGTAGGCTTATAGCATACAGGGAGGGATAGGGAGACTAGGGCAGTATGGAGTCTAACAGGGATAGGTAGTACTAGGCGGATAGGGAGTACTAGGCAGTTTTAAAGGAAAGGGTTTTTAGGCATACTGGGAGTTAGGAAAACAGGCAGGATAGGTAGTACTAGGCAGGGAAAAAGGGAGGCTAAGGGACAATAGGCAAACTAGCAGGTGACAACTTTTTAAAAAACAAAAAAAAATCACTTACCTGGCTCCCCGCTGCTCCGCCTCCTCACTGGCCGGCCTCCTCGCTGTTCGATTCCCCGCGCGCTCTTCCCTGCACAGGCGGTGCCCGTCATCAGGCCGCGCACGCAGCGTGATGACATGCACCTGCCTGTGCCGGGAGCTCCGGACAGCCGTGAGTTTGCGGCCGCCCCGGAGTCCACTGCGGAGCACGGAGCGCTCGCTCTGTGCCCCGCAGTGGTATCTCTTCACCTGTGTGCGCTCCGGAGGAGTCGCATGCAGGGAAGAAAATGACGGACAGTGGCCGGCCAGCGCAGCGCCTGGACACTGTCAGCCGTGCTCGGCCTTCAGTTATATGCGCTCCCTGAGGAGCCGCATAAACTGAAGCGTCCCTGTCAGCACCGGGCCATCGCAGCGCCCGACTGTCGACAGTGACTCAGTAAACCGAGGGAGGGTTTTTCAGCACATTTTTTGTGCTGAAAAACTCGGTTTAAATACTCGAGTATATACGGTCCATATGTAGAACAAACAAAAATAGATAGAAAGGAGAATTTCGACTTCTAGTGACTCTGTGGATGATTGTCCTGAACTATGATCAGTTTTAAGTTACTCCGCTAACTACACAAAGTTTAGCCTCCATAACTTTTTTTGTTGTGTTAATCCAACTCATTGCTGGTCTTCCTGTTTTTCCTTTACCTTCTACCTTGTTTTTTCACCTGGGCATCCAAAAAAGTTTCATATGTAGTCTCTTCCAGTACAGATTTGTTCTTTTAGCCATCCATGGCAAGTGTAGGACTCTTCTCCTATACCAGGGGTGTCAAACTGCGGCCCTCCAGCTTTGGGAAACTACAACTCCCATCATGCATTTGTATAATATATAACAGTGGGCATGATGGGAGTTGTAGTTTCCCAACAGCTGGAAGGCCGCAGTTTGACACCCGTGTCCTATACCATAATTCAAAGGAATACGTTTTCTTCCTGTCTTGTTTCCTTAATATTCAACGTTCACAACCATATGATGTTCTTGAAAATACCATAGTTCATAAAAAGGGCTTTAGACCTTAAAGCCAGTGTCTGTATATATAAAACAATCAGGAAAGTTACAACAGAGGAATATAATCACGATATACATCTCCAAGTATCTGTAGTG
>JAODAL010002536.1:0-155000 GCA_025379985.1 Phyllomedusa bahiana | reverse complement strand
TTTAATCACATATATATATAGAAAAGTGATTAAATACCCATTTTGCAGGATCCCACGTCAACATTACATCGTGGCAAAACCCCTTTAAGAATATGCTCCACAGCAGAGTACTCCTGCTGGTGTCCCTGAAACGTAACTAGACATTAAAAAAATTAACGTGAATATTCCATGTACTAAGAGTTCACGTTCTAGATGCCAAAAGGGGCAGCTGTATAGCTATATAGACTTTTGTCCATATATTGAGACCGTACCAATTCTAGACACCATGGGCTACATGTATGAACGGGGCTGCGCCAGATATTTGGCATCCTTTCAGCCCGATATCAGGCGCAGCCCCGTTCGCTACATTTTTAAACAGCCCATACACCTATATCGGGTGTATTACAAAGCGCAAGCGGCACTTTGTAATGTGCCTCATTTCGGGGGCGTGCGGGAGGCAGTGCGCACTAGAACCGTACAAAGCTATAGATTTATAGCTTCACCGGCATTTCTAGGTTCATTACTGCTTGAACAGGTAGAGCACTTTCATAAATCGGACGCATTCTAGACTAATGTTATGCACATGAAATTTGGCGTTTAAACGCCGAATTTCATACATGTCGCCAAATGAGTCATAACTTCTTTTATCATCCTCTAACTGAAAATACATTGATTTGTATGATGATATCACAAAGAGTGCTGCCCCCCACTCCCTCAAATAATCTGTATATTCATATTCTCAGGAATACAACAACGTGACCGCCTGCGAGGTCCTCACTAATATGGTCATTATGAATGCCTTCTCCAGCACTAGCAAGGCCTATGAACTCTACAGCAGCATCAGGTGAGTCAGGGACCCCATCCCAAGATATCTGTAGAACTATCACGTGACCTCCCACAATGAAAACTGCTATTTTGGGTGTTGATTACACCCTCTCTCCAAACCTTCCACAGTTATTAACTCTTAGTTTATTTTCCTAGTTCATCCAATCCGTTTCTACCTCCTGTGATTTATAGCACAGTGACTCAGCTGGGCACCACAGCACCAACCAACCTGTCCTACCAGAAGAATGCACAGGTAAGTTGTTAAAGGTCCAGCCTTATGAAAATAAAGCATGATCACTCTGTAATGAGGGAATCTGCAGCTTCCTAATAGATTTTGGGGAGAAATTAAGACCAGTGATGCATATGGTGGACTTAAAAATCGCACCATAGTAAGATGCGCTAACTGTATAAAAAGGTGTATGCCTCTTAATACATTTGGTGCATCTTTTAGCAGCCAATGAACCTAAAACTGTAAGCTGTGGCACCTATGACGTAGATTACAGAGTAGAGTACATTTCAACACCTCTGATGGTATGGTCCCTATATAGAGGACTTCCTCCTGATGTGGGAAGGTAGTGCACTTCTCATAGACAATTCTGTCACATATATCAATAACGATATAAATTTAAAATTTACCTTTAGGATTATTATTTCTCCATACATAAATTTAAAGCTACTACTCTACTCTATCAGCTTTTTCATGTCATCCTCCCCATTTTTTAAAAAAATATTTCAGAGCGTAAATCAATAAGAATGAAACGTAGTTGCTCTAAACCGTAGCAATATACAAAGAGTGTAAATGAGCCTTTGTTTTTTTTTACTTAGAGCCCATAATTTTTTTCAATACTCCCACAAATGTGCCTCACAAATTTGTTTCTCAGATTCCTCATGAAAAGTTAGTTACTAATATTAGATCTAACAATCAGACTTTAGCTTCACTTTTTTTTTTTCAGCATTTATGGAGACATGTCCCAATACGCAAGCGCTTTTTTTTTTGGGTCTATTTTATGCCAAAACACTTTTGATGCCATATTCTCGATGTAAAAAACTGTCGCACATCAAAACTAGGCGCATTATACGCGGGGCACAACACATCGTAATGCGCCTAAAAAGGCGCATTACACACAGCTGCAATGATACGCTGTGCGCCTCCATAACGCAATGCACCTTTTTAGGTGCATTACATACACTGGTAATGATATGTTATGCGCCTCCGTTATGCAATGCGGAGGCCCATTAGGTATACCAGACGCCAGACTTTTGAAAGGATCATACTTTCAGGCACACTTTACGTGCTACCAATTTTTGAATCATGAAAAGGGTGTTCCCACTATAGACTTTGATGGCATATTGATAGGATATTCTATCAATGCCTAATAGGTCCAACCTCTGGGACCCACACCCATCTCGGGAACAAGCCCCAAAAAGTGCAGGCTCAGAATGGAGAGTCGTACACAAGAGTGACCAGCTCTCCATTCTGAGCCAACACTTCTGGGCATGTTCTTGAGATAGGTTTAGATCCCATAGGTGGGCCCACATCTATCAGACTTTGCTAGACTATGCTAGGATACACATTACTTTATGTGTACATTTCTCACCATTTTCAAGGTAACTGCTTAGTGTCAGAAACTATTTACCTGCAAATAAGGAACAGCTATACTCTTCTAATCTATCCAGTCTAGACAATCCTTCAGTGAGATAAATAGTGCATATCTCTCTCTTCTGTCCTGAAGGTTTGATGCAGTGTATCAGCGCAGGTAAAATGTGTTAGTCTGAAGTCCAGGCTTGTACCAGATGGTCTAGACTGGATAAAGTTATGATAAACCCTGCGATGTAAGTATTAGATGTATACAACAGTTCAGCTTTAGGATGTAAAATAAATTATTCACAGACCACAATAACTGAACAGCAGCTCAAAGGTAGTGAGGTGCATGGATGGTCCAGTCAGCCTCTGTTTCTTTCCCATGACAGATGCAGTTCCGGCTAGTGAAGTACGATGTCCGTGGCAAATTCTTGGGCTGGGAAACTCTTACAGGAGGAACATTACAGGTCAGTCAGTGGAACGGGCAGCACTGTAGTAAATCAGTACATCACCATACATAATGGTGGCCATAGCAGATACTGACGGTTCCTCCTTTTCTTTTGTGTCTTGCAGATGTGTCCATCCACACAGAGTGCCGCAGATTCTGCCTTTAAATTTGGAACATTTTACAACTTGTCGGTGAGTTATGGCCTTGCTGCACAGAAGATACCTCCACAAGGGAGTCATAATAATACTCAGAACAAAAACTGTAACTTGATAGACCTGAGGCAGCACATGAGGGAATAATTTACTCCGTATAAACCATATGTAATGTCTGGTTTGTCTGTGCTTATTCCCTCTATATTGTAAAGTGCTGCGGAATATGTTGGCGCTATATAAATAAAGATTATTATTATTATTATATCAACCAATCAAATTCTGTCTAAGGTAACATGGACAGTTCACTAAATAGAAGCAGGTTGACTGGTGGAAATAGTACAGTAATTGAAACAAAAACTATGTATTTGAAAGCACAGTGGAGGAGTGGGCAGCTCACTTCAGGTGGCATTTTTGGGGGGTAGTATAGCACGGCAATTGCTTTATTACATATTTGGCAAACATCCTGGAGTGTCCAGCTATAAAAGGGAGTCCTACCAGACCCCTGGAAGAGTTTGCTAGCCCTCAGCCACCGTATATATATGGCGCTTGGATGACGAAGACCCAGAAGCTGTGCCCGCACCATCTACAGTGATGTGCGCCCGATGTAGCTAGCTCTGATCTCAGCCATTTAACCCCTTTAAAGGGTTTTGCCACAAAGTAAAATTGACGTGGGAAGTTTTAAAATTAAATAATACACATTTTCACTGTTCATCATTATTAAAAATTCTGCACCGTTTCTGTTTTAGCTGCTCCTTTATGATCCATTGTTTACAGCTCATCTCCAGGGGATACAACCAGGGCTGTGAGCTCCTCAGTCCTGGTTGCACATGCCCTGACATCACTTCTCCTCTCAGGTAGCTACCGAGTGTTGAAACCCCATGTGCTTTCATTCTACTCCTGTCCTTTGGACTAGTTAGTAATAAGTCAAACAGTGCAAATAAAAAAAAAAAAAAAGAAACCTCAATGAGGTCTGTGCATTGATAAAGAGAAAAAACATCCACAAGTTAAGTTTATGCAGGGATTTGAACCAAGGACCCTTGTGCTGTAAAGCAATAATGTTACCTCTGAGCTACAGTGTAGCTACTTTCAATTCTATAGATAAACAGACCTTTCTTTGACTACAGAGAGGGAAGGCCTGGTGATGTCATCCTTCTGAGTAACATGATATGCAATTCAAACAAATCACACACGCCCCCTTCTGAGCACACAGAGCTGAAGAGCTGGATGCAGGAGGTATGAAATGAGATCGTGGCAAAACCCCTTTAATGCTGTGGTCAGTTCCAGCCATGACGTTTAGGTGGTTGACAGAGGGAGTGTGCTCTCTTTGTCACCCATCAGCACTACTGCACCCCAATTGTAGGTTGCCAATGATTGCCATGGCAGTCAGAGGCCAAATGAGGCCATGTTCACACGGCTTATTTTGGGACGGATTTGGTCCCGTATTCTGCGCCGTACTGCGTGAAATACGGCGCAAATCTGTCCCTTTCATTACGGTAATCCACAGTTCTCATAGAGAACTATGGATTCTGTCTCTTCTCCCCGGCGGGAAACGCGCCGTGGATAATGGTTGTCTATGGGGCCGGCGGGCTGCCCCCCCTCGACCCGCCCCCGCTACACAGCAGCCGGCGTAATTGCGGGCGAAATCCGTCCCTGCAATTACGCTGGCAATAAGCCGTGTGAACATAGCCTATGGGCATCTGAATCTGCCATGTACAGAAGCCTTTTTAGGCACTGCCTGGAAACAGGGTATAATAAATTAAGTATAACAGGCATAATGTATACCAATACAGCGACGTATTGCCATATATAAATGTGATCAAGGATAGTCTAGTCTCTTAAAATATAATTCAATTAAATGAAAAGTATTTGAACAATTTAAAAAAAAGCAAAAGAAAAAAAAACTAAACCCAAAACTCCTGTTTCACCACTACAATAACAGTTCCCCAAAACCGTACCAATGAAAACATCAACTTACCCTGCAAATAAAATGCCCTTCGACCACTCAATGAACAATATAAAAGTTCGGGGTCTTAGAATATCGTGACTTCAAAATTATTTTGTTGAGGTGGTAATTACGGTTTATAGATGTGAGGAGATGACTGTAAAAGTGGGATGTGGTCTGTGAAAGGGGCAGCAAACTCGGGGTCCACCCAGGGCGACAGTAGATCTATCAACCCCATTGACGGTAACCCTCGAGTCGGCAGCAATTTTAAGAGTAGCAGCTGATATAGGAACACTGCACCCACAACCTGAGATGGTGGCTAGCAGGCAATAAAAGAATACATACTCCTGTTCTACAGTCAACCTCTTTTTGGTCTGAAATATCTGACAGCAGTTTAGAAGAGGTTAAGTTCAGTGTCACAGCTATAAGATAGAAGATAGGCTGCCGTTTAAGAAGGAACTAAAAACTAACGTTGCTGTTTATGTGTTCTGCAGTGTTCTCTACAGGTGGCTGATCTCTTCCAGAAGGTGCCGGAACCCATATTTTATGAGTTATTTCTGCTGTATACCTCATCCAGTGGTGCCACCATGCTGTGGCCAGTACCCGTGTGGAATGCCAACATCAAAGGCACTGGGGGTATATTACAGTCACACTTTGTTTTGTGATTCTTGTCAGTTATAACAACCTCTGTTCTGTTACTGGTTACATACATGCCCACTGCAGTCCGTGGTATCATGCTATTACTGATATGTTTTAGTTTTCACAATAATTTTGCATCTGATATAACATGTAGGAACGCTTGGCTCCAGTGCTTTGAAGCGATTCTTCCTGGTTGATGGCATCTCCTACAGACAATTGAATCTTTCCAATGTTCCTACCTATGTCACCATTGCCACAAGCCTGACCCTGAGGTGATGTCATGAGCAATGCTCCCAGCCCCGTAAAAAGCTAACTTCCCCCCTCTGCAAACACTAATCATATTGCCTTTCCCTTATAGTGTATATCTGCCACTCAGCCCCCCGAGCAGTAACCCACCTGTCCAACTGATTGTACAATATCAGAGGCAGAGCCTGCAAGCAGCAGCACAGGTATACAAAGAGAGAGGACACGTCCCATAATGCATTGCTGTAAATCAGTTCACATCTATCTGTCTGTCATATTGAGTTACTTTAAAGCTAGTTAAATTGTATTATTCATGAGCTAAATCTCGTCTTTATACTCTAGTCAAATCCATAGTTGCATTCAATCATAATGGAGATGTTACTGTACATATTATGGTATAAACACTGTAACGGTACACGCTCTGTACAGACCCTAAGGGCATGTCCACACGGCACGGGTTTTCGGCCGGTTTTTCAGCCGGTTTGTGGTTTTTCAGACCGCCTGAAAAACCGACCGAAAATGAGCACAATTGTGCTCTATGGAAAACCCGTGCAGCAGTCCCCACTGTTCTCCATCGGGCGGTTTTGCTGCCAGCGGTCCGGCGGCAAAATATTGAGCAAGCACCATCTTCCGTCCGGTTTTTGGATGGAAACTGTGCTTCTCAATGGGAGGGGCGCAAAACAGGAGAAATACCGGCCGGCAAACCGGCCACTATTTGTCCTATGCCGTGGGGATGCGTCCTAAGCCAGCATGTGGCAACAAGAAGATTCTGCAACTTCTAAGCTAACAGCAACTTCATGACTGCAGATTTTGATGTGACTGGAGTATTGTAACGTGGGGATTTATCCAGATGTCACTATCGGGGCCGGGCTGATGGGTAGGCAAAGGTAGGCAACTACTTAGAGTGGCACTTCATCCTAGGCAAGAAGGGAGCACAAAGAGGTATAATGTGGGCTGAATTTTACATGAGGGGGGGGACGCTATATGCTTTATTTGCCTAGGGCACCAGAATACCTTGTACCAGTCCCGGATATTGTAGTGTGTCTGTACTTCTTTTTGGATGTTAGTTTATGCTTGTCCAGTGCTATCAAACTCTCCTTGTCTTCTACTTGATCCTTTATAATGCAGGTTTTATTTTTATTTCCCATCAGGTTTCATTTGCCGTCACATACATGCAGAGCCAGGGCACATATAAACAGACCACTGATGTAAGTGACACCAGCTTTACTGTAGAAACCAGAAAATCTTCTCTAATTTAGAGGCAAAGCTTTTTTTCAGTTTTATGTAAATTAAGCTCAAACTTTATTTTCAACACATGACATATGGGTATGTCCTGGTGCTGGCAAGGTTGTATGTAGCGGGATTGCTCTGTAAGTCTGCTATGTAGTAGGCTGGTGTCAGCTGCTAATTGCAGCTGACACCCACTGCTAACAGCAGAAAATGGAACCGGCTCTGTTACCTGCTGCGCACTGTTCCCCACTCAAGTCGGCGCCACTGTGGCGAAATCGCGGGTTGCCAATCCAGTAACATGGCGGCTGAAAGCCTTATGAAGACTTCCATAGCTGCCGTGGAAGGCAGGAAGTAATAGATCCACCATCTTTGTACACCCATCTTTTGAGCATAGGTGAAATGTAGTATAATAAAATTTAAAAAAGCATGCGTTTTTTGAAGAACGCATTTATTTTTTAATTGCTTGCATTCTTGATGCAGTTGAAAAATACAACAAAAATCCAATGTGTGAACACAGCCTTAAGTAAATATAACAAATAGATAAAATGCAGTCAAAGAGAACTAGCTAGTTGGGATGGGATGAGCATAGATCAACTGCACCAGCATTTGTTTATTACTGTGTAAAATAGGTAAAACACATAGTGGGACTTATAATAAAAGACTGGTGTGGGAGTAGAATAAACTTAAGACGAAACCTCTAACTTTTTGTCTGTAAAGGAACAGAAACAGTCTATAACGACTGTTTGTATATCATAACGGCAAGCCATGTTGTCTTTGGTCGAGCCCTCAAAATGATAGTACTGGCAGATAAGAGGTCATAAACTGTAACTTGCACTAACCCTTCCCCCGTCTTCTCCAAAAAAAAAAAAAAACATAATAGTCATGAAAATGTAACTTTGTGACTGTGTGTGTTCCATGGTAAAATTTCTCAGCAGAATACTTTGTCTTCTATAGATCACCCTTGGGATTTTAGGGTCTTGGGCTGGCTTACTGGCAATTTTGGAGACCAGCAGTTGGCTACGGAGATCTGGGCAGCAGTATATTGGCATTCTGGTAAGTGTAGATGTTACCAGCTGCAGACAGCAATCATATTCTATTGTAGTATGATCAAGGACACTACATGTGCCACCTGATATCTTTACATGTCCAGTACAATTGAATACATTTAATTGCTCATTATCAGCCATTTTAGGTGGCCAACTGAGGAGCATACTCAAAAGAAAAAAATCAGATCCCATGTCAAAGGTTCGGGAGACAAAAAACATAACTATAAGGATATGTTGACACGGCATAATTGCGGGCCGAACTCATTGAGTGCTATGATGTTACAGCATATTCCCCAACACGCACTGAATGCCAGGAGAAAGAAGTGAAATGCTATTTCTTGCCTCATGCTTATGCGACAGGGAAAAAATAAAGTGAATGGCGGCCCGCCCAGAGCATACTTCTAAAACAATCGCCGTATAGCGGCACGCGCAATACATGCTACTATACACTGACTATAAGCCGTGTGAACCTAGCCTTAGACAATAGCCAGAAGCAATAAATACAATCCCTACTTTCTTTACACTATTTTAAAAGAGTAATTTTTATTGATTAAAATTAAAAATAATAAGTATTAAATAACTAAGTGAAAAATGGGGTAAAATTAAAAGCATGGTAATTCCGGCATATAAATATAACTGTGGTATATCATATAGTAAGCATAAGCACCTCATGTATATCATCCACTAATTCTGATGAAAGTATACAGATTAGTTTGAGGCAATCCTAATGGCCACAAACCATACTGTGGCATATGAATGGTAGATTAGACTCTGTGTAATTACTACTTGTAATCTTACTGGTTTAGTATGTAACTAGCTGACTACCTGCTAGATATAGGGCTGTTTCCTAGATGTGCTTTAACACCCTCTATCTACCACCCAACAATTAGCCCAAAGTAATCATTTCAATTTGAATTGAGATTAAAAAACAGCACAGAACCCCCCAACATGTTTCACCGCATGAGGCGGCTTCCTCAGGGGTAAATGGGGATAACTGAGGAGCAGCTGTATTTAATTTATTGTCCCCTTTTATCAGCCATTTTTAAGGCTATAGAGAGGCTGTTCTTTAATTGAATAAGTGACAGGAAGTGCAGAAACCTTCCTGGCCTTCTGATCGCTAATTTATGTCGTATATCTCCAGAGATATTTACATCATGTATTACTGATATCACCCTCCCCTCTTATAACTTTCCAGCGCTACTAGAAGCTGAGGACATTAGAGGTTGTGGTTTCTTCAAAATTGTCTCCGTAGTTGGCAAATTTTACAAAGTGGTTGATGATTAACTGGCAGCAGTTATTATGTCTCTAGACGTCAGGCCCTAAAAATATTTTCCACACAGGTCATTTTCTTTTAAAGGGAAATTACAGTAATTACAAAATTTTAGTGCAGAAAGAAACCATTCTCTAAATTATCTTAATTACAGGCTTCTGTGTCCTGTTTTTTTTTGCATCTAGTATTCAAAAACTCCACCAAATGTGTACTGCCAACTGGAAATATAATTAAAACTCTTAGATCCAATATTTTGGGATGATTAATTTCATAATATTTATTTATAGAGGTCAAAGCTCTGATTTTCTGACACCGAGCTCCAAATCCTGTAAAGTTAGATGAGAACATTATGACTTTCTGCTGCCGCTTCTAGAAAGAACTCGCTGCCTACTGATTTTATAGCTCAGTGATACCTTTGTTATCAATAAGCTCCCCCTAAGGCTATGTTCACACGGCTTAAATTGGGACGTATTTCGGCCTGTATTTCGTGGCGTACTGCGCTCAATACTGGGTGAGATACGTCCCAGTCATTACGGTAATCCACAATTCTCATAGAGGACTATGGATTACGTCTCCTCTCCTCGCTCGCACAATACGCCACGGGGGGAGATAAGTGACATGTCAATTACTAGCGGCGCATATTCGCCGCTAGTAATGAATGTCTATGGGACTGGCGGCCCTCCCGCCCCGCAGCAGTCGGTGCGAGCTCCCTATGTCCCGGCGTAATTGTGGGGCGTAATTACGCCCCGCCATTATGCTGTGTGAACAAACCCTAATGCTGGCTGTGGGAAGCCATCAAACTTCTTCCTTATCCTCTGTGCTGTTTGCTGTGTCTGCAAATGAGCAAAGGTGCCATGCAAGGATAGAAGGGGTGGCACAGTGAAGGGAAATGATGTGTACATATAGACATTATAAGATGTTTTGAAATGTCAGAACCATCATAACCAATCATAAATGTTTCCATCTCATAAAATCCTAATTCTCTAGGTAATTGTCAAATTCCTGGCTTTCCTGAGCGGTACACTGGCAAACACTTTTTTCCTTGTGACTTATGGAATCGCAGTCTACTGGTTAATTGCATTTAAGGTAAGCAGTGAAACCAGTAGAAATGCCTATATTATTTACATAAACGTAAACTATATTCTGCCCTCTACATACAAGAACATAAATTCTATAGTACTACTACTTACATACTTGGATACAATTATTATATTCTGGTATATAGTGGGCAGTTTTATGAGTACTATAATACTGCAACTATGTACAAGTATGTAAGTACTATAATGCTGTCCTCTATGTGGAAGAATATACCTACCATATTGTACAAAAATATAACTACTATAATGCTGCCCTCTATGTGGAAGATTATAACTACTATAATGTGTAAAAACATAACCACTATAATACTGCCCTCTATGTACAAGAATATAACTACTAAAATACTGCCTTCTCTGTACAAGAATAATAATAATAATTTTTATTTATATAGCGCCAACATATTCCGCAGCACTTTACAATGTACAAGAATATAAGTACTATAATGCTGCCCTCTATGTGGAAGAATATAACTACTATATTGTACAAAATATAACTACTATAATACTGCCTTCTCTGTACAAGAATATAAGTACTATAATGCTGCCCTATGTGTACAAGAATATACTATAATACTTCCCTACATGTACAAAAATATAGCTACTATAATACTGTCAGCTATGTACAAGAATATAACTACTATAATACTGCCCTCTATGTGGCAGAATATACCTACTATATAGTACAAAATATAACTACTATAATACTGCCTTCTCTGTACAAGAATATAACTACTATAATGCTGCCCTCTATGTGGAAGATTATAACTACTATAATGTGCAAAAATATAACTACTATAATATTGCCCTCTATGTACAAGAATATAACTACTATAATACTGCCCCCCTATGTACAAGAATATAACTGCTATAATACTGCTTTCTCTGTACAAGAATAATAATAATACTTTTTATTTATATAGCGCCAACATATTCCGCAGCACTTTACAATGTACAAGAATATAAGTACTATAATGCTGCCCTCTATGTGGAAGAATATAACTACTATATTGTACAAAATATAACTACTATAATGCTTCCCTACATGTACAAAAATATAACTACTTTAATACGGTTAGCTATGTACTAGAATACAAGTACTATAATACTGCCCCCTATAGTTAGGAATATAAATTTTAATACTGCCCTCTATGCCTCTCGTTAGCTATTGCAATTATGTTTTGTAGGGTCAGACATCAGTGGTGAGTGTGACTTTACCGCCAGCTGGGGGGCAGGTGGAGACAGATTTCATCATCTTCTTATCTGTGGCGTTTTCTCTGAAGGTAAGAGGTGTTGCACGATGTCTTATATGGGAAGTGGGCTCCCTCCTCTTCTGTGCTGATTCTGCTTTGTTTTTCTCTAGGCGCTGGAAGTCATCCACTTACTCGTCTCGCAGCTCACCTACAACATCTTTCTGATTGATTGGGAGAAACCGAAGGACAAAATGCCATCTAACAAACAAGGTCCATATAGTTCAGTGATAACAGAGTTTTTAAATAGTTAGTATGGTTGAAAAAAAGACGTGTCCATCAAGTTCAACCAAGGCTGGGGAAAATGTGGGTGATGGGAGGAAAATAAGGAGTTTTTTAAAGCTTCGTTTCCCCTACAGATGAAGGCTTTGAAACCCATAAGGCAACAACCAACCTGCTCCAAGTAAGGGTATGTTCACACGGCGTGTTGGGGTCTGTTTGAACATACGCTTTTAGATGCGTGTTTGGTTCATTTAGACGGACCCAAACACGCATCTAACAATGAGAAGTGTCTTTTACAGTGCTCGCAATGTAAAGCACGCATCAGCGTGTCTTTCAGATCCGTCTTTCGGATCCGTTCTAAGAATTGACAGGTCAATTCTTGTAGCGAAAGATGCAGCAGGAGCCCTATAATAAACTATAGGGCGCGATCCTGCTGCATCCAACATGGATCTACATACGCAGCTGCATGTTAGATCTGTGTTGGATTCGTTCAATGCTACATTTTTGGATGTGAACCCGAAATCGTATCCAAAAAAGCCGTGTGAACATACCCTAAGATTTCATTTCTGATCCCACAGTTGCCATCAGACTGCATCTAGAATTTTATTCCGCTACATACGTATCAATATTCTTTAGTTTCAGGTAGATATCTAAGCCTTTCTTGAAAATTGCAACTGTTCCTGCTGTGATCAGCTCCTCAGGCAGCTATTTCACAGATTCACAGCTGTTTACAGTGAAGAAGGCTTTTCTCCTTTGGAGATTGAATCCTTTTTTCGCCAGGCGAAGGGAATGGCCCCTTTTCTTTTGAGGGGATTTTACATGAAATAGTTTTTCCCCATACTTTTTGTAGGGGCCATTTATATACTTATATAAATTAATCATGTCTCCCCAGAGCCATCTTTTCTCAAGACTAAATACGTTTAATAGTTTTAACACCCCCCTCCCTATAACTAAGATGTGAAATGTTCACATATTTTTGAACACTGATGGCTTATGGGATAAATCATCTGAAGTGAACCTGCCCCATTGATTATGGTATCCTACCTTTCCTTTGACTTGTATATAATTCATTTATACCTGTGTTCTTTGTGGGTCTCGTAGAACAATGAGCAGTCTTACCCAATGATTGGCAGCTATCTCTGTATTCACAGTTATACCAACAAGGTTGTCAATGGCATGCTGATTAGTACCACCCAGCAGACTAAGCCCAGAAGAAGGCCAAATAGATTAAAAGCTCTTAATTACCACCATATTTTCTAGGAAAGTCCTTTGTAAGCATCTGGAGGACCATCTTAGTAGCCAATGAGTGGAATGAGATCCAGGTTTATCGGAAGATCAGTCCTATGCTGCAGCTTTTCATGGTTCTACTACTGCTGGAGGTAAGGTAATATTCCTATAGGGTATATAGTAATTAGCACCGAGTGTTTTTTTTTTTTCATAGTCGTCTGTTTTGTGCCCTCCCATCTCTTTAGCCAATCATAGTGTAGCTAGAATGTCATTTGCAGTAGCACAGTTGGATATCTTACTTTGCTAGCCTCCAGTATACAGGTAAACACTGATTTTTAATTGAATAGACAGGAAGATTATGGGAAAATACAATGCACTAGACCTCAATATACAATATTAATTGGTTCTGGGACGACCATTGCATGTTAAAACTATAACTCTATGGAAAACTAGCAATTGGTTCCAAAGCCCCAAAATGTGACACTGACATAATGCAAAATAAAAAGTAAAGTAAATGAAGCAGATCACTAATAGAGATAAAGCAAGTCCTTACATATAACAGTCAGAGCTGCTGGAACCTCGAAATTAATTTCTATTCTGAGGATATGAGTTTCTTTGGGTCATGTATTTTATACACAATGTACAAGGAAAAAAGTTCATCCTGGCACATGTAAAAGCAGTACAGAACATGTAATGCCGCATTGTACTGTAGAGAGGCGCTACTAGTCCACCAATCAATGCATGGACTTCACTAATACAGTAATATGTTCATGATAACTGGTTGGATCTTCCAGTCAATCACATGTGCTGCAGATCAGGACTGTCAGTGACATTGTATATTGAAACCACACTCAACATACAGTGTCCCAGAAAAGACCATTGTATGTTGAAAGTATTGTATCCTGAGACCACTGTAATAAAATAAATATCCTTTTTTCATCTTCAGGTTGTGGGCCTTAAAAATATTGCCACCAAGGATCTAAACCTGGACCTGAACCTGTCAGCCGGGAGCTACCAGGCCCCAATGAGCATTATTCTTAGATTTGGCATGTCAGCCTCCATGTGGTTGGCTGTTGGCATTGTGCAGGTGAGTGAGAATTGGGATTAATGGGATTTGTTGCATGGGTTATGGGGGGGGATCAATAATTTTTTCTACTCTTTATTTCAGGTTTTGTTCTCCATCTTTATATATGAGAGATTCTTTGAAGATAAAATTAAGCAGTTTGTGGATTTGTGTTCTCTTAGCAACGTGAGTTTTTTATTAGTCAAATTGTGTCACTCTGAAAATCTTAGACCGCTCCTTCTACAATCAAAAGTTCTGTAACTTTCTAAAAAATACTTTTTATATCAATTCCTCAACATGTGTATGATTTCTACTTGCTGTAACTGAATGAGAACATGCTTTTTCATACCCTGTTACTGAAAACAGATTCTGACTTAATACTCTTTAAAGCTGAGGGTTTGTTACAGTTTCCAGTCTAGACAATTCGGACCTGTAAGGGCTTGTTCACACGGAGTTTTCACTCCGTGTTACAAGCGCTTTGTAGATCCTTCTTGGGGACTGACAGAGCGGACCCCAAGACGGATCTAACAATTAGCAGTGACTTTATCACTGCTTGCTATGACGAACACGCAGCGGCGTTCACATGAGGGATCGCCGCTGCGTGTTTCAAAAGCGCTGCTCGGGTCCGTCTTGCAAAGAATTGCATGTCCTGAAACACGCAGCGGCGATCTGTCATGTGAACGCTGCTGCGTGTTCGTCATAGCAAGCAGTGATAAAGTCACTGCTAATTGTTAGATCCGTCTTGGGGTCCGCTTTGTCGATCCCCAAGACGGATCTACAAAGCGCTTGTAACACGGAGTGAAAGATTTGTACTGCTATTTAGCGCACACATGATTTGTCTAGAATGGATGCAATTGTGACCAAGTGTCAGTTGTAAAAAGTATTAGGTTAGTGCTTAGTTTTAGTATTTTTATGTAAAATAAATATATCACTATAGGTGTCAGCAAGCAGACAACTTCATAAACGGTTCAATGGCTCCAGCCATTACATTGAACCTTTATTACAGTCGTAGTTCAGTTTTTAGTTCTATAATCCTGTGCTAATTCAATTTATAATATATCTGTATAAGGAGCTCTGGTTTCCTGACAAATTATATAATTATAGAATTCTGGTTTCCTGCAGACACCTTTTGGGAAGCCTGTTACATAGAGATTTATACTACTAGCACTGAACTTGGTGATGACTGTATAAATCTGTGTGGCCGCAGTGTCAGAACAATTTATTCAGTGCTAGGCTTCATATTCATAGTATGTTAAGTACTCTACTGAGAGGGATTCCCCAACTTCAGACCTCAGAATGCCAGTTAATACATAGGGCTGCCTCAATGAACAGCATTGATTATTATGGGCTCTGTGTAATGCTGGGGAAATAATATTCACTTGCTACAGTTTATCAGTGTTAGTAAGAGCTATCGGTATGAAGTTCCCGACAGGAGTCATGTTTGTGGTGCTGCTCTGTTTATTTGAAGAGGACCTGTGGCCATTCCTGACATGTCAGTTTTAGTTCCATGTTTCTCCAAAAATAAGATAGGTCTTACATTCAGTTTTTTTTCAAAGAAACAGCAAGGGCTTATTACTGGGTAGGGCTTATTTTTGAAGAAACATGGTGGATGGTAGAAGGTTTGGAGTATTCCCCTTGGCTGCTCTTTCAAATGTGGGCAATGGCTCCGGTCAGGAGTAGGCCCGGAAGTTCCTTCGGATATTAAGACCTGGAGTTAAGTAATGCGCTGAAAATGGAACTGGAGGCCCACAGAACGCTCCAGTAAGTGTTTTGTCACAGGAGGAGACTGATATTGGCCGCTATAGGGCGATTAAACAACCCAGCCTTGCCGTGGCCAATCCCTCTTACCTCCTGTGACAAAACACTTACCATAGCGTTCTGGAGTCCTTCTGACTTCCTCTGTTTCCATTTTCAGTGCATTACTTAAATTGGGGCCTTAACAACACCCGACGGACCTTTTGGGCCTACTCCCAGCCAGAGCCAAAGCTAAAATCTGAAAGAGCAGCCAAGGGGAATAATACACAGCTGACTGATGACTGATTCAGTAATACATTTCTAGGAGAAATAACAGAGGAACAGCACAACACAGAGGTATAAGAGAAGGTGCTGCAGAATTGTTATTTCACAGGGAACACAAGGATTTACTAAAAATGTCAGGAGATGTCACAGGTCCTCTTTGCTGATGCGTTGCGTTGTTCCAAAAAACTGTGTGAATAGAAATAGGTCAAAAGGTCTTAATATTTAAAGAATGCTTCCATTCACTGACTGGAGACAGAGATCATAAATTCAGTGTCAAGTTAAAACACAAATCGTATTAAAAAGTTTTCATTACACAGTGATTAAAAATTTTTACCTCTTGAAGAGACTCTTTAAAATTTAAGGTCAGTGATTACAATAGTCTCATATTACTTATCTGGAGGTGATGACATTTTTGTAATTTGATATCCTAACGACAGGTGTCTATTTTCATCCTGACTCACAAGTGTTATGGATATTATATTCATGGGAGGTCGGTACATGGGCAGGCGGATGTGAGTATGGAGACCATGTTGGACAACCTACGCAAAGAGGAGGCAAGTGCGGTCATATGGTGAACATAGTATGTTGTAGTATGGACTAAATATTTCATTAACTGTATGAAAGTTATCAGTCATGCGATCAAATTCTCCAGCACAGATTCTGAGGTTACAGGAAATGTCTGGTTGGTTACTATGTTTTAAAAAGTAATTATTACTGGTTAATGTATTAATATTAAAAGAGTTTAACCTTTGTACACTCTGCTAATTTCTTTCTCTTGTATAGGAAAACTTGTGTCCCCTGAGAGGTTTAGAGCCTGGCTCTGAACGCCAGACATGTGCGGTGCTGCTGAGTGAACGTGTCCGGGAGCAGTATGAGAAACTTTGGCAGCCTCTAATGGAGGTAATAGATGACTCACATTCTCTGGAAAGTTGTCGCTGAGCTCTAAAACCCAGGGGCTGTCAGGTTCCGCTGCCATATGAGTGAATCGTAGCATTATAAGAGGGTGGGGGGCACAACTTTATTGCTCTGCAAGTGACTATGTTAAGCTGGAATGTACATTCAGTACAGAAGAAAACAAGATACTGTAAGCATATAAACACTGTATGTAAGCTTAGTAAGGGGCCAGTTGTCTTCAGGGCAATATAAAATACATGAGGTATATGAGAATAAAGAAGAATAGGGTACATAATGTTAGTAGTATAAACAGAAATGCAGGAGAAGTAACAAAATGCAATTGTACAATACTACAAAGACTTTGCAAGCCAGTAGATGATGTGGAAGGGCAAGGACTGCACAGAACACTGCAGGCTCTTGAAATATAGTAAAAGAAATGTCCAGCGCCTCCAAGGTAAATAAAATCCGAGATTTATTTGAAACAAAGTAAAGTCACATTACAGGAGACAAAAACTCATGCGTTATAGGCTATGTAGATAGGCCCAAAACATTGAAAATTTGGTAAATAAGCCCCTTTTTTTACATGGCCTGAAATGCGTCATTTTTTTCCCCTAAAATGTGGCTTTGACCTTTTGGATTTTTTTACCTTGAAGGGGCGCGGGGGACATTTCCCTTTTAATTAAACTAACAGAAAACCCCTAAAAATTCTAAAATAAAATCTTTTTTGGTGCCCAATATAACCTCAGTCAGTGTGAGACAAAATATTTAAAGGTTCGTCCAATCTGCTGGGGCTCAATGTTGATGAGCTGATCTCAGGGGTTACTTGTTTCCAGTTTACCAATCAAGGTTTTATGGGATTCCAGATTATGTTGCAGCTCCATACTGGTTTATTGGTGTTTTTTGGATTAAAAAGGGCCAAATTTAAAAAGAGCCCTTGGGGCTGTGGATCTTTTACAGTCCTCGGGGTCGGTCATGGACCCTTTTTTAAAAACTCTAAATTTTCCCTCTTTTTCTGTGTTCCAGACTCCAAGGGCCCCAAAAGGGGGAAACGAAAAAAATCCAATGTTACAGCAAAGGATAAAAACCTATTACACCATTAACCGCTTCCTGCCTCTTTTTGGGATCATGTAAGTGCACATTCTTTTCCATTGTTAGCATTAAAGGGGTCACATAGTTTTTCATAGTGGGGATAATGATGAGGTTCCGGTGTTTTTGGGGGATTGGGGCTTTTGGGTTTTATGTAATTAAAGCTTTAATAAATTTTTGCACTGAAAAAAGTCTGTAAATTTTAAGATATCTGTTTACTGTTAGTGAATGGAAACATTCTTGTTTAAAAATCCTGCAATTCTTTTCACAGCGGGTTTTTTTTGTTAGGCTATGAAACACGGTTTTAAATTTGGGGAAATTTTTCGCGGGTTTTTCCCCTTTTCTGCGCTCAAAGGGGGGAAAATGCCCCCAAAAATTAAAGGGTAATCCACATTCTCAAAGAAAACTAGGGTTTACGCCCCCTCCCCCTGCTCGTAAAATACAAAGGGCCGGGGGGGTTTAATTAAACAGCCCATTTTTTCAGGGGCTTTTATGCCCCGCGATTTAATGCAGGGTCAGGGGGGCAGGCCCACCCCACAAACACACAACGAAATTTGGGGGGGGAATAATTACGCCCTGCAATTATCTGTTAAAACTTACCCTTAAAGGGGTTTTTCCATTTAGGCACCCTTTGTGCGAGATAAAAACCGGGTTTGGGTTGGGACTGAAAACTTTTTCAATACATGGGGAGGAAGTTTTGTGTTTGCTTTTTAAAACCAGGGGATTATCAAGACTAGTTTGAAATTTTTAAAGAAAGCTTCTTCTGTAAATTCAAAAAAATTTTTTTTTGCATTTGTTTTGAAAAATTTCAATATTCCCATTTAGTGTTGTCTGACAGCAGACAGGTTGACAATGGTGAATAATTGAAAAAAAACGCAATGTTTTCAATAAAAAAATTCCCTTTTTTTAATAACTTTTGTAGACTAAAAACATAAAAAAAAGGGGTTAAAGGCTACAAACACGAAGGAGATGTCAATTACACATGATGGTCCCTTTTAAAAGAGGTTCAGGATTCAAGACAGGCAGGATTCTATTTAATTTTTATGCCAAAATTTTTTATAAAGGCCCAAATAATAAAACCACCTCTATGAAAACAGAATTTTTGGCAGCCCGCTGTTTTGAAGCACCCCAGGGTTTTTTAACACAGTGTAAAGGGGGAAAAACATTAGAAAAGGTTTCTTAGAGAAGCAATTTTTGTTTGGCCCCATCAGCGAGAACCCTTAAATAAAGAAATTTACAAATAATGGAAGTAAACATTTACATGAGAACATTATTCGCAAGTGGAAAATATTCAAGACCGTCGACAGTATTCCCAGAATTTGATGTCCCAGCAAATTCATCCCAAAGTTAGACTGTGCGGTGCTCAGAGAAACTTCTAAAACCCAAGGGATAAATCTCAGACTCTAAACGCTACAGTTAAGATGTTAAAGGATCAAGTTTATGACAGTACAATTAGAGAGAGGCTGAACAAGTATACCTTGTTTGAAAGGATTGCCAGGAAAAAGCAGTTTCTTTCTAAAAAGAACATGGCAGCGTGACTTGAGGTTACAAAGTTGCATCTAAGTAAACCACAAGGCTCCTGAAACAGTCCTGTGGACAGAAGAGACCAAAGTGTAGATGCATAGCCTTACTACACAACTCCATATTTGATGAAAATCGAACGCCACATATCAGCGCAAACACCTCATACGGACTTTGAAGCACAGTGGGGGAGGGGTGAAAATTTGGGTAATTAAATTGACCATATACTCCCCTATATACAAAAGTATTGTAGAGTCAGATGTGAGGCCATGTATCCAACACATAAAGTTTGGCCAAAATTGGGTCATACAACAGGACAATAATAATCTCAAGCACACCAGCAAATCCAAAACAGAATGGCCGGAATAGAAAAGAATCCAGGTGTTTCAATGGCCCAGTCAAAGTCCAGACCTCAACCCAATTGAAATGCTATAATGGGACATTAAAAGAACTGTGTTTAAATCAATGTCCACAAACCTCCATGAATATTAAGCAATATTGTAAAGAAAAGGAGGCCTCAATTCCCCCAGAATGATGTGAGAGACTAATAAAGTCATAAAGAAAATGATTAGTTATTGCTGCTAACAGTGGTTCAACCGGTTATTGATTTATGGGGTGCACTTCGTTTTTCACACATTTTTTATTTTATACTATAGCCTGATATTTACAGGGTTTACAGTGATTAGCTTTAAACATGTAGGCAGAGGTAAATAAAGAATACTACATACAGTACTAAGTACAGTGCATTGTTCTGATTTTGGTTTGTTTGGAGATAGAGGAGATTTTATCTGCTGCTTGTGTACACAAGTGTCCTCTCTCAGTGGTCTCATGGCTCCAGCTGCTCTGTCCACCATGGTGACTCACTTCCTGCTCACTCCAGCACAGGAGCTTGTTTATCTGTTTTACTGACAAACTTTAACCCTTTAGGGCTTGTCCCCACGGCACTGGTTTTCATTCAGATTTACAGACTGTCAACCTTTTACATTTATTTAAATAGAAAATCCATGCAGTAGTTCACACTGCACGGATTTTCTGCTGGACGTTTTTTGACACCACCAGCATTCCTAAAACTCTAGAACATGTTCATTCTTCCGCCTGGTTTTCGGGCAAAACATGAACATGTGAGAATGAAGGGGAACGGCTTGAATCCGCAAACCGTGGACAAAAGCTGTTCCCCTATGTGCCAAAAAAGACAAAATACCGGTCAGAAAATCCCCTATTTTGTCTGTGCTGTGTGAACGCACCTTTAGAGCTCTGTAGTCTTGTGTACTGCCGTTTACAAACCTTCTGCACCCATGTTTCTCTAACAGGACCAGCTAGGAATAGCAGAGCCAATATGTTAATCACTGATGTAGAACCACCCACAGCCTGAACAGGAAGTTTGAGTCTGAAGCTGCCTGTAGCGCTGTGAGACAGCATGCTGAGACAACCCCTTTAAAGCCATAGAATTAAAATAAGGTGTACCACCTTTTTGGCATCACTGTATAAACGCACACACATTATATTATATTTAAGATAAAATTACACCCCTGTGTCTGATTTCTATTTGGTCCATCCCGCAGGTCTATAAGGACATGGATTACATGGTGAAGGACAAGTTGTTCCTGGAGAGCAGCCTAGACATGGAGTTTCAGCAGCCTATAGAGAAATCTATATTTTACAGCGGTGAGTTGTCTGATCTAGTTGACTTTGACACTCTTCTGTGTCTGGGGAAGGTGGGTGCCATAGCCAATATGGCTTTTATTTCAGTTTCCAAACAGTATGTCACCAGCTTTTCCTGATCACTAAACCTGTCTAGTCCTACATAGTCCATCCTCTGCCTCTGTACTTCTTCAGATTTGCTACACATGGATTTTGGAATAATCATTGTGGGAACTGTAACCTTTGACTCTCCAACATATGCGACACTTCATATCCCAGAATCTACTGTCAGCTGTCAGAATTGGACTTCTATAGGTCAAATACTACTTATTTTAAATGGAACCAACTGCACATAGAAAATTGCATGAAAAAAACAAAACTGCAGTGTTTGAATGAGCTCTAGATGCCTCCCCCCCTTATCAGACTAATTCTAACCTGTTGAGGTTTCTTGGATCAGTGTCTTCCCTCCCGATGATGATCCTGTTTTCCTATTCCAGATGATCGATATCTCTTCAGCCGTACTCTCTTCTACAGTAATGAGCTTGTGCTGCTTCTATTTGACACTCTCCTGTTTTGTGTTATTGATCTGGGGACACAGAATTTCGTGCTGGCGGCAATTATAACCTTCGTGGTGCAGATGGTAAGGTTTATTACTTTTTCAAGGTACCTCAAGGATGTTTCTAATCACCAGAAAATGGTCAGATTTCAATATGATTTCCAGGCCAGACTTGGGCAACAGTGATTTTTCCTGATCAAGTTAATTAAACTGGCAAGATCGTGCAATGCTGCTGCGTGAGTGGTCCAGTTAGGGCATGACTAGGACATAAAAGACGCTCTGGCATTGTACATACACCTGCTTTACATACTTTATATTTGAATTCTGATAGGTGACAGCATTAGGTAGATTAGGTCTATCCTAAAACCAAATACTTCCTACTCTGCCTGAAACTACACCAGACCTGAATAAATGAAGATCCCCAAAATTAATCCAGGTTCCAAACTTCATTTAATTGAGATGTCAGATTCCTAAATAAATGAATCCAGACCAGACCCCATAAATCAGATCCTAGACTTTTAAATTAATTTAGACCAGAACTAAAATGAATCCAGAACTATTCAGATAAAACAGACCCCAGTCTAGAGCCCTAAGTAAATTCAGGTCCCTGGCCAGACATTTAAATAAATTCAGACCAGAGCCCAGAATGAATCCAGACAAACCAGACCCCAAAAACATACACCCTTTACCTGACTCCTAATTAAACTGGGTCCCAAGAACTTAAAATAAATTTAGACAAAACCCCTAAATATAGTGAATCAAGACCTAACCCTAGACCAGTCCCCAACATTAATTCAGACCACACACCAGACCCTTAAATAAAACCCCCAACATGAGTTGATATTTTAAAACCGACTCCTAAATTAATTTTGAGATTCAGTCTGGATTAATTTAGTTCAGCTTTGGTTCACCACCCCTGTTGTCTGTGCATGTCCTACTGCCAATGTGATGTTACTGCTCCGAAAACTTCAGTTTTCAGACAGCAGAAGGTGTGGCTTTATCTTTATAATCAGGTTGATTTATTTTTCTCTTGATTTGCAGTTTGTGAAGATTTTACGGTCAGAAGTTGGAAAGAAGAACCTGTCAATGCAAACAATGGTGGAAGAAAACTTCCTTATATAGTAGGGTTGATGACAAGAGAGCAGCAGCTGCTGCCAAGTATACACAGTCAAGCCATATAATTATGACCACTTCCTACTTTCGACGTCAACTCATGAAGGAAGTCATGTGTCGTGAGCTGACTTGGTGGGTATAAGATAAGCGATAGGCTGTCGGCTGTCTGCACACATATCCCTTGGTGCTGTAATGATGGTGAACGGGGCGATTTATCAGAGTTTCAAAAAAAAAGATGATTATTGGCTTTCAGGCCAAAGTTGGCCGTCTTTCTGAAACTTTGCAGTCTGGGAACTGTTCACGTGCTGCTGTGGTGAAAGTGAGTGGATAAATGGCACCACTGTGAACTAGTGACATGGAAACTGCAGAGCACCACATGCCACTGATTGGAAAGACAAACATCTGCTATCAAGGTGTACAAGGGCCTGCTACAGTGAAGCAGCTTATGGCCACAATGAACCAGGGGATACCAGATGTGTGTCTAAAACAACAGTTCAGTGAATTCTGCTGCGTATGAGACGGAAGCAGACAGATGGTTACTGCACCTCTGATAAGAAAATTGAATCGGCAGAAAAGGCTTCAATTTGAACTGCAGTATTGGAACTGGTTTCTACTTATTGGCCAATGATTGCTTTCTCCAATGAGTCATGTTTTCTCCTTTACTGGATGGATGGACATTGGCGTGTCAGGCAAGAAATATCAGAGATTAAACTATCTGCAACCAATCATGGAAGAATACAAGATGGTGGTGGCAGTGTTCTGGTCTGAGGAATGTTTTTGTGGCATTCTCTGGCCTCCATCACCTACGTGGAAGGCCCTCGCATCCAATTTGGGTATGAATTCATCCATGCAGATCACATACACCCATACAGACTGATTGTCTTTCCTGGGGCAGCTGGAATCTTTCACCAAGACAATGCCACCTCGATCATGGTGTTGGCTCTCTGGATCCTCCCCACCCACCCTACAGCAGCTGTGGGATGCAGTGAGCATGTGTTACCTTGGGCAGAATTTTCTTACAATTCTTTGAACTCGGAGTCTGCCGGTGCCTCCCCCTTTTTCATTTTCTATGATCGTCATCCCCGCCCACCTCTCCCCCTCTCGGTGCCTTCTGAGGTTCCTGACGTGGAGGATCTGGTTCGGGACCTAACGGCCATCTGGGATCAGACACTCCAGTCTCTGCAACGGATGTCTGCTCATATGAAGACACAAGCAGACAAAAATAGAAGACCTTCTCCAATCTTCTCTCCTGGAGACATGGTGTGGTTGTCGGCCAGATATATTCGTCTCAAGATCCCCAGCTACAAACTGGGTCCTCGTTTCGTAGGGCCAGTCGAGGTGCTGAAATGCATCAACCCGGTGGCATATAAGCTCCGTCTTCCACCCATGATGCGTGTCCTGAACTCCTTCCACGTCTCCCTGCTGAAGCCGGCAGTCCTGAATCGTTTTTCTCAGAAGGTCGCCCTTCCGACTCCTGAGGCTGATGCCACCAACGTCTTTTCTATCAAGGAGATTTTGGCTATGAAGACGGTCAGGGGGAGGCGACATTTCCTCATTGACTGCAAGGGGTTTGGACCAGAAGAAAGGTCCTGGGAGTCAGAAGACAACATTCTGGACCATAACCTCCTCCAGAAATTCCTCCAGACCAGAAAGAGGGAGAGGCGAAAGGGGGGGGGGGGGGTTACTGTATCCAGTGCCCCAGCGACCAACACTCCGTGGAGCGGGCGCAGCCTTTGCCCCGCGGGCAAGCGGCGCAGTGACCCACAGGTCTGGTCACAGACACGCGCGCTCTGCTGCTCTGTCCCCCACTCACCTGGCCGCACTCCTGCTGATGCCTCAGTCTCCCGACGCGCGCATCCTCGCTCCCTAGGCGCTCTAGCCGGCACTGTTAAATTTAATGGGCCAGCGTCCCGGTAATTCCCTTTCACCAGACGCTGCCCCTATTTAAGCCTGCCCTTTCCTGATCCCTTTGCCGGATGTTTAGTGCCTTATCGCCTACTGAGAAAGCGTTCCTAGTGTCTTGTCTGATATATCGTGTACCGTACCTTTTTGCCTCCGTCCCTCGACCACGAACCATTGCTGCCTGTCCCCGACTCCGAGTTTGCCTTACGATTTTGTACCTCGCTACACCTTGACTGCCACCGCAAGCAAGTCACCTCAGGGGTAGCGACCTGGTAGACTCCCGTCACAGCAAGTCCATCCCGCTTTGCGGTGGGCTCTGGTGAATACCGGGGCCTACTTAGATTCCTCTCCCTGGCGTGGCTTATACCATCGCTTGCAGTGGCCCAGAGGATCTCTACTGCTGACCATTACAGCATGGCTCCAGATAACTGTGACAACCTACCAGGACCTTATTGAGTCACTCCCAGCCGTCTAGCTGCTGTCCATGTTGCACACAGCAGTTACTCTGTGTATTAGCTGGTGGTCATAATTATGTGACTTGACTGTATCTGTATATCAAGTCACCTCCTGAATGTCTAGAATTATCTTTTGTAATTTTGTACATGTGTTTGAATTTAATACAATAAATCTATTTTTACACTTATTATGGTTTGTTCAAAAAAGACACAAAACATGGATAAGAAAAAACAACTTTTATGATAAATTTTCATTTTAATTTCACATAATACATCCTTGTACAAATACAAATTCACACAATGCTAATATCCACCCTCCTGACTCACAGCAGCTGTGCCCTCCTGCTCATAACGCCCAGGCTGCCCCTACGTGCTATGACCTAGTGATGCCCGAGCGCTAAACTTCAAGAGCTGCCCATCCTCCATCTCTCAAGAGGCCGGAAGCGTTTACTCTTGCGCCATAAGACTTAATTCTATACAGCAGGAGCAGCGCCTCATTTCCAGACTAGAAAAATACACACAGCGCTCACAAGGAACTTTCACATCCCTTGGAAAATAAACACCCTCCTCTGTTCTCCTGCAAGTTACTTAGTCATCCAGAGCTGGCACCAGTTCTGTAAGTGCAGGCGGCTGGATCTCTTCCAAGTGCACAATGGTTCTTGACGGGTCAGGATGCAAATATTACACACAACAGTCATCTGTGGACAGAGGCGTCATGCCTTCACTTGGAGAAAGGTGGAGTAATATACTAATTGTGTAGTTTGATTTCAGGTAAAATCTTCATATAATGTTCAAAAAACTGCACTTGTACAGATCATGTACTTTGTTCACATTCAAAGTTGCTAAAAGATCCTGCAGAATGTTCCCAAAGTGAGAACAGAGCCTCATCAGTCCACTCAGTACTAATAGATTAGTCGCAGCCAGGAGCATGGTGACAGCTTTGGCTGTGATTGAAGACATGATGTAACAATATAAGTAAAATATTTCCAAAATGATGCAAAAAAGCCCACATCTTTGGCTGTTGTGTAGAGGAGATCACTGTCAACATTTAGGGCGGCATGTATGAATGGGGCTGCGTCAGAAGTCTGACGTATTTTCAGCCCGACATCAGGCGCAGCCCCGTTCGCATTAGTGAAAAGCCTCCCATACGCCAGGCACTTTATAGAGCGCATGTGGCACTTTGTCATGCGCCTGATTTGGGGTGGAGTGCGGGAGGCACCGTACGAAGGTATAGATTTAGAGCTTCGTTACGGCAATTCTAGGTGCATTACTTCTCGAACAGGTAGACCACTTTAAAAGTGGTTTAACAGAGCAAGAAATGTCGTGTTAACGCTAGAATGCATCTAATTTATGACCCGCATTAGAGCGGGCTCATAAATCAGGCGCATTCTACACTAATATTATGCGCATGAAATTTGGCCTTTAAATGCCAAATTTCATACATGCCGCCCTTAGTTTTCTGTTTTCTCTCCCTTTATAAATATATATACAGATATTAGATATTACTGACTGTTTGCAGCCACGATGTGGGGCCTCAGCTGCTGTTTCCATCAAAATGATGGACAATTAAAGGGGTTGTCTCACTACAAGGATTGCTTTTTATGTTAAAGATCTTGCAAAAACAAGTCACTTTGTAATATATGTCCGCTAACAGTGTCCTACCTATTCTGAGATATCCCCTCTTGTATGGGGTGCATCAGCTCCTCAGGTCGCTATAGCTACAGACCTGTTCAATCTCTCATGATAGGCTGCCAACAGTGGTTGCTATAGCTACAGACCTTGCTTCTACTGCAGTCTAATAGAAGTCAGTAAACAGGTACCTGAATTCAAAATGAAACCAAGAAAACAGAACTGAGGTAAGATGAATCAATGTACTGAGACAACCCCTTTAAGTGCAACCTAATGGACTCCATTGTAAGTCAGTGGTGTCCAGTGGAGACTGGTGGTGTCAGTTATTCAACGGAGATGGCACCGGATCATGGAGTCCATTATAGATGGAAGCTACAATGCAGATGTAAACAGAGCAAAATCTACTTCAATATAACATTTTTCTTGTTCATAAGTAGTAAACTGTGCAGTATTTGTGTTCTTGTCACTTGTTCTACCCGTACCTGTAATTCGCCTGTCTACAGAACACAGTAAGAAGTTCTAAGGCTATGTTCACACGGCTTATTTCAGAACGTATTTACATCGGATTGCCGATCGTAAATACGTTCTGAAATCAGTTAAAAATCAGTTGCAAATAAGTGTCACTAAGTGTGGCACGTATTTGTAACTGATTTCCCGACGGATTCACCATCTCCAATCATTGAAGGTGGTGAATCCGTCCGTAAATAATTGACATGCACATTGTTTTTCCGTCCGGATTGCCGTCGTCAATCCGAGGCGGCAATCCGGACGGAACTACGCGTCGTGTGAACGACGAGCCGTATTTTCTATTGAAATCAATAGAAAATAGGCTGTTACTTATTTCTGACTGATTTGCCGACGGATTGACGATCGTCAATCCGTCGGCAAATCCGCGGCGAAATAAGCCGTGTGAACGAGGCCTAATAGTTTCAATCCCTCACCATTTTTAAGATCTCTGCTTGCTGTCACGGAGCATGAATATTAATATTTACAGCCAGAGGATGGGGAATGTTTTCCCAGGTTTGTTATATTTGCTTCCAGTCTAGATAATCCACTGTGCCAAGACTTTACACTGATACATTTGATTTAAGCTCCTTTGTTGCAGCCCTAAGAGTCATAAGTGGATTTTTCCGTACAGAAATATCTGCTGTATACCTGTAGCAGAAATCCGTACAGATTTCTGCCACAAATGTTTTGGGCAGTGGATTTTGCCTCATATCAGGAAGCAGATGGGATCGGCACCTAATTTGACCGTATTTTAACACCTGTAACCCCATGGCTATTAAATGGAGTTAAGACCATGGAGGGATAGAACTACAGGCATCCAGGTTTTTAAATGCAGTGGTATTAGGGCCATATGAAAACAGACTAAATCCAGTATATGAATAATATAGGCTGTTTACTACTAGACACTTAACCATTTTATCATAATAATTATTGATCAGAATGGATTTCCAGTTTATGAATTTAAACATCTATGCTCATTCACTGAAAGCAAGCAGAGATTTATAACAGTGATGAAAGTCTATTGTAAAGTTGCAGAATTTTACATATATGTCCAGCATAACAAGTTTCCCTAATGACAGGAGCTGCTACGGTTTCCAGTGTCAGCGTGCGATTGTCTGCTCCAGATACAATATTCCTATCGGCTGTAGCATTGCAATCCCTGGTGTTTTCCAGTAGTTGATTGTAATAATATTAACTATGATCTTGGCATTGCAATTGCCCTCAGTCATGTGGTCTGTGAGTTTCTACTGTTGTCTCCCGTATGGGCAGCAATGATCATGGAGCCCTGCGCGCAGCAGCAGCGGTCAGCTTATTTTCGCCTTTTGGGATAATCTTGCCTCCTGGAGGCCCTGTAGTCATCTTCTTCCTCTGAGTCCTCATCACTATCTTCCTCATCATCATTATCCACAGCCTGCTGTCTCTGAATAGTGCTTGATAAGCTCTGCAAGGCAAAAGTCACAAGATTAGCATAAGGACTATATTTCTCCGTTTTCGTGGGCTGTACCCCGCTGTTGTGAAGCTACTGCTTCCAGTTTGCCCTGACAGCTACCAGCAGCAAATAACTGTACATATCAACTTTTTATGATAAGTAAACAATACATGATGAATAGTGACTTAGGCTATGTCCCCACGGCACTGGTTTGTGGCTGGTTTTCAGACGGTATGCAGTTTTGCAAACCGTCTGAAAAACCGGCCACAGACTTTTTACTTCAACATGTTCATTCTTCCGTCCGGTTTTCGGACGGAATATGAGCAAGTGAATGTGAAGGGAGAGGGCTTTTCTCCGCTAATTGCGGAGAAAAGCCGTCCCCCTGCGGCTGTGTGCACGGCACAAAAACCAGACAAATACCGGTCGGATAAACTGACCGGTATTTGTCCTGTGCCGTGGGGACGCGCCAGGCTAGGTCTACACCGCATTGGACAAAAACTCACTGAAAACCAAATCCCAAATCCGTTCATAAAACTGAGTTTTCTGTCCAGTGCAAGTCAAAAACAGCTCAAAAACTGACCGTTTTTAGCATGTTTTGCATTTTTTGGCACTTTTTTTTGCAGAAATACACATCATTAAACTGCTGTGGACTTCTGCAAAACAAATCATACCAAAAAACATCTGGCAGTTAGCAGAGACTTCAATAGTAAATTTTCTGCCCTTTCTGTTGTTTATTACAACGTTTCTAAAAACGACCATGAGCAGAAAAAAAAGTTCTGTGGAGACTACAGAACATTTTTACCATTAAAATCCATAAAATCTGTTTTCAGTAATTTTTTCAACGGTTTCAGAAAACAAAAAATGCCCTCCAAAAAAGACTGAAAGCGTGTGCAGTGGAGACATTAGCCTTACAGTATACCAGGTTTCCAAAACTGCATCAGCAGGTGATTAAAGAAGACCGTTGCCAATAGTAAAGGGCTATAGCTACAGTAACATCAGGGGTAAATGGCCAGTGACTATTTTAGCTTCTATTTACAAGAGCCAGATATAAAATGCACTCACATAGTGTGATATCAGATGGTAGCACTGAAGCAAGAAAAAGCTGAAGTGACCTCACTTTTTTCTGGTGCTTACGTGGCAGAGAAAGTGAAAGTCAGTGGGAGCGCTGTTGAAAGTACACACTGTACACATTTGCCAGCGCATACTTTCAAACAGCCGGCGTAGAGCGGCGCGCAGTGGTACGTGCCGCTATACGCCATACCCTTATAGCTGATAGTTTCCGTTAATGACAGATGTCAACTATAATTTACAGCCCACACCTGCCATGTTTGAAGCGTACTCAGGCAGGGATCACACGTTGCATTTTTGCTCCATGCGTTCTTAATATGTTTTTTTTAAATGCATGGTTTTTCTATGCAGAAAACGCAACAAAAATGCATGCAGTAACATAAGCCTGCTCTATACTCCCCTAACAGTGTCATAGCATACATGTATGCTGGCTATGTGCTGCTAAGAGGTTAAGAAGAAGTGGACTGTGCAGGATTTCCTGTGGTCTGTTAGCATTTTGACATATAAGCCCATGTAGGAGCTGTATACACAAAACAGAAGATTTTTTTTTTACTTAAGCGATCTGCAAAGTTGCATTAAAACAGTTAGAAAAAATAACCACAAAACTTGGCATAGCCACTGAGTACTAATTGCAAAGAAAAGCTGACAAAACTAAATAACAAGCCCCCAAAAGGGACCTGTACTCCGCCATATTCAGTGCCATACAATCATACCAACTGCAGAGAATTACAGTGATTCAGTCATTTCCATGCATCTGCTGATCTCTGGCCATCAGCATGTGAGCAGTAATTACAAGCAGCGGGCAAGACCGTTCCAGATCAGTGAATCTAACGCCGTCCTGCGACTTTGTCTTGTCTCTTACGACTTCAAGCTGCGCACTGCCTGACAAGGAATCAATTTCTAGTAGCACGTTTTTTAATTTCCTGAAACCCTTCTCACTTACCGGAGCGGTGATTCACGTGAGGCTGCTCATGCCGAGAATATTATTGCTGTCCTTAGGAGAAAAGTCAAGGCACAGGAAATATCAGCACTTTATTAACCCCTTCAATGCCTGTAGCTTGGAGTCAAACTAGATCCTCCAGAAGTGGAGAAGCGCAGTCATATTAGTTATCACCCTCAGCTTCTGAGGGGCAGCTACTTCTACCTGCATCGTATTATGGACAGATGCTCAAATAAACCCTGTAATGTCAGAAATACTGGCTGTCATCCTGCTTTCCAGTATTATACCCTGGTCCCTGTACTCTCTTATAACCAGAACCTGTAGGAGTTCTAGTGATGACCATGTTGATTACAGTGCCAACCATGGTTACCATTTAGGATTTTGGAGAAAGTTGTGTGACAGCACTATGCCTCCAGCATCTGCATCACTTTATAACATGACACCATTTAAGATTCAAGTAGCAACTGCTGAAGTGATGGCCATTTTTGTGGGCACCCAGCTTTCCCAAGATCCCGAATGGCAAACCTGCTTAGTCCTGCAATGTATTTCTAACACACATTTTAGGACTCCAACGATCAATACTACAGTTACTACAAGGAGATATCACTTTCCCAGAAACAGATATAACTATTGTTAGTGAAATTACACAAAGACCCACTAGTACCACAGAAAAGGGTTACATGATTTCATTAGTTCTTCAGTCTTAAGAGAAGGCGTTTATGATTTTTAAACAGACATCAGAGGAATTTATTCATTATTGTTAATTTTAAAATATACTGTTAAATATTTTAGCCCACCTATTCTCTTATTGGTCAGGTCATTGTTCCTCTGGTTACTGATGGTACATATTTGTTTATATTGCTTATATTTGTATGGTGAATGAGATAAATTGCTGTAACATTCTAGCATTTAATTTCTAGTACCATTTAAAATGTCCCCTAGATTCTTTAGCCACCCATGACAATAAATGATCTATTTTCTTTGTATTCAAATAACCAAAACAATGGTTGGATAAGTTGTTTTGCTCGTATTAATTACATACTTTAATACTGAATATTTGAATACCAGGTGATATGTGACAAAATAGTTATTAGCAAAAGCAAAACAAAGTTAATGTAAAGGTGACTGCTTGTGCAATGTGGAGAATGTAGGTAACCAATTGTATTGTTTAATGATTAAAGTAACCAATGGAATTGCAAATTGTAATAAAAAATGTAATGAAGCAATGATGATGGTATTAATGTTGACACACCTCTAAACCACCTGTATAAAAACTTCTGTGAACCAAAATAAAGAAATTTTGCATCTGAATCAACATGATGTCAGGCATAATTTTTTCGGCATAAGGCGCATGTGTCCATTCTGATATTAATTTGGTAACCGGCACCATATGCCTTCATCTTACCATGCTGCTGGCATGCCAGCTGGCGTTGGAAGAGACATTGGTGGCAAGCATTGGTCGTGCCTCCTGCATCCCAGTGTTTATGTGAATCTTTGATCGAAAATCCTAAAAACAAAATACGAAATTTCATCATTACTTCCAACAAAAAAAATTATAGAAAACCTTTCTAACATATTGGGTGACCCTATATCTCCAGGAAATGGAAGTCCCTTCATCTCGCAAATAAACCATTACCTCCATATCCTTCTCTAGGTCACAGTCCTGCAATCTATGGAAGGCGCTGGAATAAACCTCTAGAGCTCTGGCGTGAAAAATCATCTCAATTGTTAGGAAATCCGAGAAGATTTTCTGTGAAAAATAAAAAAGAATACAGTGAATTTCCTCCGGAAGGAGTAGTGACAACCACAGATGGCTCCCAGCTTTCCACAGACTCTGCATAACAATACAGATTTACCCGGAATTCAGAATCACATTCCTAGCTGGTCTCTCTCTCCTACCCTGCCTGTATCAGTGTCAATCATAAACGCCATTCTAAGATTCTATTCATTACCCAGGAAGAAGAACATTTTTAATAAGAAAAAACATTGTGATTAGGCTCCACCCTGTTGTCAGCCCTTACCTGAATGTCCTTGATTTTCTGCTGTTGGAAGTTATCGATGACCTCCTCAAGCTGCTGGGTGGTGCGTGCAGCATCTACGGATGCTTTCTGAACATTGGATTCAGCCTATAGAGAGTAGAGGAAGATGGATCATGGGCAGCTTTGAACAGCTGGAAGTAATGGCCCCATAGCTTCCAGCTGCTCCATATAACCGTTCTGCTAACCACTCACAGGACATCATTGCACCAGAAAATACATTATGGTGTCATTTACCAACTACTTGATCTATGCAGACCACATTACTGAGGAGACAAGCAATCTGGAATTGAACACACTCACACACACTCACACACACACACTCACTCACTCACTCTCTCTCTCTCTCCTGGGACCCCATAGTTGTCCTGGGTATATATGGGCCTCTTATAAGACAAAAGAAAAATTTTAATGTGTTTATTATTCAGATTAATATTAGTTCTATAACTTATACAAGCTCTACATACCACTATATACCAGATGTTGCCAGCTTATACCAGCATGGTCCATCTCAGTATATACAAGAAGATGTATAATTTATACCAGCTGTACATATATAATCATATACAGAAGATGCCCAGGTTATACCAGCAGGGTCCATATCACTATATACAAGAAGATATATAACTTATATCATCTATACATATATGATTATATACAGAAGATTCCCAGGTTATACCAGCATGGTCCATATCACTATATACAGAAAGATGTTTAACTTATACCAGCTGTACATTTATAATTATATACTGAAGATACCCAGGTTATACCAGCATGCTCCATATCACTATCTACAGGAAGATGTATAACTTATACCAGCTGTACCTATATAATTTTATAGCAAACATACTCTGGTTACACCAGCATGGTCAATATCTTACTTTTTGATTAGCGAGATGGATTAGAATTTGTTATACAATCCAAAATCCGGCACAGTGATGTTAATGAGGCCTTGTACGTGTGATACAATTAAAAAAATCTTGTTTGTACCAAGGGAATAATATGCAATTTTTCAGGTATTAAAAGTTCATAGCATTTACAGTAATAGATATAGACCTGTTTTCATTACTGTGCAATCAGGAAAAGTATTCTATACACTAACTACTATAACCTGACCACTGGGGAGCACTGTACCATTATCATTATTATTACCATTGTATCAGAAAATAAAGTATTTTGCTGGCTATGTTGACCTTTGTAACCCATTTTTTTACTTGAATACATTAAAATAAAAAATAGGAAATTTTGTAATGAATCTTTATTAACAAATCTCCTCTGGGTTTGTATGCACAGCTCCTATACACACCTGGGAAGACCAGGTTGATGTAAATGCGGCTCTGTGGTTACACAGTACAACCCTATATGTAGTCTGATCCTACCGTTGTGTGTTAGTCACCTACATTCCCGATCACTGTAGAAGTTTACATCCTCGGGGTAGATCAGTGTTCTCTACACAAAGCATAATATATATCCTTGAGGAGTTTTCTGAATGCCATTATTTCCCAGTTTGAAGTATAATGTCTGCATGAAAGAGGAGAGAAACAGCCAAAGGTCTTGTACGGCTATTTCTACATAGCGCTGGATTTTGGTAGGTTTTTCAAAGGATTCAGTATTTTGAATCTGCCCAAAATTCGACCATAACCAGCACCGTGTAGACCTCAACAGTAAATCTGTGCTGTAATTTAAACCGGCGGTGCGGCGTGGTCCAGCGCTGTGAACATTTTCACATCACTGTGTGGACATATCCTAAGGGACAATCCACTGAGCTCTGAACTTGCAGCACCACAAGCAACATGTGAACATAGAGATCAAAAACAAAAGCAACATGAGGAGATCAGCCAAACTACAAGTCCCAACCTCAGTCGCAAGACATTATCATACACATCATTTTCATCATTACCTTTATCTAAATTTGAGGATGTTGTAAATTAGTTATAGCCACATTGGACTTTATGTATAAAAACTGTCTAGTAGTGAGACTGTCTTTGTTGCCCATAGCAACCATTCACAGATCAGCTTTTATTTTCCCAGAATGAAATGAAAGCTGAGCTCTGATTGGTTGCTATGGGCAACAAAGACAATCTTACTACTAGACAGTTTTCATACATAATGCCCGTTGTGTTTCTCCATTTAATTGACTATTATGGAAAATTGTGAAAATGACATCTAAGGGATGAAGCATCTACATCAGGGACCTCCAATTGTGGCTCTCCAGCTGTTGTTACCCAACAACTCTTAAAATGCCCGAGGAGCTGCACTCATGGAGAATCACAGGTTGGAGATCCCATATCTACAGTACACACAGAATCTAGTGCCTGGAATAAGTCATCCATGACCGGTGCAATAACCCATCCTAATTAATGAATTTTTGTCTGGTAGGACATCCTTAGGCCCTCTCCTGTTAGAGATCAATAGAGATTTCATCAGTGTCCCATTGAAGGACGGGTCAGGGTGTCTATGGTTACTGGGGTATTCATTTTCTGACGCCGGTAATGTATGTAACTTATACCAGACGCAGATCATAAGTGGTCGTTTACCTTGCTTTGAACATCATGGGAAGACTGAAAAACAACCAAAAGGACAGAAAGGGTTGAGAGCTTAAAAAACTAAATTTTGTTCTCATTCTTGTCATGAGTACTGTAACTAATTACTAATTGGTCTTCCACCCATTTCACTCTCCCCACTATACTCCATCCTGAATACAGCAGCCAGGCTCATCTATCTGTCCAACTGCTACACCGATGCCTCTACCCTGTGCCAGTCACTGCACTGCCTGTTAACCCTCTATAGGATACAGTGTAAACTAATCACTCTCACTCACCAAGCTTTTCGATGCTGCACCTCCCTATATCTCCTTCCTTACCTATCTTTACCACCTTAGCTGAGTGCTACAACTACAGATGACCTAAGATTAGTTTTGGACTGAGGTGCCTCGGGCCCACCAGTGGACTTACTTATTGGGCCCTACCCTACAGCTACTGTACATGACTGCACTTGACTCTTGCACCGTTCCTCTTGCTTTCTGCCTCTCTTCCTCTCCCTTTCTCCCTCAATAGAAGCTCCAGGCTGGCCATGTCAAGGAGCGGACCATACACCTAAGCCCCTACTACCCTATGGGCCAGTCTAACCGTCTGAACACTGACCACGAACTATCCCCATAGACTTTAATAGAAAATACATTCAGCAGTTCACACTGAACGGATTTTCTGCCGGATGTCTTTTTACACTGTCGGCATTCCGAAAAGCTTTCAACATACACAATCTTCCACCTGGTTTTCGGGCAGAAGATGTGCAATTGAATGACTGAGGGTGACGGCGAATCCGCAAACCTTGGACAGAACCTTCCCCCAAAACCATCCAAAAGATAACAAAAAAACGTCCGGATATAGAATCCGACTGGTATTTTGTCACTGCCGTGTGGATACGCAATACGGCTAACATCCTTCATAAATCAAACGTCCCACTACAGTCTCCAAGACTTTTGTATCTGCTGTACTAGTTTTATGTTAAGCAAATTACGTGAAAAATCCCTAGGCCAAATCTGTAATTAGTTCTTATAGCCTGCAGGTGGGGCTGTTGCATTGTTGAGGAGTTGCTCAAAGCCACCAATCACACGCTAGACCATTGACAGGAGGAATCTGATTGGCTGCCATAAACAAAATTCCCTGGTACAGCCAGGATGAGGCCAACACTTTTTTTTTTTTTACTTCTGCTTTGCATTCTATAGGGAAAGACGAGCAGCCATAGGAAACATCAATTCAAACAATAAGGCATTTGCGGCTCTTCTGTTCATTATATGAATACCCTGCAATATTAACAAATGTGTAGTAAATACAGGAATTCATGTTGTGTTCCCTTTAAATGCCGTTTATAGTATCCTAAGTGTTGTAAAGTATCTGATAATAGTCAGGAAATGAAATGTGACTCATCAGAACGAGTATCCCTGTACTACGGGTGAAGTATCGTCATACTGGGTGAAAATGAAAATGTAACAAGTTGGAGATTGGGAGCGTAGGATAATTTACTATTATTAACTGGTAATTCTCACTCGTTTGGTCTTATTTTCTCACAGTATCAAGGTCAGCGGCACACATAGAAATGTTATTAAGGACCAAGATTTCATCCTCTCTATGTGGGTACAATCTTAAATCAATGAAAATGGTCCAGCTTTATCTGATACCAATTAAACATATACAATTTTGTATTAGAAAATGACTGGATTATACTAGCATGACCCATATCTATCTATCTATCTATTTATGAAAATGTATAACTTGTACCAGCTGTACATAAAATTATATACAGAGGATGCGCAGGTTATACCATCATGCTTCATATTACTACATACAAAAAAAGGCATAAATTACAGCTTTGCATATATAATTATAGCAACATGGTCCATATCACTATATACTAGATGTTTAACTTGTACCAGCTGTACATATATAATTATATACAGCAGATGCCCAGGTTATACTAGCATGCTCCATATCACTATATACAAGAAGATGTAACATTTGGATTTTGCGAGTCTTCGCAGGGCTTTCACTGAGTTTATCTTGAAGGGGAGACGTTCGCGAATTAGTTATAAGAAATTAACTATGGGAAACTTACAGGGTGGAGCACAGATACCAAATATTAGACTTTACAATCTGGCAGCCATGTGGAGACACGTGCGGGACTGGCTGGGGGGTCAAGAGGTGTTTTCTAACACAGTTCTAGAAGCACAGCTGGCACTGCCTAACAGCTTGGCGTCTTTGATCCATACTCTGCTAAAATCTCATTCTACAGACGTAAGGCAGAATTTGGTCCTGAGGGATACTTTGGCTACATGGCGGCACCTCAGGAAACTATTCAAGAGACCTATGTACATATCAAACTTCTTACCCTTGTGGGATACGCCATCTTTCAGTCCAGGAAGAGATAACAAACTATTCTCAACCTGGAGGCAAAGAGGGATCAGGAAACTAGGGGACATTTTATCTACTTCGGAAGGTTCTCTACCAAAATGGAGTGAGATAAGGGTCAAATACGACCTAGACCAAAACCAAGTATTTCAGTTTAAACAATTGGAAAGTTTCTGCAGAATCATTATCTCTCGCCCCCGGTCCTTGGGGGAGACAACGGAGTTCTTAGAGCTGTGTAAAGGGGGGAAAAGCAGGGGTTCACTATCCAGAATCTACTCTGGTCTTCGTAGGAAGGATACTGAACCGCTGGAACCTACTCTTTTCAAGAGTTGGGAAGTCCAAATCCAGGATACAGACCTTAATCAAAAGATTCTAATGGGTATGTCTATAGTACGTCAGGCAACAGTAAAATGAACAATGGAGAGAAATTCTCTTCAGATTGGCACATAACTCCATCTATGCCTTTAATGTACCCCATAAAACAGACAGGGATGGGTATTTGCATACATGCCCGAAGTGTGATCTCGAAGGGGCAAATCTCCACCACTGCATATGGTCTTGCCCTGAGGTCGAAAGGTTCTGGCAAGGGGTCAGGGACTTTATTAAGGATACATGGGGTTACACTTTTACGTTCAACCCACAAGGCTATCTATTCCATTATGTTACCAGGGACCCACCCATTACTGGAAGGGAAGACACAGTGATTAAAACAAAGGGATTACACATTACATTGCTAGCAGCAAAGAAGTGTTTACTGAGTCACTGGTTAGACCGAACCATCCCTGACTTCAGCAAAATGAAAGAATGTATGAAACAGATTCTGTGCCTGGAAAAATTAGAGGTGGAAAGAAATATTGACAGAGACTCCAAAGGTTTTCTACAAAAATGTAGGCATTTTATTTCTAAAAATTATTCAGACCAAGCAATCAAAACACTACTAGAACCGTTTAAGTTTACGGAGTTTACCTTATAGAGAAATTGAAAGGTAATCTAGGGAACCTAGATGTAGGAGATTAGTAGAAGATGAGTGGCAAGGTACTTAGGTTACGGGTTCAGTTAGTTGAGGTTGAGGGGGTTGGGTAAGAGGTAAAGGGGGGGGAATTATGGGGATCAATCATCTTACGGTGACTAATTTTTCATGTGTGATGGTCTCATTAGTTAGTCGTTACTGTAGCTGAATTTGATTGTCCAATTCTGCTCATGTATATTTCTGTACTTACTGATGTTAACACAGCAGGCAGTAATGTTTGAGTTGATTGTGTCTCTTAATAAAATTTGTTTAAAAAAAAAAAAAAAAAATACAGAAGATGCCCAAGTTATACCAGCATGGTCCATATCACTATATACAAGAAGATGTATAACTTATACCAGCTGTACATATATAATTATATACAGAAGATGCCCAGTTATACCAGCATGGCCTATTACTGTAACAGAAAATGTAGCTTTACTTACATGTATAATTATTACAGAAGATGCCCAGGTTTATACCTGCATGGTCCTATCTACTATATAAAAAGATTGTAGAACTAAAACTTAACATAAAAATATATACAGAAGATGCCCAGGTTATACCAGCATGGCCCATAATCACTATATACAAGAAGATGTAGAACTTATACCAGCTGTGCATCTATAATTATAAACAGAAGATGCCCAGGATATACCAGCATGGTCTATATTACTGGTAGACAGAAAATGTGCTGTTTCAAGTAGTAGTAGAATACTATAAGCATACGTTACTCGACCAATGAAAACGTGGAAAGTGGGGTCTGTAGGAAAACTGTGAAGTGGCCACAAGAGCTTACCATCTCCTAGTGTGAGCCTCTGGTACAGAATGTGTTGTATAATTATCACTTACTGTACCCGCTCCTCTGTTATTACTGAATGATGTGAGATACTCACTTGGGACTGGAATCAAGGAGTTAAGGAGCAAGAGTAAATCAAAGAGAACTAATCACAATACTCCCTCCAATTGAACAGTGTTTTTAGGCTTGGTTCACATCTGAGTTTGGATTTCCATTCCAAACAGATGGAACAGATCTATATCCATAAGCTGGTAACTTCTGATGCAATCAAAAGTGTAATCTTCTAGGGTTTTTTTAAATCATCTGTTGTACAGATCTATCAAAAAACAGAAACTTTTGCTTTCGTTTGCATCAATTTATTTCCATTAAAAACTGACCTTATTTTTTTTAATTTTTATTTTTTTTAAAGGACTGCAATTTGCACATGCACTTAAGAATTAACAGATCTGTTTAATAGATGCAAAGATATATACAAATGGAAACCCATCTGTTAGTATCCATTTTCTTCAATGAAAAAAAGGGATGGGTTCTTCCCTTCAGATTTATGTTTTTTTTTTCCAAAAACAATGCAGAATGCTAAGCTATTTTTTATGTCAAGAAAACGGAAAGCTGGCAGATCAGAGCCAAACTGAAGGAAAATGAAAGCCTAAAAACCACTGAAATAATAGGCAACTATTCTATTTCCTGATTATAGAATGGAATAGAAAAATGGAAAGCTAAACGCAGATGTGAACCAGGCAGGGCCGCCATCAGAAATTTCAGGGCCCCATACAGTTGAAGCGTCTGGACCCACCTTCCTCTACTAATCTCCACCAACCCAAGGGTGGCCCCCCAGTATGTAGGTAGGCAGGTAGATTGGAGCCCCCAGTGGGTAGGTAGAGTACCCCCAGAAGTTCGATAGGGGCCCCCAGTAGGTAGGTACTCACCTCCACACGATCCCCTGGTTAGTCCAACTGCTCTCAGCCCCAAGTCTGGTGCTTTAGGCATGGGGCCTGGGACAGAAAGCAGTGCAGGTGATGCGATGACATCACTTCATTGCGCTGCCTGTGCAGCGACATATGGAAGGGCCAGGAAGCGCATACTTCTCTCTGCTCCGCCATAGATCTCAATTGTATGACCATCACAAGGATGGATGCACATACAATTCATATCCTGCAGCCTGTCCTTTCTACCTTTCCTGTGATAAAAAAGGGCAGTAGCAGCCCCCCTTCTTTCACAGTGTGGCTGGGGCCCCGTACAGCAGTACAAGCTGTATTGTCCTAACGGCGGCCCTCGAACCAGGCTTTACCAGGACAGTGGTTGGAAACACCTCCTTCCCATCACCAATAAAAATGACCCGTGTCCATTCCATTTATTAGCTTTCCATTGCCTGTGTAAAATCATAGCAGGCATAGATCACCCGGAGTGGGCCCCTAACTCATTAATGGCCACATAGAAGCTGCAATGTGCGGACTCTATGGTATGTCAGCTGTGAAATGAAGTCAGCTTGCTCTACAATGCAGAGCTCATTAAGATGCTTTGTATTGACCCTTCTGTCAGTAACAGCAAAACAGAATAATAAAAGGTCAATATCATAAAGAGTTGCTAAAAAGAGAAAGATGGCAGCTAGATACAGTAATTATACATAGCGGGTTGTGTGTATTATAGATCTCTGCCTAGATGTGGCCTGTTAAATATACATCTCAACCCTCAATGTTTGGATATAGCTCTGTCTGCACATTGTAACGTGGACTTGTAATGGCTTGTCCCCACAGCAAGGGCTATTGGTTGGTTTTTCAGACCAACGCTCCCCCATAGACTTTAATAGAAAATCCGTGCAGCAGTCCCCACTGAACGGATTTTCCACCAGATGGTTTTTTACACCAGTGGCATAACAAAAAAACTTTGAACATGTTCATTCTTTCACCCGGTTTTCGGGCAGAACATGAACATGTGATTGCAAAGGGGGGAGGGCTTAAATTCGCAAACCGCAGACAAAAGCCGTCCCCCTACATGTCTAAAAAAGACTAAATACTGGCCGGGAAATCCGACTGGTATTTGGTCTTTGCCGTGTAAATGAACCCTAAGACTAGGTCTACACAGCAAAGGACAAAAAAACTCGTCGAAAACCAAAACCTAAAAACTGCTTGAACATTAGTTTCCGACAAAATTTTTGGGTGGTTTTTAGTTTTTTTGGACTGTTTTGGGGCAGTTTTTAATGTATGCAAAATTCATATATCTTGTTAAGACACCTGGGCAGTTTTTCAGCAGAACCGTCCAAAAACCGCGCCAAAAAAACATAGACTTCAATAGTAAATTTTCTGCCCTGCTTTGTTGTTTTTTGCAACATGTTACAAAAAAATGACCATCAGAAAAAACAAGCAGAAATAAAACGATCTGTGGGACTACAGAAATTTTTTTCTTTTAAAAGTCTATGGGATTTTTTTTGCAGGTTTTTTTCGTGTTTTAAAACAAAAAGATGAAACGTGTGCAGTGGAAAATTTGCCTAACTTTGTATTTTTTTTGATAAAAATGTTGCCAAAGAAATTTAAAAAAAAAAAAAAAAGGGATAAAATCATGTGAGGGTTTTCGGATGGCGCCCTGTGCCGCAACTTCTCCACTTTGAGCTTTTTATCTCTTTTTTTTAAAAAGTATTGAATTTTTTTTTTCGCCTAAAAGGAGCGGAGAAAGAAGTTTTTTTTTTATACAGTGTTTCCCGGCCCAAAAATTTATTATTTTTTATTATTGTTATTAATTTTTTTTGTAGATGGGAGATCAAAATTAAATGAAATGAAAAAAAAGAACAGACATATGTGTATAGGGTATGAATAATACCTAAAAATGATTACAGGGGAGAGGTTAATAGAATATTGTGTATAGGGTTTGATGTAATTAGATAAGTAAAAAGGGTGACGTAATTACCCATGTTTTTAAAGATATATGTGGGGGGTATGATGCATAATGTATACAAGATTATAAGGAATGATATAATATGGATACTTGTAATATAGAGACATGCATACGGGGGTTTGGGCTTATATGTAATTAGTATATTGGATGGGTATGATGTAATAGAGATAAGATATAGGGTGCAATTGTAGCCATGTTATATAGATATATGTGTAATGGATATGATGCATGGGTATAAAGTATGTTGTAGTACGGATACTTGTAATATAGACACATGCATATAGGGAGTGACTTGATATGTAATATGTAGATACATGTGAATAGGTTATGATATAGTATAAATACATGTTAGAGAGATAAATGTGTCGGGTTAATGGTTTAAAGAATTCATGGGTTTTTTTAAAGTTTGGGTGTAGTGTAACATTGAAATATTATTTAATACTGGGTTAGGCAGGGCGAACTTTCCCGGGGTAGCAGTTGCTTTGGGGCCCGTGAACCAGGGGGGCCACGCCCGGGGGAGTGCACTGCGTCCGTACCCGGTTAATGCCCCTCTTGTGCCTGCCGGCAGTGAACTTAAAGTTTCACTCGGGGGGGCGGGAGCTGGGGGCCCCCCCGATGCTGTCTCCCAAAGCCCGGGCCCTCCGGCCCCCGCGTTTGAGGCAGGTAAGGGAGGGGAGCAGGGGAGCGCGATGCGTCTGCTACTTTCGCTGCCACGCTTGTGGCGCGCATGGGGACGTCAAATCACCGTGCCGCCCCCGCTGAGGAGAGGCTGCGGGAAAGTGCAGAGCAGAGGAGCGGCGCATGGGGGGCGTGGGGGCCCCAGGGGAGTTAAATATTTATTTTTTACCCGCCCCCCAAACCCCCTTACACCCCCCCTTTAAAAAGCCTGCCATAATAATTTACCCCCTGCCCGCCTATCACCCCCTAAGCCTCCTTCCCCCCTAAGCTGCCTATACCCCCCAAGCCTCCCCTTAACCCCCAAACCCCCCTAGCCTGCCTATAACCCCCCCGGCAAACCCCCGCCCCGGGTTTTTCCCCCAAGCCTGCCCTTTTTACCCCCTAGCCTGCCTACCGTGTTTCCCCGAAAAATAAGAAGCGTTTACATTCTTTTTACCCCAAAAGTCCCCCAGTTTACTTTCGGGGTATGTCTTATTTGGGGTATATGGCCCCATAAGCAGGTATAGGGCGGGCTTAGCGGGTATAGGGCCGGCTGTAGGGAGGTATAAAGGGGGTATAGGAGTGTAGCAGGTATAGGAAAACTGTAGGCGTTAAGGAGTTTAGGTAAAAATAAAAATAAAAAAAAAAACAATCACTTTTACCCGGTCCCCGCGCTCTCCCCTCGCTCTATTTTTTTCTCGGCACAGGCGGGGGTGACATAAGGCCCGGAAGAGCGTGATGACACCGCTCCTGTGCCGGGATCTCAGGAAGCGCAAATTGCGGTGCCGGGGGCCCCTGCGGAGCCGGGCGCTCGCTCGTGGGCCCCCCAGTGGTATCCCTTCACTATTGCGCTCCGGAGGGTCGATATAGGTGAAGGAATTGCGGACGTGCCCCGGCCGGCAGCTGGGGCATGTGGCTCATCGGCCTTTAGTTATTGGTCCCTGGGAGCCGAATAGCTGAACGTCCCCCTCGGCGCCCGGGGCCATCACAGCGCCAGGGAAAAGTCGTTTTCCGTCTTTCTTTGGGGTACGTCTTTTCATTAGTGAGTCCCTAAAAATCCCCCCTAGTCTTTTCTATCGGGGGGGTCTTATATTGGGGAACAGGGATACACCCCTAAGCCTGCCATTACCCCCCCTAAGCCTGCCTATACCCCCCTAAGCCTGCCTTAACCCCCCAAGCCCCGCCTTTTAACCCCCTGCTGCCTTTTAACCCCTAAAACCCCCATAAACCCCTAGCTGCCTATACCCCCCAAACCTCCTAAACCCCCCAAGCCTGCGTATTCCCCTTAGCCCTCCTTTTCACCCCCTAAGCCTGCCTATACCCCCTAGCCTCCCTATACCCCCACCCCCTTTTGCCCCCCCGCGCCCCAAACCCCCTTTTTAACACCCCCCCTTAACCCCCTTAGCCTGCCCCCTCCCCCCTAAAGCCCGCCTAACACCCCACCTGCTATACACCCCCAAAACCTGGGTTTTAACCCCCTACTCCTATACACCCCCCAGCCCGCCTATACCCCCCCAAAACCGGAAAATTAACTCAAAACCCCCCGTGGCCTGCCTATACACCCCCAAGCCTCCCTATACACCCCCAAGCGCCTATACCCCCAAGCCCGCCCTATCCCCTAAGCCTGCTTACCCCCTAAACCGCCTTTACCCCCAAAACCCGCCTATACACCCCCCCAAGCCTGGCCCTTTAACACCCCCCGCCTGCCTATTTAAACCCCAAACCCCCCAAAAATGCCCTATAACCCCCAAGCCCCCCCTATTTTTAAAAATAAGCCGCCTATTTTTTCCCCCTAAGCCCCTTTTTCATATACCCCCCCTAAGGGGGGCTTGGGGGGGTTTTTCCCCTTTTTTAAGGGGGAAAAGGGGCCTTAATACAAAACCCCTTTTTAAGGGGCCCGTCGGGTTTTCCCCCTTTTTAACCCCCTATTCCCCCCCCCTGACTTGCCGATTTTTACACCCTAAGCACCCTAACACCCCTGCCTTTCCGGGGGTTAAACCCCCCCTTCCCAAGGGGGCCTTCCCCCCGCCTAGGCCCCCATTTTCCCCCCAAGCCTGGGGGGTTTTTTTAAAAAACCCCAAAAAAGCCTGGCATTTCACCCTAAGGCCCTGGGGGTATACCCCCTTAAAAAAGGCCGGGCCCGAAAAAAAACCCACCTAAGCCTTGCCGTTTAAAATCCCCCCTTTTAAGGGGGTTTTCCTATTAAAAACCCCCCTAGCCTCCTATACCCCCTAAGCCTGCCTTTTACCCCCCCTAAACCCGCCTATCACCCCTAAACCTGCCTTACCCCCAAGGGGCCTCCTTTTTCCCCCTAAAGGCCTTATAACCCCCTAAGCCCCCCTTAACCCCCTAAAGGCCTTTGCCCCCTTTACACCCTAAGCCCGCACCCCCCCAAATTTTACCCCCTAAGGGCCCCCCGCCTATACACCCCCAAATGCCTATACAAACCCCCCAAGCCTGCCTATTTTTACCCCTAAAACCTGCCGTATACCCCTAAGCTGCCCATAACCCATTCTGCCTATTCCCCCTAGCCCGCTATTAAACCCCCCAAAGCCTGCCGGGTTTCCCCCTAAACCTGCCTATAAACCCCCCCAGCTGCCTTTTACACCCAAACCTCCTATACACCCCCCAAGCCTGCCCCCTTATACCCCCTAAAACCTGCCTAACCCCCCAAGCCCCCTTTACACCCCTTTAAACCCCCTATACCCCCCCTAAGCCTGCCCCTTACCTATAACCTCCTTACCCCCCCTTTTAAAAAACTCCCCTAACCCCCAAGCTGCCGTATACCCCCTAAGCCCGCCTTTTTTACCCTAGCCCTTCCTATAAACCCCAAAACCTGCTATAAAAGCCCCCTTACCTGCCCCAAACCCCCTAAGCTGCCTATAAACCCCTAAGCCTCCTTTTACCCCACTAAGTGCCGTATACCCCCTAAGCCTGCCTAACCCCCCCCTAAGCCTGCCTTAACCCCAAATGTTTGCCTTTTGGTATCCCCCAAGCCTGCCTGTTACCCCCCAAGCCTGCCTGTATACCCCCCCAAGCCTGCCCGTTTCCCCCCCAAACCGCCTGTGTACCCCCAAAACCGCTTTACCCCCCCCCTTTCCTTTAGAACCCCCCCAGCCTGCTTTGTAGCCCCCTGGCGCCTTGTGCCCCCCTAAAAACTGCCCGCCTGAAAAGCCCTTTTTGCTCGTGAAGCCCGTCTCCTATATAGCCCCCCATAGCCCCCCAAAGCTTCCTACCCTTTTAGCCCCCGAAGCCTGCCTGTCTACTTTTGGGGTTTAGTACCTAAAAACCCCACCTATTTGGCACTATTGCCCCCCTAACCCCTGTCTCTGTATGGCTCCCCTTAGCTACCTTTAAACCCCGCCCGCCTAAATGGACCCCATAAGCCAGGGGGGAGGTGTGGAAAAGTAGGATTCTAAGATTTTTGTGTCTAAATCTCAGGGCAAGTGGTGGGAGATGTCATGAGGCGGACGGGGCCGGATGCAAAACAAAAGGGGAAAAACAACGATATTAGAGAAAAGTCACCCGTGAGTCACAAGAGTACTCACGTAATCATTATATGACTACGAGTGTGTACAAAGGGGTCTACCCCTATATGGTCCTGTATGGAGGTAATATACAGTCTGCGAGCCCTTTTTCACTGGTGTTACCACTATATGGTCACTGTATGGTGGTTATATTAGTTGCGAGCCTGTGTACATAGTATTTTACCCCCTATATGGTCACATATGGGGGGTCTATTGGTCTTTGTGTACGGGTCAGTAATAGTGTAGGGGTATTATTTTCCTATGTGGTGGTAATTTTTTTTGGGCATGTTCTGGCGGTATAAAAAGTCCTATGTAGTGGGTTTTGGTAATATTTTTTTTGGTATAGTGATTTGTTTTGGTGCAGTATGGGTGTTTATAGTAGAGTGGGTATTTCCCTTGTATTATCTAATTCCTAACAACATGTCCTGGTACTGGGTGGTCGGGAGGCGGGGAGGAGAGGGGGGGGGGGGGGGGGCCCTGCCCAAAGTTTGCTTTGGGGCCCTGGCTTCTCTAGTTACGCCCCTGGGTATAGGGTATGATGTAATACGGATACATGTAATATAATTATAAGTATATGGGGTGTAGTGTAACATTAAAAATGTATTAAAAATACATGGGTATAGGGTATGATGTAACATGAATCTGTAAAAATTAAAGTGTATGGGTTTGAGGGTAATGGTACATGTGTATGGTTTTAAAGTAACTGGATCATGTAATATAATTAGGATTATACAGGGTATGATGTAATTGGAACTTAAATATGGGATAAAGTAACATAAATGTAAAATTATAATTTTTGAACCTGTATAAAAGGATTCTTACCCGCTTTTCTTTTATTAAAGGTCCATACATTTTCTTGGTTTTAAACTTTTGGGTTTTCCATCTTTCTACCCCACAATACAAAAGATTATATCAAAAAAACGTAAAACAGGGTTGGAGGGGAGGGGGGCATGTAAATGAGGCTGCAACAGCCTGTAATCAAAAGAAACTTGAAGGGCCCTGTAAAAAGGGGCCCCAAACAGTGTTTGATGTGGGAGCTCTGTCAGTACAAAACAACACCTGTTTATCCTGTTCCTGCTTTATAACCCATTACAAGGACAGCAATCCAGATCTTTAAACCTCCTCCCTCCTGCCACCACCACTTACGAGACCTTGTAGTCTTCAGACAATAGAGCATTGCTAGTGATTAAATACATATTAGGTGTTGATGAAATGCTGCTTTATTGCATCAATATGGCTGCCACAAAATGTGCACTGTAACATCAAGGACGACATGTATGAACGTTTCCACTGACAGGCCAGTTCTAAATCGCTTTAAGGTAGTATAGACTGCTCCAGAATGTATGAACCCGTTCTTTTGCAGGTCATACATACAGGCGCAGTGTAGAGCCAACACGACAGTCTGGCTCAGGAACCACCTTTAGCTTGGTCTGGCTGTTCTAACTGTTATGCGCTTATGTTTGGCGTCAAAGAATCATAAATATGTTTAATTCTATGAATGTGATGCGACGCCCCCAGAACGCCACAAATCTTTGGTGCACTAAAAAGCGTCTTTGGCACATTACAAAGTCTGGAGTGCACCTGTTCATACATTCTTTTTGACTCAAAGTACACAGGAACCTGTCGCAGCCCCGTTCATACATGTCGCCCCAAGTGTCTGGAACCCAACACAAAGTAAACTACAACCCTCTGCTGGGCTCCTTCAACATAATGAAAGTCAATCAATACTCCTTGAGAACTGTTAATTTGGCAATGATAATAAAGCCGTTTTCTCATCTCAGACATTGATAAAATATGCCATAAATAGCTGATAGATGCAGGCAACAGAAGTGGTATCTGCACCTATCTCAAGAACGGGCCTCCAAAACTCCCTGTTCAGTATGGAGAAGTTCTGAGTAGTTGTACTCTGCTGTACTTGGAACTCTTATTGACCCTCCTCTGTTCTGTAGGGGGATTTCTGGGGCCCGTTCTGAAATAGATGCCGATACCACCTCTATCAGACATTTATAGCACATCCTATTGACATAAATGTCTGAGACGAGAATACCCTTTAACATTTCCAGAACATATTCCTCTGTGTCCACCGGATTACTATCAGGCATTGGGCCCCCTTTCACCTACACGCAGGCTGCACAATAAGGGCATGTCCCCACTGCATGGTTTTTTCGGCCGGTTTTACAGCCAGTTTGCGGTTTTGCAGACCGCCTGAAAATCCGGCCGAAAATGAGCACAATGGTACTCTATGGAAAACCCGTGCAGCAGTCCCCACTGCACAGGTTTTCCGTCGGGCGGTTTTGCCGCCGGCGCTCCAGCGGCAAAACATTATAGAAGCACAATCTTCCGTCCGGCTTTCGGACGGAATCTGTGCTTCTGAATGTGAAGGGGGAGGGCTTTTCTCCGCTCATCGCAAACCGGACGGTATTTGTCCTATGCCATGGGGATGCGTCCTTAGCCTTCATGAGTCTCTGGAGAATACACTGGAATATGAACGATTCTAGAGCCAAATGCGTTTACTTAGTCCACCAGGGTATAAAATTAGGGCTTTGTTGATGTGTTTGTACAGGATCTAAACTTGACCGGACTGAAGTAGACTCCCTAGTGATCAGCAGCCAGAAATTAATGAGTAAATAATTAGCTCGCCAGCAGTCTTGTTTCCAGGAAAAGTGGCTAATTAAGAAGGTTGCGAAGCGGCCCTCACCTCCACTCTCATTCCTCCTTCCTGTAGAGAGATCATTTAGCTGCCAGCGTGCTTGATTCATTAACGCGTTTCTGTGTTTCAAATTACCCAGCAAAGGTCAGCTTTCATGGGCAGAAGATGAAAATCATTACATGCAGATTATGGCTTTGAGGATTAAGGAGCTATGAATATGGAGATGAGACACACAGGCGCTGGGAGACGATCGCAGCACAGCGCTCTGGTAATTGACTTGCACAGACATAACCTCTGGAGCGACTTCTTTCTGATACTGGATTTAGCTTTGAGGCTTCACTCGCCCCTAATTTCAGCAACGCACAACATGTGACACCTCATTACTGCCACTGCATAATGATACTGTGCATAATATACAGTTGAATCACATTATTATGACCAGAGCTACCAGGATAATCCCTGTGTGCAGCACAGACAGCAGCTAGACGGACTGGAAGTGACTCAAGTCCTGGTAGGTTGTCACAGGTATCTGGAACCATGCTGACTATATCCTACAGCTGCTAGAGAGTGCAGGGAAGGAATCTATAGATCCAGCAGGACCATCAAGGTGATCCCACAGATACTCAATAAGATTCAAGTCTGAGGAATAAGAAGGCCAGAGTAGTGCTTGGAAGTCTTGGTCATGCTCTTCCAACCATTTTTAGCTGTGTGACATGCCACATTGTCTTGCTTGAAGATCCCATCTACCCCCGGAAGACAATCAAAATGTATGGCTGTACGTGATCTGCAAGGATGGATTCATTTATCATTCATTTTGGCAGTGGGCTGCTCCACTGTAGCATGACGTTCCACCCTTGTTCACTGCTTACATCAATAGTATGTTTTGCTCCACACTTTCCATATCACTTATTGGAGCCATTTGTCCACTCACTATAAACCTTCATCACAGCAGCACATTAACAGTTCACAAACTCATACCTTCCAAGTCTACCTCTTTTGCAGGGACAGTCCCATTTTTTAACTAAGTCTATCATCCCTGATTACTTTGCAAATATCTTTTTTATAAGGGGTTTTGCCAGGACGTGCCTTATCTGCTAAGAAGCAAATGTAAACAAAGCCATGCTGAGCTGAGAGAGCTAGAGACACAGCCAGAGCACAGAGCCATGCATAAGGGATCATGTGAAATGTTCATTCAAATAATCAAACTACAACTAGTGGATTCTGTATACAAACAACAACAGCTTTCTCCACAGCAGCTTGAAAGCTCCTTCATCTTCCCTAGTAGGGATCTACTCAGATAATCACACTACAACTAGTGGATTCTGTATACAAAAGACAACATATTTCTCCCCAGCCCCTTCACGCTTCCTCTCATCAGATAAGAAGTGTGCAAGCCAGGCCAGTAGCTTTTGTCACTCTGCCTGGTCTTATCTAATGTAAGCTTTTAAGTAACTAAGGGCAGGTAAGGCAGCCTGTCCCTCACTCAGGCTGCAATTTTTTTAATCACATATATTTAGAAAAGTGATTAAATACCCATTTTGGAGGATCCCACGTCAACATTACATTGTGGCAAAACCCCTTTAATTAAATTTGAATTTATAACTTATTATATTGCCCCTAAAAAGCATCTCTCTGGTTTCTAACTACATATTAAGCTACAGTTTATATAATTTTTTATCATTTTTGCAATTTGGACCATAAAAATATCTATATTACAATGATTTTGTGCTAATTTGTAAATGAAAACCTATTAACGCGTGTATATATACACTACTCACAAAAAGATAGGGATATTTGGCTTTTGGTTGAAATTTGAGGATGAACATAAAATTTCTTGAAAATATGTTTAAATTAATTAAATGAGACCATCTCTTAACTGTAGAATGCACTTTTTGCACAACTTGCTGATCTCTAACAAGGAGCAAAAATCACAACAGGTGTTTGATCCCTGAATCACTCGCTAAATCACACACGGATGACCACTTAATTGTAAACATTGCCCTACAGAACCAAATGATGAATACCACACAACTCCAGGCATGTTTAAGAGTGATGAGAGGCAACCAAGCATCACGTCAGACTATTCATAACCATTTACATCAGCATGGTCTGTATGCTAGATAACCGTCAGAGGCACCTGACCACACCACCAGGCATGGGCATCATCATCTTGCATGGGCCAGAGTGATTCTACGCTGGATGAGGGACCAATGGTCATCAGTGCTGTTCAGTGACGAAAGTCGATTCACTCTGAGCAGAAATGATGGCCATCAACGATGCTGGAGACGTCAAGAGGAGTACTATGAATCAGCCAGGTCAGGTAGTGATCAGGTACCCTTGACGGTCGTCTAGCACACAGATCATGCCTGGAGTTGTGTGGCATTCATCATTCGGTTCTGCAGGGCACTGTTTACAATGAAGTAGTCATCAGTGTGTGATGGAGCCAAAGGACATCCACTTTTTGCCTTTCTATGACTCTTCCAGTCTTTCTATATCTCTATTGCAACCTGCTGATAAACCTAAGTGACACTGTAAGCTCAGTGACCACTTCTGTCTGAGAGCATCCTGCTTGAACCCTTACAATGGTTAAGTACTGCTATCTTCAACCAAGAGCCAAATATCCCTAACTTTTTGTGAGTGGTGTACATGAAAAAATGTAGTCTCACAAAAGTAAGTACGCCCTTCACATATTTGTAAATATTGTATTATACCTTTTCATGTGACAACACTGAAGTTATGACACTTTGATACCATGTAAAGTAGTCAGTGTACAGCTTGTATAATAGTGTCAATTTGGTGTGCCCTCAAAAAAACTCAACACATAGACATCAATGTATAAATTGCTGGCAACAAAAGTGAGAGCTTCACAGGCTACAACCACTGGAATCCTCTTCCACTCCTCCATGACGACATCACGGAGCTGATAGATGTTAGAGACTTTGCGCTCCTCCACCTTCTGTTTGAGGATGTCCTTCAGATAGGGTTTAAGTCTAGAGACATGCCTGGCCAGTCCAGCACCTTTAAGCTCATTTTCTCTAGCAAGACAGTGATGGTCTTGAAGGTGTGTTTGGGTTTTTTTATCATGTTGGAATACTGTCCCAGTATCCAGAGGGAGGGGATCATGCCCTGCTTCAGTATGTCACAGTACATAATGGCATTCATGGTTCCCTCAATGAACTGTAGCTCCCCACAGCTGGCAGCGCTCATGCAGCCTCAAACCATAACTCTCCCACTATCATGCTTGACTGTAGACAAGACACAATTGTTTTTGTACTCTTCACCTCGTTGCCACCACACACTCTTGACACCATCAAAACCAAATAAGTTTATCTTGGTTTCACCTGACCACAGGACATAGTTCCAGTAATCCATGTCCTTAGTCTGCTTGTCTTCAGCAAACTGATGGCAGACTTTCTTGTGCATCATCTTTAGAAGAGGCTTCCCTCTGGGACAACAGTCATGCAGACCAATTTGATGTAGTGTAGAGCGCATGGTCTGAGCACTGACAGGCTAACCCCACACTTCTTTAATACGTCTTTTTTGAAAAGACAGTCCTTGGATATCACACTAAGCACAAATTCTTTGTTCGACTGTGGCAAGGCTTGTTGTGAGGGGAACCTGTCTTGTTAATCCACTGTATTGTCTTGACTACTGTGTTGCAGCTCAGTTTCAGGGTGTTGTGGATCTTCTTATAGTCTAGCCCATCTTTATGTAGAGTAACAATTCTTTTTTTCAGATCCTTAGACAGTTTTTTGCTATGAGGTGCCATGTTGAAGTTTCAGTGACCAGTATGAGAGCGATATTACCAAATTCAACACCTGCTTCCCATTCACACTTGAGAGCTTGTAACACTAATGAGTCACATGACACCATGGAGGGAAAATGGCAAATTAGGCACAAGTTTTCCATTTGCACTTAGGAGTGTACTCACTTTTGTTTCCAGAGGTTTAGACATTGATGGCTGCGTGTTGAGTTATTTTGAGGGTAAACCAAATTTATACAATCTGTACATTGCATCAAAGTGTTACATCTTCAGTTTTGTCCCATGAAAAGATTCAATACAATATTTACAAAAATGTGAGGAGTGTACTCACTTTTGTGAGATACTGTATATAGGTCTTGCTAGGAACCATAAGTGTTCCTCTTTGATCATCCAAAAAGTTTGGAGGCATGCACAAACTGTGCAATTATAGAATTCCTTGGGCCGAAAGCTAATAATCAGCTCTTGTTTGCAACTCTGATAAATTGGCCCTTTCACCCATGACAGCAACTAGGTTTATGTGTGCAGACAGTCTATCGCACAGCTTATGTACCCACCAAGCCAGCTGACGACAAGTGATCTTCTTCATGACCTAGGCGCTGCCGACACTAAAAGTAGTTAATTTGACTTAACAGTGTAAGAAATAATGGCAGCATATGTAAAGCAGTAACTGATGTGTATGGCCCAAATAATTGTCTATGGCACTCCACTATTCAGAACGAGACTGAGCCAATTGCTGATGCCTCAAACCATGCTTCCAACAGTCTAAAAATTTCCATCAAAATTCCTAAGGGTACATTCACACATTGTGGTTAAAAACCACTTCTGGAAACCACATTTGAAAACTGTACATGTTTTTACAGCGAATTGCTGTGGTTTCGCTATATGGTATCGGCCGGCAGTTTTTACAGGTGAAACACATTTCTTTTACGCTTCACCTGTAAAATCCATGCAGCCAAAAACTCCATCTCGAAACATAGTTTTCAAATGCATTTTTTTTTCAACAACATCTCAACATGAATGTACCCTATAAACCCAACATCTCAACAATGAACCCTAACTATCATAAGCTTTATTCACAGAGGTCACATGTCATTGTATGGACATCACTTGCAACTTTCCTCATTGACTGACAAATCTTTGAGCTGTTTGGGGCTGCAAGGGGCATATCTATTAAAGGTGCAGTAAAGGTAGAGGGGCCCTGGTGCCTGGTGGAGTCCATGTCGCTTCTGCCATATAACACAGTGCCAGTATTATACATTTCAAATGGTAGATGGGGGCCCCGGTACAGATTTTGTTGATTACTCCTTCAAGTTATGCCTTGGAGGATTGCTAACATCAATAGGAAAAACAGTCCCTTCAGGGTAATGCAGCATTACATGGCGCCCAAAAAAATTCTGTTCATCATATAAGAGGCAAGATTATCTGGAACCATAGTAATAAACTGCTTGATATTTGTACACACAGACCATACTTCAAGGGCATGTCCCCACGGGCCGGGTTTTCAGCCGGATTTACAGACGGTTTTCGGTTTTGAAAGCCGCTTGAAAACCAGCTGTCAACCTTTTACACAGACTTCTATGGTCTTAATTACTTCATTAAAAGTCCATGTTCAAAGAAAAAACACAAAGACGCATATTCGTTGTGCTGCCCACGTGTAGTAAAAGTCTGGACTCTATATCCACATTTCACTGTCAAATGATTGATTAAACCTATCATATTAGGTAATACATCTTCCAATAGACAAAGTGTTGTGACAGGTAAGTATATACAATAACATATAAATGAACATGATGTGTATTTTAGAAAGAATTCAATAGTGAAACATCATATCCTGTCTGAATATACAATGAGAGTACTGACACTTTTTTCTCATATGTCAGTGACAAGTCGTATAGGATTTTTAATTATATAAACTGCAATACAAAACGTATTTATCTGATGACTTGCATGGCATGCAAAGTTCAGTATGTGGGATGTTCAACCACAGCCCGCACTGTAAGACACCTTTCTGATGCAGCCAAAATCAAAGTGCACCAGATCTCTATGGCCTCCAAGCATTTTTTGGAGAAACATGGAGTTGATTTAACTACATTCAAATATACCGGCATAGAAAAAGTACAGCGGAAGATGCGAGGAGAGTCATATTGGATGTTTTATCTACCAACACGGTTTCCATCAGGATTAATTATCAGACAGGATATGATGTTTCACTATTGAATTCTTTCTATAATACATATCACGATCATTTCTATTTTATTGTGTGTACCTAACTGTCATAACACTTTGTATATTGGAAGATGTATTACACTTGCATCAATCAGCCAGCACAAAGGGCAACATGTATGAATGGGGCTGTGCCAGAAGTGTGCCGTCTTTTTAGCCGAAAAACTAGCGCAGCCCCATTCGCCATTTGTTACCAGGCGCACTCCAATATCAGGCGCATTACAGTGCGCCTGCGCCTGAGATCGGGGGGCGTGCTGCAGGCGTGTCGCACTACAAGTGTATGAAGCGACATATTTATAGCTTCATTACGGCAAATCCAGGCGCATTACTGCTGGAACCGGTAGAGCACTTTAACAGTGGTTTACCTGAGCCAGAAGAGTCACTTAGTAGATAGAAAGCGCTAAATCTAGGACCCACAGTAGAACAGGTTCATAGATTCAGGCGCATCCTACGCTACTAATGCGTGCAAAAAAAATGGCATGCCTGTTGCCCTTTGTGTATTGGAAGATGTATTACCCTTGCATCAATCAGCCAGCACAAGGGGCGACATGTATGAATGGGGCTGTGCCAGAAGTGTGGAATCTTTTTATCTGAAAAACTAACGCAGCCCCATTTCGCTCTATTTGTAACCGGGTGCACTCCAATATCAGGCGCATTACAGAGCGCCCGCGGCACCTTGTAATGCGTCTGAGAATGGGAGGTGTGCTGCAGGCGTGTCATACTACAACCGTATGAAGCTACACATTTATAGCTTTAGTACGGCAAATCCAGGTGCATTACTGCTGGAACAGGTAGACCACTTTAAAAGAGCCTGAAGTGTCACTTAGTAGCTAGAAAGTGCAAAATCTATGACCCACAGTAGAACAGGTTCATAGATTCAGTCGCATTCTATGCTAACAATTGGGCACCAAAAATCATACATGTCGCCCTTTGTCTATTGGAAGATGTATTACCCTTGCATCAATCAGCCAGCACGAGGTGTTTGACAAATACTCAGAAGGAGCTAACATACAACTGTGAGTGTTACACACAGATAATACCTGTGCATGCCTGTAGTCCTGAATCTTCGCCATCTCCTCCGCCATGTTTTTTCATAGTAGTCCTCAGTTCAGGGTTCTCTGTGTTTCCAAAATCAATGAGTTGTTTGACAAGCTCGTCCGCCTTGTCCCGAAGTTTGGCTGTTTTGCGGGTATAAGATGCCAGGATCGCGCAGAACTGTCCAAAATAATGTTCTGCGTTGGACACTGTGTTTTCCATGATTTTGACCTGAGCATCTCTGTAGAGACAGACTGAATGATAAGTAATATGGTTATGTCTGGACACCTGATCGAATGTGATGGACCAAGAGAACTCTACTGAAGGTCAACCATGGCTTGATACATGGGTGATGAGTAGTGCCAAATCCTGTAGTGCCAAAGGGGTTATAGGTACTTTATAGAATGCCACTGTTTCTTTATTATGGAAATACTGATGTTACAAACCTATAGGTTCCACTAGTAGGATCTGGCCTTAAATTTGCCCCAAAATAGTGATTATTACAGGGATGCATGAGGCTTATAGCACCTCATCGATGATACCACTTCTCAGAGCCTCAGTATGCAAAAACCTCTTTAAATTACCCTTTAATTTGATTTCTATCTTCATGTCTGGTGACAATAGAAGGACATATTGTAATTATTTCATTAGCAGCGTTCACGACAGAACACAGTCTGCAGTGTGATGCTGAACAGATACAAACAATTGTTCATTACAAGAAATGACAGGCCCTACTGGCACATGAAAGACAAGGTATAGGAGGTCATGAGAAGAGTATCTGATTATAAAGGGCCCAAATATGACATAACAATCCACAAAGAGGAATCATTATCAGAGCTGGAGGTTAGCAGAGAAATACATATATAGTGACATTAACCATCACCGAGCTCTGCCAGACTGGTCAGGAGAGGGTTATAGCTTGCCAAGGAATGAGCATGTCCAGTTTGGCTTAAGGCCTGCTTCACATTCTGGTTCCTTTCAGAGCTTCTGTCACAGAGGTGGAACCGGATCCATTTTACGACAGACTCCAGTGTTACCTGATGGACCCATTGACTACAATGGGGGGCATTGGGTTTCCCAATTTTTTATGGAATCTGCAGTGGAGACTTTGAACAGAACCTCTGATGCAGATGTTACATCGTTACATAGTTAGTACAGTTGAAAAGAAACACGTGTTCATCAAGTTCAACCAATGGTGGGCGAAGGGAGAGAGACAAGGATTTTAAGCCCTGGTTAATGCCCTGCAACCCACAAGGCAACAACCAATCCGCTCCAGGACCCCATCTCTGACCCCAGAGCCTCCACCAGCCAGAATCCAAAATATTACATGGTTATGTACGTATTAATATTCTTCAGTTTCAGGTAAGTATCTAAGCCTTTCTTGCTCCTGCTGTGACCAGCTCCTCAGGCAGGCTATTCCACAGATTCACAGTTCTTACAGTGAAGAACTCTTTTCTCCTCAGGAGATTGAATCCTTTTCTCTATAGCCGAAGGGAATGTCCCCTTGTCTTTTGAGGGGGCTTTACATGAAATCATTTTTCCCCATACTTTTTGTAGGGACCATTTATATATTTATATAAATTAATCATGTCCCCCGGAAGCCATCTTTTCTCAAGACTAAATAAGTTCAATAACTTGATACTAGATATGAACCTGGCCTAATAGAAAGGAAAGATAAATGGACGCTGCTTTTCTTGGTGGGGGCAGGGAAGTGGGTAAAGAACAAATACAATTTTTAGCGGCCAAACTTTGAAAACTTTGTTAGAAGTAATAACACTTTCAACAACTCTTTGACAGATTAAAAGGGGATCAGGAATATTCTTGTTTCTATTTTGAGACTGGACATAAGCACTGAACTAATACCACGAATAAAGGTTTGTAAGGCTCTGTCTCCATTGCCCAGAAAAACGTCAGTTTTTTGGCGCATTTTTCATTTTATAAAAACGCTGAAAAAAGGACTGAAAAGAGGTCCCATAGACTCCTCTAGTAAAAACGTCCTGTAGTCTCCACAGAACGTCTTTTTCTGTTCGTTTTATTTGCTGGTCGTTTTTTGTAACACGTTGCAAAAAAGGACAGAGCAGAAAATGTACTATTGGATTCTATGTAAAGCGGCGGATGTCTTTTGGCACTTTAATGGCACATTTTTTGCGTATTTTTGGCGCGTTTTTTGCAGAAATACATAACAAATCTAATGCTGTGCATTTCTGCAAAAAACGCGGCAAAAAAACCCAAAACGCGCCAAACAACTGACATTTTTTCAGCTGCTTTTGACAGGCAGTGGACAAAAAACTCAGTTTTATGAACATTTTTAGGATTTGGTTTTCAGGTCGCTTTTTGTCCACTGCAGGGTAGACATAGCCCTACGATCATATCTAATTTAGACAACCCTCTATTAGCCAAGGCCCTGTTCATATCAGTGTTATGGTTTCCATTTATAACAGAGGCCACAAACTGTGTCAGATCCTTCACACAATGGATGCCTGACAGACACTTGACTTTTACTAGGAGCCATCCAATCAAATGTGATGGAATCCGCGATGAGGCCTCAACTACACATGTGAACAGTGTCTAAGCATCCTGGACTCCAGGCTGAAACATTTACCTGATGCACTGTAGCACAACAGCCTCTAAGTGAAGTGTGGGCATTTAGGGTAACATGTCAGAAAAGAGGCGCTTCCACGCCAGTTTTAAGGCGCATTAAATTAGTGTATAATGCGCCTGAATAAATAAACCTGTCACAAATTTGGCGCGTGGTATACCTTGTATAGCATATTTAATGCGCCTAATTTTGGCATATACCAAAAAAGAGGCGCATAGCATATCATTGCTAGCATATTTGATGCGCCTACTTTAGGCGCATTCCAAAGTGTGAAATGCGCCTACTTTTGGTGTACGACAGTTCGTTTATATAGAGAATACGGCGTCAACAGTTTTTTGGTGCAAACAGCTCTGACACCAAGACACAGTCTGTGTATCCTGGCTATACCAGTCATCCTGGGCTTAATCAGATGACATTACAAGGGTCAATATTACATGATGAGACGTCAATCATACAGGTATATTGCAGGTGGCTGTGGAAATCTTACCTGGACAACACAATGTTCATCCTGGGAGTATGTGCTGTGATGTGGGGAAGCAGAATGAGGGCGTCTCATGCAGAGTGGGGGCTCAGGGTCTAGGTTGTCTCTAGTATAGAGGGCTCAGGCTTAGTATGTTCTCTGCTGCTTCTTTACCAGCGTTTCTCCTGCTCCATGGTGACAACCACAACACAGCAGAGTCCAGGGCGGCTCCTACAGGTCTCCAGGGTGCTGAATACACATCTCTGCTCCATCACCCAGAGGAGGGGCTCAGCCTGAAATACCAGCTGTCCTTTAAAATGCACACAGCTCAGCAATTACAAGAAACCAGACAGTAATGGCCTTAAATTTATTCTGTGACTTCTACGGATGACAATAAAATGCAATTATGTGTATCAAGAGAGAACACTAAAAACAAGTGTGCCACTGTCTGCTGGGCCGCTGTATCTAAGTTTATCTTGTGTGATACTATCTATTGTTGAGCCCCAATATCTAAGCGTAATAGTATTTTATGTAATGTTATCTGCGTAACTGCTGCTTTTAAGCAAATCATCTGTAGTACTATCTATTAAACTGCTTCAAATTATATGTGGTACTGCTAAGCTTCTGTATCTAAGCCTTTGTTGTGTGATACTGTCTGCTGAGCTGCTGGATGTAATCTATCTGTAAAACTGTCTGCTAAGCAACACATCTAAGCCAATCAACTGTGATACTGTCTGCTGAGCTACTGTATCTAATCTTATCTATGATACTGTCTGCTGAGCCACTGTATCTAGGCCTGTCATATGTGATACTGTATGTTGAGCTGTGTATCTAATCCTTTCTTGTGTAAAACTGTCGCTGAGCTGCTGTATCTAAGTCAATCATCTATAATATCTGCTGAGGTGCTGTATCTTATGTTATGTTTGATACTGTCTGTTAAGCCACTGTATCTAAGCTTATTGTCTGTGATACTGTCTGCTGATGTACTTCATATAAGCCAATCATCTGTGATACTGTCTGTAAACTGTTGTATCTAATCTTCTGTATAATACTCTCTGCTGTGCCGCCTATCATGTGTGATACTATCTGCTGAGCTACTGTATCTAATCCTATCATGTGTGATACTGTCTGCTGAGCTGCTGTATCTAACCCTATCCTTTGTGATACTGTCTGCTGAGCTGCTGTATCTAATCTCATCTTATGTATGATACTGTCCAGGGGCATGACTACCACCATAGCAGCCATAGAGGCTGCTACGGGGAATGCCGCCCCAGGGGCCCACTGTTGGAGCATCCTGCCTAAGTACGCCTGGACCCTCTGTCTTGAGCGTTCAGAAGCATGTCTGCCTGGGCCCTTAGCTGAGCAGAGTGCCACCAGCGCACTGCTCCATTATTCTGCCTAGTAGATCTAAGGACTTAGGCCATAAAGGTACTAGAGGTCAGCCATGCGTCATCACGCAGGTGGCGCAATGACGTCATATCATCGCATCACCTGTGCCGGGGTTCAATAGGTGAAGCCCGGCCTGCTGCTCATCGGGGGAATGGGAAGAGGTGAGTTTATTTATTTTCATCTAATAGGGCCCTATCTATCGACCTACTGCCTATCTAGGGCTTATCTACCTACTTGGGTCCTAACTACTGCCTAGCTGCATACTTAGGGCAGATATGCCTACCTACCTAAAGCCTACCTATGTGGGGCCCATCTACTATCTACCTCCCTGGGGCTTAACTTCTGCCTACCTACCTGGGATCTAACTACTGCCTAACTACCTACCTGTGGCCTAACTACTGCCTACTTACCTAGGGCCTAACTGCTGCCTACCTACCTAAGGCCTATCTACTGCCTACCTTCCTAAGGCCTAACTGCTGCCTATTTACCTACCTGGGACCTAACTACTGTCTACCTTCCTACCTAACTACTTGGCTACAATCTACCTATCTATCTACTACATATCTACATATTGGCCAATCTACCTACCTATCTACTACCTACCTGGGGCCTATCTACTGCCTACCTGCCTAGCACATACCAACTTACCTAGGGCCTACCAACATATCTCCACAGGGGTCTACCTAGTTACCTTGAGCCTACCTACCTGTGACCTTGCTCGTTTACCTGTTTACCTAGGGTCTTGCCTATCTACCAACCTGAAGACCATAGCTGTAACACAATCTCTAGGGGGTTAATCCTCTGTTCCTCTCCACCCCTCTAGGACACTGCGCCTCTAAGCTAGGGTCTGTACCCTTTCTCTCACCCCGAGGAAGTTTGTACAGAGCTGGGGGCAGTGAGGGAGGTGCGAGAAAAGTGAGGAATCTACGATATTTATGTCTGCAGGGACGAGTGGTGGGCAGGAGAAGTCATCATGGTGATCTGGCCCGGCTGTAGAAGAAAAGTAAAAGAGAAACTGTGACCTGTCACTAGATGTAACTGCCCTTTGTAATCACTTATATGTGCAGAGCTTGAGTACACTGGTATCTACTACTATATGGTCACTGTATGACGGTAATATACAGTCTGTAGAGCCAGTGTGAACTGATATCCATCACTATATGGTCACTGTATAATGGTAATATACAGGGTGGGCCATTTATATGGATACTCCTAAATAAAATGGGAATGGTTAGTGATACTTCCTGTTTGTGGCACATTAGTATGTGCGAGTGGGAAAACTTTTCAAGATGGGTGTTGACCATGGCGGCCATTTTGAAGTCAGCCATTTTGGATCCAACTTTATTTTTTTTTGCTTGGTTTTAAAATAACATTATTCTTTCATGAGTTATTTACAAGTTTATGACCACTTATAAAATGTGTTCAAAGTGCTGCCCATTGTGTTGGATTGTCAATGCAATGCAATGTTGATATCACCAACCATTCCCATTTTTTTCAGGTGTATCCATATAACTGGCCCACTCTGTACAGTCTGCAGAGCCTGTGTAAACTGGTATCTACCACTATATGGTCACTGTATGGTGGTAATATACAGTCTGAGGAGCCTGTATACACTGGTTTCTACCACTATATGGTAACTGTAGGGAGGTAGCATACAGTCTGCAGAGCCTGTGTACACTGATAGCTACCACTATATGGTCACTGTATGGTGGTAATATACAGTCTGCAGAGCCTATGTACACTGGTATCTATCACTATATGGACATTTTATGGCAGAAATATTGGTCTCTGTATATTGATCTTTATTCAGTAATAGTATAGTGGTATTATTCAGCCATGTTATGGTGGTAATTTATGGTCGTGTTCTTGCTGTATTATTTGGTCCTTATGTAGTAGCGTTATAAATAATATTGGTGTTGGTATAGTGGGATTTGTTTTGTAGCAGTATGGTGGTGATATTTTTGGTGAGATAATTGCTCCTTGTACTACCCTGTAACTGCATGACTATTATCAAGAGATACCAGTACATTTCCGCGATCAGGGAAGGGGCGGCATCCAAAAGCTTGCTATGGGGCCCAGCCTTCTTTAGTTACGCCCCCGATACTGTCTGCTGTGCCACTGTATCTAATATCATCATGTGTGATACTGTCTGCTTAGCTGCTCTAAACCTATTTTGGATAATGTATATAGTGAATGAATACTAAGCTGTTTTAGCTAACCCTATCCTGTATGATCCAGTACTACAGCCCCCATCAGGTCACATGATGGAATTTCATTTTTAATGCATAGTACATTTGCTGTGGACAGATTGGTGTTAGAAAAATAAACAAGCAAAATAAAGTTTATTTTGAAGCAATTAAACCACCAAAACAGGAAAAGTCTGTGTAGTCATCTGGGGGGGGGGGGGGGGGCGACGACTTCGCAGTTCAGTGCTAATTACAGCATAAGCAAATAAGTGGCTAATTACCCAAAACTGCATGCAGCGAATAAAAATAATAATAAAAGTGCTGGCGTGAATAATATGTTTATTTATAAAGCGACCAAGAACAATGCAGGAACCTTGGATGGGATCCCAGAGAAGTTTTACAGGATGTAAAGTGAGCGCTGATTGTAATTATTTAGGAATACAAATCTCCCTGTTCCGTCTTCTGTATAATTATAACTGCTAGATCTGGTCTACTCCCCCCCTCCCCCCCCCTCCGACTCAACTCCTGAAGAGGAACTACAGACAATCTAGGGACATTGATAAGCACACTGTGATCCACAGCACCTCATACAAAGTGTTATCCCAGAGGTTCGAAAAGATGCCTACTTACATTGTTATAGGATTCCAGTTACATTCTGGTAATAGTGGGCAGTATTATAGTAGTTATAATCTTGTACATAGTGGGGCATGGTATACTAGTTATATTCTTGTCCATAGGAGGCAGGATTATACTGTAGTAGTTATATTCATGTACATAGGGAACAGTATTATAGTAGTTATATTCTTGTACATAGGGGGCAGTATTATAGTATTTATAATGTCGGTAGGTGAGCCCATTAAGAGGATTTCAGGGCGTTTCAAGAATGGGATCTATATAATTCATAAGATTATAGAATGGAAGATCTTGTATGATGATGTTAAACAGCTAAGTAGGAAGGATTTGTACACAAACCTTCTGAGATCATAGTTTGGTGTCCACACACAATTGAAGGGTGCCCTGAGCCTGGATATCAGACAGGCTGCAAAAATTCTATTAGAACCTAGGCTTCCCCCACATATGAGATACTCTGCATCTCATAGTAAAATGTTTGTTAGAGCGAATCTGAAGTGCAGGAATGTACCTGATAGATATTGTCCTAGAAAAGATGGATCGTCTTCTGTTAGAGTGTCCCTTCAGTACACAAGTATGGGAGGCTGTGTCACTGTCCCTCCAATTGCCACATCTCATTAAACAATATCCATGTCCATAAGAGGCAGTATCATACTGTAGTAGTTATATTCCTGTATATAGGGGCATTATTATAGTAGTTATATTCCTGTACATAGGGGGCAGTATTATAGTATTTATATTCTTGTACATAGTGGGCAGTATTATAATAGTTATATTCCTGTACAATGGGGGCAGTGTTATAGTAGTTATATTCTTGTACATAGGGGCAATACTATATTATATGCAAACAACAAGAGAAATTTAGCCAGTTCACCTGTTTGTATCCGTGTGTAAATCACTCCAGGCATGGTGGTAAGAACCACTCCCAAGGATCTGCTTGTAAACATAGAGAAACAATACCAGCTTCAAGTCGGAGAGATAGGGCCAATGGCATAACATGATTAAAGGTCCTCGGACCTGAAACGCTTAGGCTTTTCCTAGAGTAATTGTTCTGCTTGAATTTCTGTGGAATGCTACCATGATCTTAAAATATGAGAAAATAGAGGATTTGTTTTTATACTAACAAGAATTTGGTCTTCCATTGACCCCATCTCTCCAACTTGAAGCTAGTATCGTTTCTCTTCCAGTACTATATCAGTTATATTCTTGAACATAGGGGGCAGTATTTTATTTGGTATATTCTTGCACATTGGTGGTATAATTATAATAGCTATATTCTTGTACATAATGGGCAGGAGTGGACTAATTTTATTCTTGGACCCAGACTTGGACTGGCCTAAAGAGGAGCACAGTAAACTCTTGGTTGGCTTCTGGGCATGGTGGGCTGTTTCTTCTCTGCAGCCCAGCACTGATTGGTGGAGAAGCTGCTCCACCAACCAGAGACCACATTGACAGTAAGGCTATGTTCACACGGCTTAATTGTGGGACGTAATTACGCCCCGCAATTACGCCGTGTGGACGGGGGCGGGGCGGGAGCGGGGGACTGAGCGGGGGGCCGGCACGTCGCCGGCCCATTGACTTGAATTGCCGGCGGCGCGTATACGCTGCTAGTAATTCACATGTCAATTATCTCCCCGCCCGGCGGATTCGCCGGGCGGGGAGAGGAGACGTAATCCATAGTTCTCTATGAGAACTGTGAATTACCGTAATGAATGGGCCGTTTTCGGCCCGTAATTGGCGCACTTTGGCGCGTAATTACGGGCCGAAATACGTGCCATTTTAAGCCGTGTGAACATGGCCTAACTCAGCTGAATGGTGGACCCCTCAGCATGGTGAGCCCCTCAGCATTGAGACCTGCAGGTTTGTGGTTGCCTTTCAGGGAGAAAGGCAGAGAAAGGTTATGTTCACATTTTGAAGAGAGTAAATTTACTCTATAAATCTGCATCAAATACTTGTCTGAAAAATACCCGATTTCCTTTGCATTTTTTAGTCGAGTATTTGTTTGTTTTCAGTTGCGTTTTTTGATGCACTTTCAACCCGATTTTGCCTGGATTTTTACGTGGTTTTTCCGGTGTGATTTTATTTAATTTGATTTAAAACAACCTATAAACACCCTAAAAACATTGCGGTGTCATGAAAATTGGAATAAAAAGTGATCAGAAAGTCGCATTTATCCCAAAATGGTACCAATGGGAGCTACAAAAAATGCACCCTCACTAACGTCTATAGGTGGAAGCACAAAAAAGTTATTGGTTGTAGAAAATAGTGCTGTAGCGCAAATTTAAGAAACAAGGAATTTTTATATGTTTTTAGAGTACTACAACATTACAAAAACCTTACATATTTTTTATTGCTGGAATCGTATTAACCTGCAGAATACAGATAACACATCATTTAAACCGAAGAGTGAATGCTGTAAAAACAAAACCTCCCCATACATGGCATGTACGTCTTTTTTATTATTATTTTAAGCTTTCTAGTATGGTACAGTCAATTACACTATTATTGATAGTACATATTGTCGCGCTAAATGAAAGCCATCATATGTCTATGTAAATGGAAAAATAAAAAAGTTTAGCTCTATTATTATTATTATTATAATTCTAATTATAACTAACCCTCACTAATCCAAATCCTCACTAACCCAACCCGAACCCTCACTAACCCTATCCTATATGATATAATATAATATAATACTATATATGTAATACTATACATAATACTATATATATATGTGTACGTTGGTGTGGCAGCCAAAAGCAATGCAAACACAACACAATATCAGCAGCACTCTACAAGCACTAAAAACGAAAGGGAACATAGGAATTTTTTGGAAAAGCATTTCTGCTACTTTTAAATACATGAAAACATGAGCTTGTTAGTATACATTTTTGATCAAAACTGTAAAAGACCATGTACCGTTGGTAAGGTGACCTCAATCCAGATGGGAACCTACACTATGTTACCTCTCTTGGTGTCTGTTCACACCTCCACATTTCAGGAAGTGAAGATTCCAGCTATAATCTGATTAAGAAACTGTGCAGATGGGTAAAGGGCAAAAAACAAGATGGGGGCCAGCCACTTCCCAGTGTCGCAAATACATGAATAAACTCCTTCCCGCTTATTTTACATTGGAATTAAAGTTAGTTGTACTACAATCATTTTTGACACTAATTAAGGGCTGGTTTGGGCTCACAATACGCCCCAAAATAAGCGTCAAAAACATTGGGTAAACGGGCCAAAAGAGAGGCAAAACACAAGAGTCATGTGCAGTAGCTGTAGGGTTGGCCCCAAGCATAAACTCCACTGATGGGCCCCAAGAATCAATTCTACTGTTGGGCCCAAGCATCAGCTTCACTGGCAGACCCCAAGAATCAACTCCACTAGTGGACCCCAAGAATCAACTCCACTGGTGGCCCCCAAGAATCACCTCCATTGGTGGGCCCCAAGAATCAACTCCACTAGTGGACCCCAAGAATCAACTCCACTGGTGGGCCCACTGGTGGCCCCCAAGAATCACCTCCATTGGTGGGCCCCAAGAATCAACTCCACTAGTGGACCCCAAGAATCAACTCCACTGGTGGGCCCCAGACACCTTAGGGTAGCATTAGAGTAGTTAAATTACTGTGCTTAATGAGCAGTTTTATAATAGATACAATATTGTAAATAGGAGTTGTTTTCTTGTACATAGAAGGTATTATTGTAGTTGTTATATTTTTGTACATTGAAGACATTACTTGTACATAGCGGGCAGTAATATAGTAGTTATGTTCTTGCACACAATATTCAGTATTATAGTAAATATATTCTTGTACATGGGGCAGTATTATAATAGCTAAATTCCTGTACATAGGTGGCAGCATTATAGTGGTTATATTCTTGTACATAGGAGATAGCATTACAGTAATTATATTCTTGTACATAAGTGTCAGTATTAAAGTAGCTATAGTCTTGTACATTTTGGGCAGAATTGTAGCTGTTATATTCTTATATTGTACATAGGAGGAATAATTATATTATCCATATTCCTATACAAAGAAGGCAATACTATAGCAATTATAGTCTTGAACATAGGGGGTAGTATTATAACTGTCAAGTTCTTGTACATAGGAGACAGCTAGACATGTATAAAAAAAATGCCAAGGCTGTAAGGCCTGAAGTAACGTTAGTGGAACTAGCAGAGTAAGTGGACCTATGAGGTTAGTAACATAATTTTACAGCATGGTTATTTAATTAAGTTATGTGGATAAGTAAATAAGGATTGTGGTTAGGTATTTTGATTGCTACATTGTTTTTCTTTTTTTTTTAAAACATATTTTATTCGGTACAATAATCATTTTCATTACATGTATTCAAAATCATTCCATTACATGCAGAATGTTTTTTTGCGCAAGTACCTTTTTTACATATGTACATTAAAATGTTGTATATACAATATGCAATATAATAAAGCAAGAATATTAGTAACTTGAATGTTTACGTTATAATTTTCCTTGGTGAACCTGCTTATTAGCAAGTGAGTAGCATGTACACACACAAAAAAAAAAAGAAATATATATGTAAAGAACATCCTAAGTTTATAAACTTAACTCAAACTAAACCTAGCCAGGAGAACAAGGTAGTAGCGGTTACTGTTCTATGATGTGGGATGTATGCGAAAGAGGGTGGACCATAATGTTGTACTAAATATGTCTTAATGAAGTTCCCTGTTGAGGGTAACTATCACCGACTGCAGCCCACCCAAAGATCCCGCTTGGGCCTCAATGAAACCAGGTAGTGTACCGGAAGACATTAATTAACCTCTCCATCTCGGGTTGTGTATAAAACTTTTCCAGAAATACTCTCCATTTTTTAAAAAAATTTTCTAGTCATAGTTTCCTTATGTCGTTCTGCATATAATTGATCCGCAATCGCATAAATTTTAGTTTGTTCGATTACCATCGAGACTTCCGGGACCTTTTTCTCCAGCCATAAAGATAAGAGACATCTCTTAGCAATCAGTAGGATAATGTGTACTATTGCTGGATATTTGGACCTTTTACTGGTATTTAGTTCTTGTTCCACAGTATCACTTCCATGCAATAGAAATGTAACAGGGGGACAAGGTTAATTGGTCATTACATAAGGATGATAATAGATCTCTGACCTCAATCCAGTAGTTTTGAACCAATGGGTATGACAAGAGACCATGAAAGAGGTCCGCTCTAGGCTCTGCACATTTCGGGCATGCTATCATTCTATCAAGGAAGCCTGGTGTTGGGGGAATATCGAAGGCGTAAATAGCACTGTGCACCATTTTAAAATAGGTTTCCCTCCATTTTTCGTTTAAGATATGCTTACATATCAGTTTCCATCCCGTACATATCTCTGTTTCTATTTCGTCTATTCCTGTCCACTTTGCCCATCTTTTGAAAGTCTTCTCAGGATTTAGTTTAATATATGTATCTCTAAGGTTGGCGTAGATTGTGGCAATAGATTTTCTTTGGGAAGTCGTCCCTATTAAGTTATCAAAGGCATTGCTACTTCTTTCCTTCCGAACATCATGCAGGCGGGATGAGCAAAAAGATTTAATCTGCAAATATTGGAGGACCTGGGTGTTTGGGATATTAAACTCCCTTTTTATTTCTTCAAAGGTCTTAAATCTATTCTCTATGGGGTGAAACAATTGTGTTATCGAGACTATCCCTCCTTCTACCCATGCCTTAAACCATATATGGTCTTTCCCAGCTGGGAATTCCTTATGATCCCAAATTGGAAGGTATTTCGAGATTTGATAAAATAACCCATATCTTCTCCCTATCTCTCTCCAGGCTGCTACAGTGTCCCTTAGCAATACTGAGTGTTTTACAATCGGAAAGACCTGTGATAGTCGTGTATGCAATTTACTAGACAGTCTCTCGCCAGCCAGACCCCCCTCCACACCTCCCTCAGAATAGTAATTAGTTTTGTTTATCCAGTCTATGGCATGCCTTGTGAGGCACGCAATATTATAGCATCGCAAATTTGGTAAATTTAATCCTACCTCAGATTTGTAGGTCTGTAATTTTGCAACTGCTATTCTAGGCCTCTTGCCTTTCCAAATAAAATTCGAGATCATTTTATTATAAACATTTACGTCTGTATGGCGAAGAAGAATGGGTATGGTCTGCAATGGATATAGGAGTCTAGCAAACGATATCATCTTGATCAAGTGTATTCTTCCCATGAGTGACAATGATAAATTTTGCCAATTCTGGAGTTCTTTTTGCATTTTCTCAAAGAGTGGGGGGTAATTTAATTTGTATATTGAGGACGGCGTATGACCAATCTTGATGCCCAGATATTTAATGTGTTCTTTTGCTCTTTTAAGTCCTGCTTCTTTGATTGCTGTAATATCCCTTGCTACATAATCTCCTATCCACAAAACCTCACATTTGTCACGATTAATAGGTCCCCCAAAAAAAAAAGCACCAAAATACAAAACCCTCTAGGACCCTGCGAAATTTTTTTTTTTTAAATTTTCAAGAAGGTTTTATTAATGAACAAATAAATGATCACACATTAAAATATACCATAAAATGACAAAAGGGTGATAAAAGGGTTTTAAAAAGGGCGTATCCCTAAATAAACAAAAGCAAAGTGGGTCCTTCAAGGAAAACGATAAACTGGAAGTCAAAAAAAAACAAGTTAAAAAACCAACATGGGAAAGGGGGTGCCCCCTTAATATGGAATAAAGTAGCCTTGCAGCAAGAGGGTACCTCCCCCTTTTAGAAAGGGCAAAAAAAGGGGCCCCGAATCACTTGGTAAGGACTACAAAATAAAGCATAAATACAAACAAACAAATTACACAGAAGACATTAGACCCCAAAAACCCACACACACAACAAAACAAAAAGAAGAAGGGAAAAAAAAAAAGGGGGGGGGAAGGGGCAAAAGGGAAGGTTTTCCCACCACCCGTGCACTTAAGAGGTTTTGAAAAAAAAAGGGGGGTTTTAGAAAGAGAAACCCAAAGGCGACCGGGTTTTACGGATTTTATTACTTGTTTCAGGAGTCGGGAAATCAATTCCTCCCCCTCTCAAAAAACCAAATCCCAAAAACCCCGCCCTCCAGGATGGCGGGGTTTGCGATTTCCAAATTTCCGGGGGATCCATTTTGGCCCCTGAAAGGTGCTTAGAAGGACTTTTTAAAATTTTGGGCAGCAAGGGGAATCTGAAGAGCAGCAGTGCCCGGAGTTTGGAATCAAGCCCCCAGTGCCCTCCTAAATGACCCCAGGACTATAATCCAAAAAGCTTCTAACGAGAGCATCCCCCCTTAGGCCTTTTGTCCCCTTTTCCTTTTCCACATCTCCGGCACGGTCCGAAGGGGGGGGAAAGATCCCTTTCAAGAAGGGAAACCCTGTACCATGGGGAAAGAATTTTATAAGGTCTCCTGATGTTTGGACGCTCCCAACCCCCTTGGGTCATCTGAAAAAAACGCTCCCTTGGTTGGGTAAAAAAAAAGGGCCCAATTCTCCCCCACTTTGGGCAGAAAGGAGGGGGGGAGCTATCCCGGCTTGAAAGAATTTATACAGAAAAAAAGGGGAATGCCTCACCCGCAGAGACCCCCCACTGACTCAAAGTCGGGGGGGCCTTGTCAATGGCCCGGACTTGATCTTATAAAGAAGTGGGCGAGCTGAGCAATTTGAAATAGGAGATGCAGGGTTTAAAGGCCTCCCCAAAGATGCCGCCAAGGGGGTGAAAACTTCCCCTCGAAGCACTGGTCAAACGCAGGGGGTTTTTTTTTCGCCAAACCAAGAAACATTTGGAGATCCCCGGGGAATCAGGGTTGTCTGTAATAGGCACGAAAAGGGCCCCCCCAAATCATAAGAGAATGGGGGGTCCGGGGGAGTAAAGGAGGGACAGGGTTTTGCCCCCACAGAAAAGGGGGACATGCCACACCCGAGAGGACCAGGCCAGGGGGAACCGCCACCGCGGAAAACAAGTCCTAAAGCAAAAGTACCCAAAGCTTCCTTCTCTGTCTGCGACCGGGAAGAAACCCAAATGGGCCCCGAGGAAATAATGACTTACAAATCGGGCAGTCCCGTCCCCCCTCGGCCTTGACCTCGTAGCGTGCATGCTATGGTGCTACGCGCGGACCAAAAAGCTGTAAAACATCCCCCAAAGATTTTCCCCAAAACTGACAGAACGTAGGGGAGGGTTTGAAAGAGATAAGGAATTTGGGGAAGAATAGACTTTTTAAAAGGGTTGATTCTGCCGAACCGGGAAAATTTCCCTTGTTCGCCACTACCCAGATCCCGTTTTTTTTACGCAACAAGGGAGAAAGTTATTTAGAAAGGGCCCGACAAGTCTTCAGAGATATGCCCCCCCCCAGATATGAAAACCCCCCCAGGCCACCTAAAGGAAGGGACTGTAGAAAACCCCTGGCTCGGTTAGGAATTCCGCCCCAAGGACCTAAATTTTGGACATGTTTTTTTGAATTTGACCGCCCCCAAATTTTTTGTTACGGCCATCAGAGTGAGGGAAAATGTGGGGTTAAGTGCGAACCCCAAAAGGTCATCGGAAACGCCGAGCTTTATCCCGGGCTCCAAGGTGAACCCCCCCTTAATGTCCGGGTTAGATCTGATGGCCCCCCTAAAACTCTCCTTTACCAGGACGTATAAAAACGGGGACAAAGGAAAACCCCGCCTAGCCCCATTTAAAAAGGGGAAAAAAGGAAGCAACGGGTACCTTTGCCTTGAACGAGCAGAGGGACGGATACAGAGCAGCAATCCTACCCAAAAAATTTGGGCCAAGACCAGTGGCTGAGGGTCGGTGAGAAAGGGCCCCACGAAATAGGGTCGAAGCCTTCTCTGCATCCAGCGACAATACCATCGCGGTTTGGGGTCGAGTATGGGGATAATATCTAAAGTTTTAGCGGTTATCGCGCCCCTCCCTGCCCGGGAAAAACCCCACCGGGTTTGGGTGGATTAGGGTTTAGGAAAAAGGGTTAAGTCGTTGGCAACATTTGGCGTGATTTTCAGGCTACATCAACGGGAGAAGGACGGTAACGCCGCAGCTTAGGGGCCCTTTGCCAGGTTGGGGAAAATCGCAACATGTGCCAGCGTAGTCTGGGCAGGGAAGTGAGTATCAGCTGAGATGGAGTTGAAGGGCCAAAAAGCACCGGCAAAGTAAATCCCGGAAGGTTTTTAAAAGAATTGTCCCTAAAAGCCATCTACCCCTGGCTTTTCCCCCTGGAAGACCCTTAAAACCGACGCAACTCCGTCAGAGGAAGGGTTTCCTCCAGTGCCCACACCAAAGCCGGATCCAAAGGGGATGGGGATGGGAAGGGAACACTCCCCCTGAGGGGCGGGGGAGGGGGGAAAGGGTTCAATTTTTGGAAAATGAACGAATGGAAAGTTTGACAATGTCCTCAGTGCGATAAATCACAGCATTGAGGGGGTTTTGATAACGGGGATATGGGACGGGCCACCCGGGAGGGGACTGCCCTACCAAACACCGCCACATTTTTTTGCCGTATTCATAAAATGAAAGCGCATATTGATGAAACAGCCCCAAGAATTCTCCAAAAGGGCGTCTACCCCAGGGGTGCCTTTAGCATTCTCGGAGGACTGTAGGGAAAAGGGCACCTTTGTGCACGCCCTAAGTAGAGACCTAGAAAGGGCTTTTGTGAGGGCCGCCGCTCTGTCCCCTTTTTAAACCTGGGGCCATTTTAATGAAGGCCCCGAACACGCATTTAAAAGGGCCTCCCCTTGGTTGTTCTAAAGTGGGGTCAAGGGGTTGGAAAGACAGAAACTGGGAGACTGGCTCTTAACATCAGGCACATAAGGGGGCAGAAGAGAGACCATTTGCTTCCAATTCCAGACCTTTACACCCGGGCAGGGGAACGCAGAGTCAGAAAAGGGGATGGTCCGACCAAGAAATTTCCCCAATTTAGGCAGAGACCGTCCAAGGTAGGGCCCAAAAGTTAAACCATATATAGTCTAAACACTATAAGACCGGGGGGGGAGGAAAAGGGTAGTCCCCCATAGAGGGGTGCGGGTCCTCCGACGTCGCAGAGCTGGGGGGGAAATGAAGGGCTCTTTTACCTTCTTTAAAGACCGGTATGCTAAAGCTGTCTTCCCCGGGAGTTATCCAACGTGGGGCCCGCGAACATTAAAATCCCCACTGAAAAACCGTACCCTAACCCAAAGGGAGGGAAATGTCGGTCGCGTCTAAAAGAAACCTCCTGGGCCCCCATTCGGAAACATACGCATTTATGAAGAAACCTGGCCATTTATGGAAAGAGTCAAGTGAGGTAACGGGGGTCTGGGTCAACAGTAAAGTGACGACCTGGGGTCAAGGGCCGATGAATCGCTTGGCAACTCCCCCGACCGGGGCTCGTACAATTGCAAAATGCCACGAAGTATATATTTACTCTTTTATGTTAGGGGCATGCCCACCTTTAAAAAAAGGGGCTCCGGAGGATACAATTTGGGACCTGGGGCGTGAAAAGGTAGAGAAACCCGCCGCACTTTCCCGGGGTGTTCAGACCCCTCGCGTTTAAAGGAGGAATGCGGAGACCCTTTGAAGGATCAAATGGGAAATTTTTGCCGCACCGGGCCGGAACAGGGTCTCCCCCCCCCAAAACCCTGCTGCAGGAAGGAAAAGAGGGAAAAAAGGGAGGGGCAGGAAAAGGGAGAAAAAAAGAGGAAAAAAAAAAAGAAAAAGAAAAAACACACAAAAAAACAAAGGGGTGGGGCACACCCCCCACAAAACTCAGACAAAAAAAGCCGAGACAAAAAACCCCAAAAAAAGGGACTCAAGTCCTGCGGTTACTAAAAAAATAGTAACAAGAGATGTGAATCCTTTCTAAGTTAAGTGAAATCAAAGCAGGATTTCCCCCTACTGGGGGAATGTGGGAGAGCTCAGGAAATCGGGAAAATCCCGTAGCCATTTCTATGGGCAGCGAACAAAAACTAATTAGGGTAACCAGGGCCCCCATTTAGCCCCAAATTTTAAAAGGGGGAAAACCCATGTAAAAACCCAAGGAAATTTTTAAAAGGACTGTGGCACCTTAACCCCGGGGGGTTAGTGACGCCCCCCATACGGCAGGAGGGGCTACCCCCTCCCCTAAAAGGGTGCCCCCTATAAAAAGCAATGGGGCCCCAAAGGGGGTCTCTGGGGCATGTCCTCAGGCAGGGTTTTAAAGGGGGGGGAGCGACGCGGGCCCCAACCAAAGGGCCCCAGAACAGGACGCAGGTCCCTCTGCCCCCTGCGTGGACGGTGGGAGGCGGGAGAATAAAATGCAGTGTCTCTTCCCTGGGGGGCCAACGGCTGGGGGGCCAAGGTCGGCCAACCGGGAATGAGATGTTCTCGATAGAAAAGGGCCCGTAAACCAAAGGAAGTCCTTCCCGACCCCGGGGTTGTTAAATTTTTTTTGGTAAGCGGACATGCCGCAAAGGGGACCCCAGTGAAAGGGGAAAATTTTTCCCCCCAATACTCCAAGAGTGGGTTCGAGCGGCTCTCTGGGCTAGGTGAGGGGTAAAGGGGCCCGTAAAACCAATAGGGGCACCCGATAGGCAGGACTTACGGCGCCGAGCTTCGAAGATGATGTCTTTCCTTCATGGCAAAAAGTGGCCCGCATATAAAAAAATCTCGTGGGCCTTGGATCGCAGGGGTTGGGTCCAGCGCTCTGGGCCCCGTCCAGTTCAATTTGACCTAGGTGGGCCCCTAAGTCTTAAGATACCGGCCACTGCGAACAGATCAAATTTTGGGGGCCCATTCGGGGGCCCCTTTATGCGTAGGTTTTTGGGCCTGCTACATTTTCAATGTCATCTAAAAGCTGTTGCAGGGCAAAATTGAGCCGATGGTGCGCCACCCATCAGGGACCGTCCAATTTTGCAAGGGGGTTTGGGGCGGGCCCGAACTAAATCGTCCCCTTTTGTAGCAAGGAGGATAGGTCAGCTCGCAGACTGGCAAATTCCCCCGGGCCCTCGTGAGACAAAGTGGGAATTCGGCTTTCGAGGGGGGCAACGCATTAGGTTTCAGGGCGGCTAATGTCCCCGGCCTATTTTCCCCCAAAGAAACCGGGGAGTTTTTTGCGAAAGAGAGGGAGCACCCGGGGGGGTAGACTGGCGCTCCAAAAATCCGGCGACCCCCCAGGCTATCATGGGATATTAGCAGAAGGCCCCCCCTAGGCAGAGGTTTCCCCCCAGTTGGGTCCAAGAGATCCAGGCGCCTGTGGGCCAGTGGGGGGGCCCCCAACCCCCCCGGCGAGGCCGCCATCTTTGGGGGGGGGACTTCCCATGAAGATCCGTGGACCATTTTTGGGGTCCCGCTGCAGGAGTTGTGGGGCCCTTGCAGGGACAAGAGGCCCCCCCGATCTCTGAGGGGAAAGGGGCCCCCCCCCAAAATGCTGACCTGGTTAAGCAGAGGGCTCTGGGGTCCGTCCCCGTGGGAAAGGGGGCCCATAGCGTGGGGCCCGGAGAGCAAGCAAGCCCCTCCGCTGAGGTGCCACCCGTGCCCCCGGGACTGTAAGGAAGAGGGGCAACTGTCAGGGCTATCAAGGGCCGTAGCACAGTCCACTAATGCCGTGTGGGCACTTCTGGTTGAGTCCAGATGAGAGCAGGAGCCAGTCAGAGCCAAGCAGGGAGAGCTCAGTGTGAGCGCCGGCAGCTCCGGCTGCACGCGGGTCCCGCTGCAGCCCGGTGAAATCACCCCCGGGGCCAGGAGAAGCAGAGAAGCAGCGGTCCACGCGGGCCCCGGCGCCGAGGAGAGGATCGGGTAACCGGAGTCTCCATCTGTGATGAGGTAAAGCCCAGGTGACCCTCCCCTGCTTTGCAAGTCGGGGTCCGGGGGGGCTTGATAGAGATGGGCCCCGCGGGGTCGGCCACCTTGCAGCCAGCGGGGGCCGAGGGCCGGGGGATACCGAGGCTTACTGGAGGAAGAATGCTTCAAGGCCTCCGGGGAGCCAGACGCGGGGGGCCCTTCGGGCCTGTCTTCTGCCCCGGTCTTCCCCCTGTTAATAATTATATGGCCTGGAAAAGCTGGGGACTGTGAGGGGTTCTGCAAAATAGTCTTTACACGGCCATTGCTAAGCCCGCCCCCCCTGCGCAATTTTTGCCGGGGCACCCCAAAAAAAAAGTACATCATCTGCAAAACTGTTTGTCTCCTCTTAATCCAAATTTTTAGCCCCCCAAATCCGGAGTGTCCCTCCAAACAGGGCTCCAGTGGGGAGATTAAAAAGCAAGGGTGCAATGGGCACCCTGCCCTTTTTTTCCTTTTTGTAAATTTAAAATATCAGATCTGAATCAGGAGTATAAACTGCGGTTAGGGTTTTTCTTGTGTCAAAAATTTTTTCCCTTTTCCCCCTTATTCCAAAATTTCTCTAACACCAATTCAACCAACCCCATCTCACACTATAAAATTGCTTTTTCTGGTCTAATGACACAAAAAGCTTTACCTTTTTTGGGGTATTTTCTTGTTATGTGCACCATGGCTCCCAGCCCTTTCTGATTTTTGATCCCCGGGGCCCGCTCACCTTTCCAAACCTGTTTGCGCTTTGCCCTAGTAGGGTTCGGGGAACCCGCTAGTCTATTAGCCAAAATTTTTGGAAATATAATTTTTATATCCTGGTTGAAAAGTGAATAGGTCTTTTGACTCGGGTTTTTGGTTTTTCTCCCCGGCTTTGGGGGACCTTGTAAATGCTAATTTTGCCGTTTTCTGGAACGTTTGTCCCCCCAATAAGTTTAAAAGTATTGGCTAGGTTGGTGATACTTTTTCTTGTAATATTTTATAAAACTCGACGGGTAACTTTTTCCCGGAGTTTCCAACCCCCAAACGATTTTTTTGCGTTTGAAACCTCTTCAGTTGGATGATGCATTAAGCCTGCTTCTGTTCTTAAAATTTTTTGGGTAACTACAATTATTTAGGAAGGCTTCACCCGCTTCTTTTCTGTCTTCACCTATTTCTTGGTATAGTTTTTATAGTATTTTTGAAATATGGTATTAATTTCTTTTGGATTGCGTAAGAGGCCCTATCATTTTTAAGGGAATAAGCCCCACCCCTCCCCGAGCCTTAGCAACCGCCCCATAGTCTGCCTGACTTTTTTTCCAAAAACAAAAACAAAATGCTTCAAATCTTTTTTAAATACATTCTCTCTTTTTCCATCCAGACTTCAAAATTTCCTTGCTTCTCCTTTTTGTTTGTTGGCGTAGTGGCATTTTTAAAAAAAATTTTAAAATAATTCCTCGGAGCTTTGTACTGAATCAATGTATTTTTTTTTTTATTATTTTTTTGTAATGCGGACACTTATTAGTCGGCCCTCACATGCTTTTGCTTTTTCCCAAAAAATAATTTAGAGTCACTACCAGGCTTAGTGGCAAAAAAATTTTTCCAGCCCCCAAACCCGGGCATTTCCCTGAAGAATCATCCCCGCCATTGAGTAGGAAAGGCCCACAAAAGCTCTTCCCCTAGGTAAACATCAGAAAAAGTCGCCATAGGGGCAGATCCGAATAACAATGTCCAAATTCTTTTTCGATGATTTTATTATCGGGTTTTTTTTGTAGAAAGGGAAAATTATCTATGCGTGACCAGGATGTGAACTTGAGAAAAACGTATACCCCCCTACGTCTGGGTTTTACTAATGCCAAACCACCAATCCTGTATTGTCTACAAGTTGTTGGAGTCCAATAACGTTTGATGATTTTTTATCAATTATTCTGCGTTTGCGATCCTCTTCTGGTCTAATCACAGCATTCATATCTCCTCCCCCTATTTTTGGAGTGTTGGCTAGGGAGAAAGTGCGAACCAAATTTCGAAAAATTCGCTCCCCCCCATTAGGTCCATAAAAATTTAGAGAAATTTCACCCATTGGGGCATTTTAAATGTATTCTTATCCCTCTACCCTCTTTATTGTTCTGTCGCAAAATGTTATATGTCAAGATTTTTAGTAAACAAGTAACCCTTTTTTTTTTTTAATTGCGGTGAGCCCCCCAACCTTTAGCCACCCGAATTTTTTCATTCTAAAGAAAAACTCCAGAGGCAAGGTGGTCTTTGCTAACACCAATCGGGTTTCATTTTGGGCCCAATACCTCAGGACCAAGAACTTTTTTGAGGAGACAGAAGACCCTTCACGTTCCCTGATATTACTTTATGTTGATCCCAAATCAAGAAAAGTAAAATTTGTAACTTTTACATAGCAATGCTATCTTTTAAAAAATTTTCCCGTCATTAATCTGTCATCATTTGGGCTACCTTTTCCTGGCTTGACTAAAAAACTGCCATTTTGGAACTTTGTAACTAGCTGTAACCAAACCATTTAAACCTCTAGGCTCTTCCTAATAGGGTATAAACTACTTTCCTGTCCCTAAGTTTTTTTTTTGAAAATTTCCTTTTTTTAGGTGTATAGCTCCTTCACTATCGCCCAAAAAAATTTTCAGGGTGTTTTTTTCCAATGAGTGTATTGTAATCAGTATTCCCCTTTCCCCCCCCCACAGCAAAAAAAAAAAAAAAAAAAAAAAAAGGGGGGGGGGGGAAGAAGAAGTTAGGGGGGGGGGGACACAGAGGGGGGGAAAAAAAGAAGAAACAGCAGTGTTTTTTACTTATCAAACATTATGGTCACGTTACAAGGGAGCATCCAAATCTTCAAGTTTTGCTTCTTGTTTCTCTCGGAGTTTGGGGGGTCTCTGTTCTTTGGGTTGGTGCTTTTCAAAATTCCTCTATCAGGTCCTGACTGAAAGATGTGATTGTATTGCGCCGATTGGGGTTTGCTGGTTCTTCCCAGGAGTTTTTCAGGAAAGATTCAGTTGTCCTCGCCTGTGGAGTGTAAATGTTGCAATGGACCCTTTGGAACGTCCCTTCAAGTGGGGAGGGATATTGCAGTTTGGAATTTTGTTTTCTTTTCATATGTAGGAGCAAAGGTTTGCGAACGCCCCTTTTTTTTTTTGGTACTTAAATGAGTAGTCATTGAATATTAATATAGAAAATTAAAATAGGGATCCTCTACTTTAAGGGTTTTGAGTTTTTTAAAAAGGAAAATTCCTTTTGTCATTATAATCCAAAAATTTAGCAATGACTTGTCGCGGGAATTGAGGACAGCTCACCGCATCTTTTATCTTGACTGCTTTATCCGGACCCACTCTGGGTGCTCTTTCTACTTTGCAGGTTGTATTTAAATTTAAAGCCGCTGGTAAATCTGTTTCGCAGATCTTTCTCAGTTGGTTTGTCGGAATTCTTTCTGGAAGACCTATGATGCGCAAGGTGTTCCTGCGGGAACGATTTTCTAAGTCTTCGAGTTTACTAGACATACTTTTGTTTTTTTCCGTGAGGTCATTGAATCTCGTATGGAGATCAGACAGTTTGTCCTCTGTGATAGATAGTCTCTGCTCCATTTCCTCCTGGCGTTCTCCTGTTGCAACCCAGTTATCGTGTTCATTATCTGTTTTGATAGAGTTTCCTGCAGCACCGGCAATATTTGTCTTGCCACTTCTGTGGCCAGTTTTTTGTAGTTAATTTTAACTTGAGGAATTTCACTCTCACAGCCTTGCATTTCCTCCTCTGAGGATTCCAAATCCTCCAGTTCAGATTCTGGCTTATTTGCCGCCCCTTTGTCCTTTCTAGTAATCGGTGCCATAAGCTCACGCTGAGGGGTCAATTTTAGCAATGACACACAGTTGCTATGATAGGACTGGAGTGTTGCTTTTGAAAATATGAGTCACTTTTCAGTGTAGATGTCTGATCAGACCAGCAGATCCCTGAGATATGTGAGATCTGCTTATTATCACCCAATCTGAGTATAGAGGGAGGAGGGCTATATTGTGGCAGACAATTATGATGATGATGATGATCCTCAATTTCTGATGATCATTATCTCCTGCTCCGTGCTCTGAACTGAAATCCCAGTACGGGCTTTGTGCTAAGGAGATACTTGTGATGGACAAAAGTCTTACTGCAGGGTCCTCAGCATGATCCTCTAATGTACAGAAGGGCAATTTAAAAGATGGCTGCCGCTGGGTGCTTTTTGGGCGCATTTTAGCTGAAACTGCAGAGCATGTCCTTTGTGCACTACTCCCAGGTCTCTTTCCGTTCCCCACATTCAGCCTTCAGCCTGCCCAAGCCACACGTTTTATACTTTGCACTGACCTGTGGCTTGATGTATGCCCCAGAAGCGTTGGTATACTCCGGAGCTAGCATGGGACTTCCCCCTTCCTCCTTCGCTGCGTGCAGCGGGAATAGACTGGCGGCGGCGGCTGCTGCTATGTCGGACCTCTGGTCTGTGTTTCTCCTCCTCCGCATATGCCCGTGCTGCTCGGCTGCTGATCGTGAGGTACCGCTCGCTGTCCTCCTCCTTCTAAGCTGCTGTTCAGCCCTTTTTGTCCGATCTGAATGTTGGTTTTAAGCGATAGTCGGCACGGAGCGCTCGGACCGCACTCCTACATCGCCAGCGCCGGAACCGGAAGTTCTACATTGTTTTTCATACAAAAATAAAGGAAAAAAAATTTGGATTCTGGTTTTATAACCAGGTATAAGGAAGTTATCACAGGCAGGGCTGGGACGACAGAAAGACAAAGGTAGGCGATTGCCTATAGTGTCACCTCACCCCAATAAGGAGGGGTCGCAAGGAGCTATGGAATGGGATGAACTTTTCATGGGTGGACATTTATACATGCTGTTGTGCAAACGGAACAGAGAGCAGGTAGAAATGATAGGCAATTAGCAAGACAACCCCTATATAAGAGTGGTTCTGCAGGTGGTTCTGCACAGACTATTTCTCTCTTCTCATCCTTTTTTGGCTATTGATTTGGTCACTTTTGCATTTTGTCATTCCTCTCAGCCCTAAAAGGAGCATGAAGCAGTGTCTACAACCCACAGCTCATCCAGGGTGGCACATCAACACAAGCTGTGGCAAGAAGGTTAGCTGTGTGTGTCAGCACCATGTCCAGAACATGGAACAGATCCCAGGAGACCAGGAGATGTGGAGGGGCAGTAAGGGGGCAACAACGTAGCAGCAGGACTGCTACCACCTCCTTTGTGCAAGGAAGAGGTATCTTTACATGGGACAACATAGAAAATATGACACCTTGATACAATGTAAAGTAGTCAGTGTACAGCTTGCATAACAGTGTAAATTTGGTGTGCCCTTAAAATAACTCAGCATATAGCTATCAATGTCCAAACTGCTGGCAACAAATGTGAGTATACTTCTAAGTGAAAATGGACAAATTGCGCCCAATTTGCCATTTTCCCTCCATGGTGTCATGTCACTCGTTATGTTACAAGGTCTTAGGTGTGAATGGGTAGTAGGTGTTAAATTTGCTGTGGTCGCTCTTAAACTCTCTCATATTGGTCACTGAAAGATCAACCTAGCACTTCATGTAAAAGAACTCTTAGGATCTGAAAACAAGAATTGTTGCTCTTCATCAAATTTATCTGCATTACTGTCATCCCAGAAGAAAGCCTCTTCTAAAGATGAAGCACAAGAAAGCCTGCAAACAGTTTGCTATAGACAAGCAGACTAAGGACATGGATTACTACAACCATGTCCTGTTCTCTGATGAGATTAAAGTGTCATATCTTCAGTGTCACATGAAAAGCTATAATACAATATTTACAAAAATGTGAGGGGTGTAGTCACTTTTGTATATATAAAGTGCTGCTGCCCAAGGGTGAGCAGAATGCACTGTGCAGTGGACTTGAGCTCAGACTACACCGTCAGCTTATATTACAACCCACACTTTGCTGCAACCTCCAGGTAAAGGGATAACTCTAATCACGGTTATTACCCCACTTAGATGCCAAAATCAATAGCGACTGTAATATTTAAAAGGTTAGACAGAGGGAGGGCCTAACTCTGTCATACGACACATACCCTGTGCAAGAAATTAACTAGGAGTAATGGGTTTTCATGGCAGCCGGGGTCCTGATGAAGGCAGCCGGGTCTGCATCTCAGTACATCTACTAGGGTCTAGTAGGAAGTCTATAAGTGTTATGCTGACTAAAACACTGCAATACACAATTTAGAATTGTAATTACTACTGATTAGGTCAAGGGTGTGAAAACGAATTTTCACTAAGGCTATGTTCACTGGTGTTTTGGGGCGTAATTCGCCCGAATTTCCCGTGGACCGGGGGGGGGGGCGGGAGCGGGGGACTGGTAGGGGGCCGGCACTTCGCCGGGCCCATAGACTTGAATTGCCAGCGGCGCGTATACGCCCTAGTAATTCACAGTCAATTATCTCCCCCCCCGGGGGGGAGAGGGGACAAAACCATAGTTCTCTATGAGAACGTGAATTACCTAATGAATGGGCCGTTTTGGCCCGTAATTTCCCCTTTTCGGCGCGTAATTTCAGACTAAAACACTGCAATACACAATTTAGAATTGTAATTACTACTGATTAGGTCAAGGGTGTCAAAACTAATTTTCACTAAGGGCTACATCAACATTACAGTTGCCCCCAAAAGGCCACTGAAGGATGTCTGGGTAGCGCTGTCAGCAGGCCCGCCATACAGGGGGTACAGCCAGTACTCCTGTATGGGGCCCGGCGAAATAAGCAGGCCCCCTTATTTCATATTAGAGACTGGCGCACGGCGGCCCAGCCGCCGAGCGCTACATTTAGTGAGGGGCCCGGCCGACGCTGCAGAGAGGGGGCCCGCGCTCCCTGTCACAGCTGCAGTCACATTCACTCTTTTCACTTACTTCCCCTGCGCTATGACTGGAGCCGGGGCCCTCCTCCTCTCTTTGACTGAGGCCAGGATGAGGAATACAATTACTCACTTCCCGCCCCGCCCCCTGTCCACGCTGCGCTGTGTACTGGTCAGTCACAGCGCGGGGGAAGTAAGTGAAAAGAGTCTGTGAATGCAGCTGTGACAGGGAGCGCGGGCCCCCTCTCTGCAGCGTCCCCATCTTCTTCCCAGCCCTGCAGCCCCTCTCCCCACAGCCCTCTGTGTGGGGGCACCCCTCGTCCCCACAGCCCTCTGTGTGGGTGCCCCCCTCGTCCCCACAGCCCTCTGTGTGGGGCCCTCGCTCATCCCCACAGCCCTGTGTGTGGGGGCCCCCTTGTTCCCACAGCCCTATGTGTGGGGGCCCCCTCGTCCCCACAGCCCTCTGGGTTGGGGCTCCAACCTCTCCCCACCTACACATCTAAGGCTGGAGGGACGAGGGGGCCCCCACACACAATCTTGCGTGGACGAGGAGGCCCCCACACACAAAGCTAGGGGGACGAGGGAGGCACCCAGACACAAGGCTAGGGGGACGAGGGAGCCACAACACACAAGGCTAGCGGGACGAGGGGGCCACCACACACAAGGCTAGGGGGACGAGGGAGGCCCCCACACACAAGGCTGGGGGGACGAGGGGGCCACACCTACCTCCCTAGCTACCTCCCTGGTTGCCCAGCTACCTACCTCCCTAGCTACTACCTACCTCCGTAGCTACCACCTACCTACCTCCCTAGCTACCACCTACATACCTACCTCCCTAGCTACCACCTACTTACCTCACTAGCTACCACCTACATACCTACCTACCTACCACCTACCTGGCTACTTACCTCCCTAGCTACCTCCCTGGTTGCCCAGCTACCTACCTCCCTAGCTACCACCTACGGCTGCTGGCTACCTACCTCCTAGCTCCACCTGCCTGGCTACCACTCCCTAGCTACCACCTACATGCTCCTACCTCCCTAGCTACCACTGACCTGGCTACCTACCACCCTACTACCACTACCTGGCTACCACCGGCCTACCACACCTACCTGGCTACCCGCTACATACCTACCTTCTGCCCACACTCGGTTACCTACCCACGGGGGCCCACTACCTGCATATGGGGGGGCTATACACCTAATTACAGGGCACAAAGGGGTCTTTATTACCATTTTTGGCACTATGGATGGGGAGTTTGTACACAGGGGGGTGGACACAGGTAGGAAGATGATAAAAAAAAAGTATGGAGTCTCAGGTGTTTGTGTTGTGAATTTGCAGGGGCGAGTTGTGGTCGGGAGAAGTCATCCTGGAGGTCTGGACCGGATGGAGAAGAAAAGGGAACGTGAATGACTCAGACAAGACATCAACTGTAAGTCACTAAATGTAACTGCATTGTATATTCCACTATATGGTCACTGTATGGCAGTAATATTGGTCTTATTGTAATGAATTATATTCAGTGACTGTTTGATGGTATTATTCAGCAATTGAGCATTCAGCATTTTTACTTTACTGAAGCGGGGCAATGGGGTTGCTGGGGGCGGGACTTGTAGGGGGGCCCAGACGCTCAAGTTGTATGGGGCCCAGAAATTTCTGTTGGCGGCCCTGGCTGTCAGAGCTGTGCCATTGCCTGTGAGTACCATAGTTTTACCTGGAAAATTGGCTAAGGTTTTGTCCACATGCATTAGCTGCAGTATCGGGCCATAGCCTCAAAGATCATCTTGCAATTATTCCACTGAATACTAAGAAAAACCAAGTAAACATTCTAACAACATCAGTATGCTGAATATTTTCTATCATATCTAGCACATGCCGAGTATCCTGACATATAGCGTGGCAGAGTCTTAGGAAACACTATGCAAGTGTAGTCTCTTTTAAAGTATATTTGATTAATTTCCCAATTGTGTACACAGGTCAGACACAGAAGTGTGGTAGACAAAAACTGTGGGATATTCAAGTACAAGCTGGGTGCAAACTGATACAATAAGAGCTTTTCCCAACAGAAACGTTTTCTCAGACGGTAGTTATATCCTTACGCATGGGGACAGTACTATAATAGCTATAGTCTTGTACATAAGAGACAGTATTATAATAGTTATATTCTTTACATAAAGGGTAGTATTAGAGTAGTTATATTCTTATATAAAGGGGCAGTATTATAGTAGTTATATTCTTACAGATATGAGCAGTATTATAGTGGTTATATTCTTGTACATAGGGTAAGTATTATAGTGGTTATATTTTTGTACATAGGGGACAGTATTATAGTAGTTATATTTTTATATAAAGGAGCAGTATTGTAGTAGTTATATTCTTACAGATGGGAGCAGTATTATATTGGTTATATTCTTGTACATAGGGGGCAGTATTATGGTAGTTATATTCTTTACATAAAGGGAAGTAATAGAGTAGTTATATTTTTATATAAAGGGACAGTATTATAGTAGTTATATTCTTATATAAAGGGGCAGTATTATGGTAGTTATATTCTTGTACATAGGGGGCAGTATTATGGTAGTTATATTCTTTACATAAAGGGAAGTAATAGAGTAGTTATATTTTTATATAAAGGGACAGTATTATAGTAGTTATATTCTTATATAAAGGGGCAGTATTATGGTAGTTATATTCTTGTACATGGGGGGCAGTATTATGGTAGTTATACTCTTTACATAAAGGGTAGTAATAGAATCGTTATATCTGGTACATGAGGGACACTTTTAAAATTTTTATAATTTTAAAAAAAAAAACGTCATTGTGCACCAGGGGAAAATGAACAGTTATCTGGGCAATATTTCATGCCGTTAAATCTATGTAGATTGATAGCCAGCTGTCCGGGCCATCCTCTTCATTATGGAGGTGTCCAAATCCAGATGCGAGCCTGGCATAGAGCGCGGGACAGCAGACGCTGCACATTAGTTTCACAGGATGAGAGTGAAAATCCGTCTCTCAGCGCAGCTGTGCATGTAACACTCTGTCTGTGCTCATTTTACAAGGCTGTCCTTTAAAGGGCTTTTATCCCAGCCTGACATCCAGCTCTCACAGGGTCACAACCATTGCTGTTGACTTGGTCACTTTCCAAACTATTTATAGACTTTGCATGCATCTGGACAAACACATGGCTGGGTGCTGGCTGCCGGCCATGGAACCACTTGTTCACTAGGGGGCAGCAATCCTACTAAAACACAGTTATACAGATTTATCTGGCTCTAAGGGTCTGCTGTTGATTATGCTCCTGTTTGGGGACTTATCCATAAACAGTGCATGTGACTTCTGGGAAAGAAGATATATTTTATATCTAATTCATATCCAATACCTTATGTCTTCCAACACTCATTTACATAGGGCCAATAAACCTTTGTTATCCAGTCTTTTAAAGGGGTTTTATGTAAATAAAGTTTAGCTCACAACAGATTTGCCTAGACTGGAGACGGCAGGAAACAGAGAACTTTGCATCAGAAAGTAACAGATCACTTTATCATGGATTTTTCAGCTTGCATTTATATGACTGGATTAGTTCTTTAATGTCCTTAGTGTACTTGTTCACATGGCATTTTACATCTGTGGTATCTGTCGGGGTGCCATAAAAACAGGTACCAGAACTGATATCACGATGTGTCCAGTGTGGTCCCATAGTGAAAAAAATTGAGCAAATGCCCCATGTGCACTATGTGTACTATGTACTATGTGCACTATGTTTGCTCTATTAGAGACTAAACTTTTGTGTCCAGCAGGAAAAGAGTAGTCTACCCTTAGGATATGTAGCAAACATAACTCACATAGGACTACATTTGCTCTATTAGGGGGACATGTATGAAGATCAACGCGTCAAAACGCCTGTCTTCACGTTTTTAACCGTGAAAACTGCGCCTCATGTATGCCGGTGCCGAAGTGCGCTCATACATAGGTGCAAACTTCGAAATTGGCAGACAGACCCAAAAAAATTGAAATTGGGCTGCCCCGTCGGAGCGTAAAGCCCTCACTTTGCCGACCCCCCATTTAAACATGCGTCGGAGTTTTGAATGCGTTTTTCCCCCCCCAAAGCCCCCTTTATGTTGGCGCATTAAAAAAGTGGGGGGAAAATTTGGCCCCAACACGCTTTGGTGGCTGACGGGGGGACGGCACATGAGGGGATTATACGCCAAAATGTGTGTAAACCCATCATACTGTCCCCCTTAGTCCTTTTGGGCCTGGTTTGGGACGTAGTGTTCGTTGGGGTACCTCTTTTCACTGTACCCAGATGGATACCACAGATGTGGTGTAAAAGGCCATGTGAGCAGCCCCTTAGGTGACTGGCAGGTTTGTAGCTATGTGGGGTGCAGCTGTAGTAGGCTACTGAGTTCTGGAGCCTGTGGGGGCCCAAAAGCCCTGCTGCCATTTAGGAAGACACCAATATTATAAATGGCATACACTTTGTAGGTGGAGTCCTTTTCTATAGCATTTGCACTGGGGCCCAGAAACTTGAAGGCTATGTCTACACAGCAATGTTGCCATCCAAAATCCGACAGCATTTTAACATCGCTGGACTGCGGTTTTTGGTGCAGATTTGCGCTTAGAGCTGAGGTCGGTTTTCGGATTTGCAATCCTGCAGAAGATCCAGCTGGTGTAAGAATGTGCCAGAATTCTGCGGATTTTAAAACCAACCAAAAAACAATCTTTTTTGCGTAAGATACAGTACTAATTTTCTTTGCGGTTACCACCCCTGGTAGTCGATTTTCGGTGGATTTAAAATAGAATCCCCCATAAATTCGATGAAAAACCTGAGCTGTTTAGACATAGCCTAAGTTACACCTCTAATGACTGGCATAAATTCTCAACTTCTTTGGTACTCCATTTAGCTGCTCCAAAAACAGAACTAAATCAGCATTATGAACAGCTTGTGCTTATCATAAATCAACTTATGCATTTCTCTTCTATATTTGCTGCAAGGGTATGTTCACATGGCGTATTGGGGTGCGTACTGTACGTGCCGCAATACACCGTGTGTTTCAGAAGTACGCGCTGTCCTTCATTATCAGCGGAGCGTAAAAGCAGTAGAAGAGTGAAGAAATCTGGCAATACCTTTTAGAGGCTGAGTAAATTTGAAAGCTTACCATCAAATATACTCAGTTAGTCTCTAAAAGGTATCGCCTGATTTTCCCCCCTTTTACTAGGTTGGGGATAAATTTGTTATTTTGCCATAGGTTGGGAGAAGAGAATTGAAAAAAGGAAAAAAGGTGAACACCTAGCTTCTGCTGATTAGCTGCTCCCCACTTTACAGAGTTGTGCTCCCCAACCTTTGCATATGGCTCCCAGCTGTTGGCAGCTGCTATAGTGACATCAGGATTGCCATAGTATTAAGGTGCTTTCACAAGCGCAGTTTTGGTGCAGTTCTAACTGCGCTCCAATTAAACTGCTTTATTACCAGCAAGCTTTAATCACTTATCTTAACTGTTTGGAAAGTGAGTAATCAATTAGGGTGCTTTCACACAGGGCAGTTTTGGTGCAGTTTTAACTGCGCTCCAATTATGTGCCTTTATTACCAGCAAGCTTCTTTCACTTATCTAAACTGTTTGGAAAGTGAGTAATCAATTAGTGTGTTTGTAATCCACAAGACTTCACACACAGTCATTGATTACTTACTTGAAACACCTTTCTGAACAATTTAGACAACTGAAAGCAGGTTGCTGATAGAAAGGCAGTTTAATTGGAGCGCAGTTAAAACTGCACCAAAACTGCGCTGTGTGAAAACAACTTTACTAGATTATACCTTTAACTGAATTTTTCCGCTGTCACAATGTCATTAATCACTTTCTGTAAAATTTAACTGAAAAGGGTTAGGGTGCTTTCACACACCGCAGTTTTGGTGCAGTTTTAACTGCGATCCAATTAAACTGCCTTTATTACAGTCACGTTTCTTTCATTTATCTAAACTGTTTGGAAAGTGAGTAATCAATTAGTGTTTGAAATCCACAAGACTTCACACACAGTAATTTATTACTTATTTGAAACACCTTTCTGAACAATTTAGACAACTGAAAGAAGCTTGCTGGTAATAAAGGCAGTTTAATAGGAGCGCAGTTAAAACTGCACCAAAACTGCTCTGTGTGAAAGTACCCGTAGGACTCTTTGGACAAGCTATTTGTGATTGATGCTATTTTCTGCTTTTCTCTTAAAAGGGGTTTCAGTTATCTGTATGGAATAATTAATATGTTTATAATGAAAAGTTCTGCAAGTTTTTATTAGGCTGTCTTATTTCTTCATCAGTTCTAAGATTGTTTTTTACTGTCTTTAATAGAATCATTTTTTTTTTTAACAGTAGTGATACCAATGGACCTAAAACTTCCAGTGAGGTTTCATTTTTTGTTTTTTCTTCGGCTCCCCTTATTGAGGGTGCACGAATCCGGGTTACTCCAAAATAATAGCAGAAAAAAATATAACTTCAGATGAAGTTATGTTTTTTCACCCCCCTCCAAAGCTTCTTATAATTAAATAATTAAATTTTTATTTTCCATTGCTTTAAAAACATAAAAAGTCACAACATATTGTGTAAGCACAATGACTTCACATCCTCAGCTTATGCGTTTCAATCTAATAAATCCTTAAAGGGAACCTGTCACATAGGTTATGCCCCCCTTGCTGAGGGCAGCAAAGTAGTGTACAGATCGGCTTTTCCCCAGCACTGTGTCCCTTATTCTGAAAGATGCAGCAATTTTAAGCATTTACCCCTCAAATCTTATTCATGAGTAGGTGTTAGCTCCACCCAAAGGCTAGTCCCGCCACTTACAGTTATTCACTGTTTTACTTTTTCAAAGAAATAGGTTTGTCAGCTGAGGTGGGTGGGGCTAGTCTCCGATTGGCCGGGTTTGAAAAAAACTGACACTCAGAAGGACTCTTCGAATGACTCTTCTGGCTGAAAACTGCAGATTTGAGCATTAACCCCTTACCGACATTTGTCGTACTCTTACCGGCAATGTCGGGTAGGGGTTCCCGCAAATTGCCGTATGAGTACGTCAAGCGGATCTTGCGCGCTCACAGGCGGAGGCGCAAGATCGGGGCATGGAACCAGTGGTATATTACCGTGGAATCATGCCGCATCCCCCACGGCCGGAGTGAGCTCCTCCCGCCGTGATCATGGCGCAGTAACGGGCACTTCAGCGCCGGTATGGTTCCTACCAGACAGCCCGAACGCTGAATGAGAGCATCCGGGTTGTCTGGTGACGTCACGATGCCCACAATGCATTGTGGGCAGCGTGACAGACAGTTGTCATGGAGACAGCTACAGCTATAAGCTGTATGTGATCTCCTATTACATGAACGATCTGACGATCGTTCATGCAATTCCCCCTGGGGAAAAGTGAAAAAAGTGTGAAAAAGTGAAAAAAAGAGTAAAAAATGAAAACACAAACAAAAAAAAGAAAATAAAAACCGTACATCGCCCTTTTCCCCTTTTTAACAAACGCCAAATCCCCCCCAAAAAGATCAAAAATAAATAAAGTACCCATATTTGTATCGCTGGCGTGCGTAGTGACCACCCTATAAATCTGTCTGTTAATTAACCGTACGGTGAACGGCGTAAAAAAAAACCAAAAAACAGTCACAGAATTGCAATTTTTGTTCACCTGCAGCACTTAAATGGAGTAAAAAATCATTCAAAAACTATATCACATCAAGTGATGCCAATTAAAATGTCAGTTATCCCGCAAAAAAATTTCTTACACAGCTCTGTATACGGAAAAAATTAAAAAGTTTGGCTATTAGAAGATAGCGATGCATAAATATTGTTTTACACAATAAAAACACTTTTTTTAAAAAAAATTGTGCTTTCAAATAAAAAAACTACAGAAATTGGGTATCACTGTAATTGTCTCAACACACAGAGTAAAACTAATTGTACGGATACTGCACGGTGAAACGCTTTTTAAAAATTTAAAAAATAAAAAACACTGCTAGGTTGCGTATTTTTTTCCCCCTGCCTTTCAAAAAACGGATTTAAAAGCGATAATAAAGTCTTGTCCCCCCAAAAATTTTTACCAATAAAGACATCAACTCACCCCGCAAAAAAAAATGTCCCTATATAGCTCCATAAACAGAAAAATAAAAAAGTAATGGCTCTCAGACCGCGATGATGCAAAAACGTTTTTTTTCCCTTTTCAAATGTTTTTATTGTGTATAAGCAGTAAAACTTTAAAAAAATACAAATTGGGTATTGCTGTAATCGTGTCGACCTGCTGAGTAAAACTAGGATGTCATTTATACCGCTCAGTTACCACTGTAAAAAATAAAAAAAAAACACTACCAGGATTGCTGTATTTTGTAAAAAATGCCTCAAAAAAACCTTAATAAAAAGTGACCCAAAGCATCACATACCTCCGTAATGGTACCCATAAAAACATCAACTCATCTCGTAAAAACAAGCCCACAACCCAGCTCCATATGCAAAAATTAAGAAAGCTATGGCTGTCAGAATAGGACAACTTAAAAAACGCAACTTTTTATAAAATCTGCTTCTATTGTGTAAAAGTAATAAAACATAAAAAACTATATAAAATTTATTCATTTTAATTGTACCGACCCCCATAGTAAAATTATCCCGTCATTTATCCCGTATGGCGAATACTGTAAAAATGAAGCCCAAAAACAATGGGGAACTGCGTTTCCCCTCCATTCCATGGCAATGCTAAAAAAAAAATCCGGAAACCCTGTGCGCCCAAATGCACAATACACCCTTAGATGAGATCCTGAGGGGTGTTGAATCCAAAAATGGGTCAATTTTGAAGGTTTCACCTGTTCTAGTACTTTGGGGGCTTTGCAGATGCGATTTGGGGGGGCAGATGGCCCACCAATATCTGTGCGGCAAAAAGCCAAATAACACTCCCTCCTTGTACCCTGCCATGCGCCCCAAACAGCAGTTTACACCACATGTAGGGTATTGCCGAACTTGGAAGAAATTGCCCTAAAACAATTTTGGGGCTTTTTTTCCAAGATTCCTTGTTAAAAATAAACATTTTAGCTAAAAGTTGCAGATTATTGTAAAAAATATTTTTTTTTTTTTTTTCAGAGCGAATGCTAAAAAAAATTTGTAAACGCCTGTGGGGTCAAAATACTCACTGCACCCCTGGATATATTCCTTAAGGGGTGTAGTTTCCAATATGGGGTCCCTTTTTAGGGGTATTTATTGAGTTTTGGAACCTTAGGGTGTCCGCAAACTGAAATGGCCCCCAATAAAATCGTAATGAAAATGAGACCCCAGAGTCCGGTAGGTGCTCCTCCTATTCTGGGGCTTGTGGTTGAGCCAAATAATGCACTAGGGCCACATTTGGGATATCTCTGAAAACAGCAGAATTGGGGAATCAATATTTTAAGTTGCATTTCCTGATCACATTTACCGTATTCTTGTGAATAAAAGTATAAAAATTTAAAAATTCTGCAAAAAGTGAAATTTTGAAATTTCACTTCCACTTTGCTTTAATTCTGTGAAACACCCAATGGGTTAATAATCTTCCTAAATGTGGTTTTGAATACTTTAAGGGGTGGGAGTTTCTTAGATGAGGTCATTTATGGGGGTATCTAAAAATACCCGGTCAATCAAAGTCACGTTAGAACTGGATGGTCCCTAAAAATGTATATTTGCAAATTTTCTTGAAAATTTGAAAATTACTACTAAATTTATAAGCCCCCTAATGTCGTAAAAAGGCATTTAAAAAAATTATGCCAAACTACAGCAGACATATGGTAGATGCTAGTTATAAACTATTTTGAGTGGAATAACCATCTGTCTTACATACAGAAAGTTTGAAAATGGTAAATTTTTCACATTTTTCACGATACTTTGATGTTTTTCACAAATAAACAAGGATTTTTTGGACCAAAATTTCTTACTATCGTAAAGCACAATGTGTCACGAGAAAACAATCTCTGAATCACATGGATAGGTTAAAGTGTCAAAAAGTTATTTTCACATAAAGTGACACATGACAGATTTAAAAAATGGGGCTCTGTCAGAGAGGCCAAAACTGGCTCCGGCGGTAAGGGGTTAAATACACGAAAACTGCTGCATCTTACAGAATAAGGGACACAGCGCTGGAAACAGCAGGTCTGACACTAGCTTGTGCTGCCCTCAGCCAGTGGGGCATAATCTATGTGACAGGTTCTCTTTAATCAAGCTATGATTAAGGATTTATGAAACACAAAACCTGAGGGAGTGGAGGTATTGTGTTTTCACAATATGTTGTGATTTTCTATGTATTTAAAGCACTGGAAAATAAAAATGTGATATTTTTTATAATATAAGAAGCTGTGGAGGTGCTGCTGAATCATATGCTTTATTACTATTGTATCTGATCTACACTTTCATCTGTGACAGTAGTTCCTAATCTGGCTCTTCAGCTGTTGCAAAGGGACAACTCCGAGCACATCCAAACAGGGGCACTCAGGGAGTTGTACTTTTGCAACGGCTGTAAAGCCTAGGTTGGGGATCACTATTCTATAATATAGATAGCATAGGTTTTAGGCTGTTACATTATACCTCCACTGATACAGTGTAACAATACAAGCACAGAGAAGAGATTTGTACTGTTCCTGTGCCATAGAGCTGCTTGCTTGTGTTGCCTAATGTCATTGTGTCTCCCTCTGTGTGTGGGAATTTAAGGAATGTTGTCCTTTTCTCCCCAGCTCTGCCTGTGCTGACAGCACCTCCACCAGGGGATGGCTCCTGCATGTGCAAGAAAACATCTGTTTTGCCCATTGGCCTTGAGTCGAGGTGATAATCCCTTGCTGGGAATAGATCCTGGGAGGCAGCCAGGCTCTGAAGACTTCCTGCCAGCCTTGTTGTCTTTAAAGGAATGAGACTCTTAGAAGAAATAATTGGAGACCTAGAAACATAGCCCAGGAAAGCGCCTCATGGCCAGGCAAATCCAAACAGCAAATGGTCCCCTTAACGGCTGTGCTAGTGAACATTCCCTGATTTTACCCCCCATCTGGCCCTTGTTTGATGGATCTCATCCCTCCCTCCCTGTACAGACGCACACAAGACAGGATTTTTTGGCAATTCATGAATAGAGAGAAAAGGGCGCCAGATATTCTGGAGCCGGCGCTGCTCCCCTCCCCTTCTTCATCAGCCTCTGTGTCTCTATGTAAGCCGTGTGTCAGGGGGACAAAAACAGCTGCCTGAACATAGGAATGTAGGGGTTAGATGGCCAAATTTGTGATAGACCAGGGGTTGGGCTCTAAAATGTCCCATAATGCTACCTGCAGGCCCAGAATAGATTAATAATGTTATGATAAGTCAGACAATACAACGTTTTCTCATCGATTATGCAATATAGATGTGATATGACTGATACCAAGTCCTTGTGCCAATTATTTCTGCAATGTTGTTGATCCACCGGAGTCAAATAAACCAGTTTACAAAAAGGGAGTCTGAAATTTTGTTTAAATAAAGTGGTTATAATATAAGAGAAGTTGCTTTGTAATCTCATCTTTGTTCCTATTTACACAGTCCTCCAGATGCAGTCTATGCTGCAGTGTAAAGAATGGGGGATGTCATGCATCTGTCTCTATGGTAACCATGTTTGTTTCCTGCCTATTAAAAGGGTTATCTAACTGCAAAGATTAGCTTTCAACATGTAGGTAACATGTAACAGTAAATGAAGACGTTTTCTAAATAGATTGCTTTGTTTATTTTTCTTTGTAGAGGAGATAAAAGGGATTTTATCAGTTCTGAGTGCACTCAGGTTTGTCTAGGTTACCAACCTCCTCTGTCCTGCTGTTTGTCTTATCTGATAGCAGTGATGACATTACCACACAGCTGAGAGCTTGAGTGTTATCTGATCTAACAAACAAACAAAGGAGACTATTTACTTTTGTTTACTTTCGCTCTGCAGCTTCTCTGGACTTTACATAAACCTCTCCTGCTCTCATGTCAGAGTAATTAGCAGACCTTTGAATACTAAGCTGATAGGCTAATCACACACAGCCTGACCAGGAAGAGATGGGATGCATGAATGAAAGCTGCTTTTGACTCTGTGAAACAGCGAGGTGAGACAACCCCTTTAATCCTCACCCGTGTCATCTACTGTGGTTGTATATGAGTATCTCCTATACAGATTAGAGCAGTGATTTTAGAGCTTTTGCAGAACTACAACTCCAAGCATGCAGCTGTCTGGGTTTTGCTTGAGGTTACAGTTTTAAAACATCTAGAGAGTCACTTCTTGAAGACTAGTCAAAATAATGGGCCTCATTTATGAAAATTGTCTAGCAGTAAGACTGTCTTTGTTGCCCATAGCAACCAATCAGAGCTCAGCATTCATTTTTCCAGCATAGTGTATGAAATGAAAACTAAGCTCTGGTTGGTTGCCATTGGCAACAAATACAGTCTTACTGCTAGACAATTTTCATAAATGAGGCCCATTGTAGATTCATGTACACATCTAGACAAGAATCTCAATGAAGCCAGGACAACCGAAATGAAAACACTTCAGGCTGCATCTTAAAGCAGAAACAAGTTTTATACACAATGACTTATTTCTACAATTTATGGCTAAATTTTTGTATTTGGGTTTGGAAACCCTTTAAAAAATATTCTACCCTCTAGTTGGTTTTGCGGCAGTTGTAGAGTGTAGCATGAATCAACACAGATATGGTCTAATATCTGCTACAATTTTAAAAAATTCAGATACCAGTGCCATAGATGAAATAAGCGCTGGCACCTTTTCACAAATCCAGACCTACTCATTGCATGCCCTAAGGACAGAACTAGAAACCTTCCGAGCTCAGATACCAATGCCACCCCAAGCAGTAGTCCTAGCTCCACATTAAACCTCTGCCCCGGTTATCTCCAACCAGAAGGATTGATGAAAATACAGATATTTACATGTCAACCGATCTACTGATGGAAAATGCACAGATCAGCTTCATATGTAAATGTCTTATCTGCAGCCAGTGACACAGATACATCATTAATGGGAGAGAGTTCGTGGTGCCCCTTCTCAGTAAGGCAGAGTCATTTAACCCTTATACACCACACGCACTGTGTATAATACCGAAGATCTTACACTGGAACAAATGACAACTCTGAATGACATAAGGCTAGGAACACATCTAGTTTGTGATGTACATTTAGGGTGACATGTCAAAAAAGAGGCACCTCCACATCAGTTTTAAGGCGCATTAAATGAGTGTATAGTGCACCTGAATGAAAGAACCTGTTAAAAATCTGGTGTCTGGTATACCTTGCATAGTAAAATTGATGCGCCTAATCTACTTTAGGCACATTCAAATATGTCGTGCCTGGCGTATAATGCATCTAGTTTTGGTGTACTGCAGTTCATTTATATAGAGAATAGGGCGTCAACAGTTTTTGGGCGCAAAATACTCCCAAAAAAATGGGGCAGCCCTAATGGGACATGTCGCCCTGACGTTTACACTAAATGTGTTCATAGGATTAAGTGGTCCAACGTCTTTGTACCATGAAAAAAAAATAAGGATGAGATAGTGCAGAAGCCTACACTATTCTATATAATGGCATCCAGTCTAAAACATGTACGTTAAATGTATACTTTATTTTTACAATGGGACCCTATGGGTGATGGATGCCACTATTTGTCTTCTCATGCATGTCCTGGCTTGTATGTTAAACTGAGGCTGTAATGTGATGTGTCCCTAGCCAGTCAGTGTTCTATTCTGCACTGATGAGTGACAACGCCCTGAAACAGCTGTCTGCAGATGAACAAACTGGCATGGCTATAGAAATCCCTTTCACATTGCAAGGCTCAGTGAGTTGGACATGACTTGAGTAATGCTACATCCAGTAGAGAACACAGCAGAGTCCCAGCACTTTTCCCATGAGCCTTTTAGAATGTACATAGGTATTGGTGGAAGGCACACCCAAGATACAAGCAAGAAAACTCATAGCTCAGAACTTTTCTGGAATTATGTAACATTGAAGGGTATTTATATTATGGGTCATCGATCCAGGGACTCATCCTGCAACAAAGTTGCCACAAAAGGACCTTTTCCTTGCACCCAGGAGTTCTATTCAGAGCCAGCAATAGCTTTATTTTCCAGGAATTCCCCTTGAAGCCATTGCACTGATACTAGCGCTCCAGGTAATAAAACAATCATAGATTTGGATGGATAAGCGGCAGGCTTGCCTTACTAATAAGAAACATGTGAGAACAGCAGAGCCGGTATCATGCCCATGAAATGACTAAGTGTTAGAAGATGAGCCCCCAAAGGAGCCAAACTCCAACCCACAGCAGCCGTTAAAACAACAAGACTGTCTGTCTCGGGTGTTCAGATCAGATCCTGAGCTCTGCGCCAGATGAGGACGGCTCTAATAAGTTACAGGCTTACAGGGGACTTTTCCCAAACAAGATAGTAACTGACAATGTAACAACTTTTCATACAATTGACATCAGAGATACAATGTTACACACAGTGATCGAAAAAGGGGCTTCAAGGGGTTTTGCCACAAAGTAAAATTGATGTGGGAAACTTGCAAACTAAATAACAAATATTTTTACCATTCATTATTATTAAAAATTCTGCACCGTTTTTGTTTTAGCTGCTCCTTTAATGATCCATTGTTTACAGCTCATCCCCAGGGGATACGACCAGGGCTGTGAGCTCCTTGGTCCTGGTCGCACATGCTCCGACATCACCTTTCCTCTCAGGCAGCTACTGAGTATTCAGACCCCAGGTGCTGCCACTCTACTCCTCTGTCCTCCTTAGTAATTAGTCAAACAGTGCAAATAAATAAAAAAAGAAACCTCAGTCACGTTTGTGCATTGATAAAGAGAAAAAAATCCACATGTTTGGTTCCTGCAGGGATTTGAACCTAGGACCCTTGTGCTGTGAGGTAAAAACTTTACCTCCGAGCTATTCAGAGCTTTATACTAGAAAGAGGAAAGTCCTGGTGCTGTCATCCTGCAGGGTAACATGATATGCAATTCAAACAAATCACACACGCCCCCTCTGAGCACACAGAGTTGAAGAGCTGGATGCAGGAGGTATGAAATGAGATTGTGGTAAAACCCCTTTCAGTGCCCCAGCAAGTAGTGTAGACTCTGTTCTGCTGATTGTGGCTGCTCTCGTGATCAATATGGATCAGTGGTGATTAAAGTCTTACTACAAATAGGCCATAGCTAGTGTTGGACTGGGGTGCCTGGGGCTCACCAGTGAAGTTGGTTCCTGGGGCCCACCCTACAGCTACTGTACATAACTTTACATGACTCTGCCTTTCTTTCTCTGCTTTTCCCCCTAAAAAGAAGAAGCTTAGGTCTGTTGTGCCCAGGGGCCCACCATGCACAGAGGCCCTCTGGTGGTTTCCCCTGCTCTCATATGGGCCAGTCAAAACCTGGCCATGGAATTTATCACAGTGTCACAACCTAGTTACTGTTGTTCCAGACACATACACTTCTGTATGGATGGTCCAGAGAGAGAGGTGCAGCATGGGAGTACACCCCACAGCCCTATAGCTCTGGTGATCAGGGGGTCGGACCCTGACCACTTGAATGCTGGTGACATATTGTAAGCATATACATAACTATAGCCTGGCAGCAACAGCAGCTGCTGCTATGACGGCAAGTGGTTAAGGGGAACCATTTGGGTACAATAACACTGTTTTGTAGGGATTGACAAGTTGGTGGCTTTCTGCAATATAGCATTACTATGTGGGTTATCTACTCTATAATGCTATTATCCATATGTTTAATTATGGCTACTAGTGCTGATGTTTAAGTTTCCTATAAGGTTGGGCCCATCTTAGCTTTCCTTCCTATGAATTATACACTGCTTAAAAAATAAAGGGAACACTAAAATACCACACCCTAGTTCTCAATGACTGAACTATTCAAAATCAAAGTTGAAAATCAAATTTCAAGCTGATCCAACTTCAGTGGAAATGTCTCAAGACAAGGAAATGAAGCTCAGTAGTGGGTTTGGCCTGTATGACCTCCTGATATCATCTCCTAGTCCTGGATTAAACTCCTGAACAGTCTGTGGTGCACCATGGAATTGGTGGATGGAACGACACATGATGTCCCAGATGTGCTCAATTGGATTGAGGTCTGGGGAACAGGTAAGCCAGTCCATAGCATCAATGCCTTCATCCTGCAGGAACTGCTGACACACTTCAGCCACATAAGGCCTAGCATTGTCATGCATCAAAAGGAACCCAGGGCCCACTGCGCATGCACATGGTCTCATAATGGGTCTGAGGATCTCCTCACGGTACCCAATGGCAGTCAGGGTACATCTTGCTAACACATGGAGGGATGTACAACCCTCCAAAGAAATGCCTCCCCACACCATTACTGACACACTGGCAAACTGGTCATGCTAGAGCGTTCTCCATGGCGTCTCCACGGCGTGTCACGTCTGTCACATGTGCACAGTGTGAACCTGCTATCATACATGAGGAGCATAGGGCTCCAATGTCTAATCTGCCAATCTTGGTGTTCTGTGAAAAATGCCATTCGCTCTGCACGGTGTTGGGTTGTAAGCCTGTTGGACCCTCATACCACCCTCAAGGAGTCTGTTTTTGACAGTTTGAGCAGACACATGGATATTAGTGGCCTGCTGTAAGTCATTTTGCAGGGCTCTGGCACGGCTTCTCCTGTCCCTCCATGCACAAAGGAGGAGGTAGTGGTCCTGCTGCTAAGTTTTTGCCCTCCTACGGCCCGGTCCACGTCTCCTGGTGTTCTGGCCTGTCTCCTGGTATCTGCTCCATGCTCTGGACACTGACTCTAACCTTCTTGCCAAAGCTGATGTGCCATCCTGAATCAGCTGCACTACCTGAGCAACTTATGTGGGTTTTAGACAGCACCTCATGCTACCTCTAGGGTTGATAGCAAAATGCAAAAATGACCAAAACAACAGCCAAAAACGATGAGGACTGAGAAATGGTCTGTGGTCACCACCTGCAGAACCACTTCTTTATAGGGGTTGTCTTGCTAATTGCCTATCATTTCTACCTGTTGTCTGTTCCATTTGCACAACAGCAGGAGGAAATAAATCACAATCCATGTTGATTCATAACTGGACAGGTTGATTTCACAGAAGTGTGGTTGACTTGGAGTTACATTGTGTTGTTTAAGTGTTCCCTTTATTTTTTTCAGCAGTGTATTATGCCCCTAATCATAAGAATAGGTCATCAGTAAAAACCTCTTTAATGCTATGTTCACACTGCATTTTTTAATGTGTAAAAATCTCATGCAATCCATACCAAATAAAGACTTGTGGATCACAGGCAGATTTTTACTGACATTGACTTAAAAGGGAAAATATGGCTGTAATTGGAGTGAAAACACATGAAATAGTGACATGTCAGCCTATTGTGCCCTAGTGTTGATCCAGAGGAAGGCAAAAACTCCCATGAGGTAGAAGCCAATTGTCCTCATTTTAGGAAAAAAATTCCTAGCCAACTCCAATCTGGCAATCAGAATAAATCCCTGGAGCAGCAACCCTTTTCGAGAAACCTATTCACTATAACTTTTTATATTATTACACTCCAGAAATGCATCCAGACCCTTTTTGAACTCTGCTTGTGAATTTACCTTGACAAGTTCCTCTGGCAGAGAGTTCCACAGTCTCACTGCTCTTACAACAAAGAATCCCTTTCTTTGTTTATGTAGAAATTTTCATTCCTCTTGGAATAGAGGATGCCTTCTTGTTCTGGATACAGTCCTGGGTATAAATAGAACTCAATATTCACAATTACAATATTCCAGTTGTGGTCTAGCTAGTAACTTGCATAATGGGAAAATAATGTTCTCATAATGTGCATCTATGCCCCTTTTAATGCACCCCATAATCCTGTTTGCCTTGGTAGCTGCTGCCTGACACTGGCTGCTACAATTAAGTTTACTGTCCACCAGGATTCCCAAGTTCTTCTCCATGTCACTTTTACCCAGCCTTTTTCCATTTAACATGTAGTCATGTAATGGATTTTTCCTCCCCATGTGCATAACCCTGCATTTATCTGTGTTAAACCTCATCAGCCATTTGCCTGCCCAGGCTTCCAACTTATCTAGATCCCTTTGTAATAAAACATTATCCTCTATTGTGTTGATTACTTTACATAGGTTATTATCATCTGCAAAGATCGATATTCTACTGTGCAATCCCTGTGTAAGATCATTAATGAAAATATTAAAGAGGATAGGGCCCAATACTGAGCCCTGTGGTACCCCACTAGTAACAGGGATCCAGTCTGAGTATGCACCGTTAATAACCACCCTTTGTTTTCTATCACTGAGCCAGTTGCTTACCCACTTGCAAACATTTTCCTCCAGTCCATGCCATCGAATGCCTCACCCCGAGCCAGTCTACAACTAACCTCTTCATAGAAGCTGATGAGTTTAGTATGATAGGACCGATTCTTCATAAACCCATGCTGAAACGACGTTATACATTTATTATCAGTAAGATACTCCAGGCAAAACTAGGCGCATTACTGCTCAGACAGACAGACCTATTTCAGTGTGGTCTGCATGAGTCTGAAGAGTTGAAGTAGAGCTAGACTTGCTATAAGGGCAAAAAATGTACATTATTTCTCAACTTACACCAGTACAATAATAAAAATTGATTTATGATAATTATCAAACTATATAAAATTAAATTATATAAATTAAATTTTTATCATATACAATTAATATACAAATATATAATATCCCAAAAATATTAAAATATATCCTATTAAATGTATTTGAAATTAATAGAATCTAAAATTAATTTTAAATTAAATCACCCACTGACCTATATTTTTCTGAATTCTGTTAAAAATAAAATGTTCAGATTTTTTTTTTTTTTTTACTACATTAAATTAAAGACATTTTTATCAGATGGTGATCAGTGTTGAAATAAATTTTTGCTGCTCTCACCCTTTATTCCATATACGGCAAGAGCCAGCACATCACAGGTCTTGCTGGGACCTGTGGTCCACCAAGCAAGATCAGTACCATAGTTTTATATTCACTGACGTGCTATTCTAATAATCTATAGCCTATGCATTAGGCGCATTCGTTTGGCGCATTAGTAATGAGCCAAGTTCCGTAATGCGCCAAACACACAGGCGAGGCATGTCGCACTTTAGATGTCTTTTATGAGTGCACAAAAGCTACTTTCATAGATTCATAGATTTTATACTGAAAAATAGATGCGAAAATGCACTGCGACGTGCCTATTTGCATACATGTCTCCCTAAGTTTACACTACTTTACAGATATAACATATCATCATCTGATGAACTGTACATAACCTGGAGAACAGGCCGAGGAAAAGGCTTGGAACAGCTTTGTTGAGACATCTGAACATGTCCCCTAATACCTATATTTGGACGTAGTGGTCATAACAGGATTGCCATGACTGCCACAAGAATGTTGCAAAACACTGACCCACATTTACTACTGTGGTTGCAACAGAAATGTATCATAAAAATGTGTCATAAAATTTGGTTCATTGATGCATTAATTATGGACACTTTAGACACTTCTGTGACCTCTTCAACGTGAGGGCATTGCTTAGTGGAAAGTAGGCGTGTCACAATGTGATATGATATACAGGGCAGTTCCTAGACTAAATTTCACTCAGGACGAGGTAAAGAAATTTCGCCCCCCTCCGTAACATATGGCGCCACAGTGCATCACCATAAACCAAAGCCAAAATATACAAAAAGTTTTACCACAATTTGCTACTTATAAAACTACTAAATAATAGTCATACAGTTACAAAATAACACTGCTGCACGAAACCAGAATCCCAGGCAAATAGTGCCAATGTCCTGCTAAGACCACATATTACCAGCACACAGTGACCGAATAATACCACCACACCATGACCACATATCACCAGCACATAGTAACCGAATAATAAAACCACACCATGACCACATATCACCACCATATAGTGACTGAATAATACAAACTGACCATTACTGAATACAAACCATTATACTACAACCAATATTACCGGCATACAGTGACCATACAGTGGTGGATACCCGCTGTACACAGGCTCTGCAGACATATAAGCGATTACAGTAAAGTTATATTTAGTGACTCACAGGAGACGTCTCTGAAGAGTTGTTCTCTTTCTCTTCTTCTTCTTTTCCATCTGTCCCAGACGCCATGACGACTACTCCCGACTCTTCACTGTAAAATTTACAAAACAAACATCTTAGACTCCTCCCTTTATCAGCACTTCTCTACCAATTCCTATCTCTATACAAATGCCCCATCTATAGCACCTCATATGGTAGCCATGTAATATGCCCTTACACTAGTACCCCCTGTAGCCATAGTAGCCCCATGTGCCGTAACCCCTCGTAGCAGTAGATCCACCCGTAGCAGTGATGCCCTGTGCCGGTGATGCCCCTTGTAGCCAGTGATGCCCACTGTAGCCAGTAGATGCCCCCCTGTAGCCAGTGATGTCCCCCGTAAGATGCCCCACTTGTAGTCTGTGATGCCCCCTGTAGCCAGTGATGCCCCCTGTAGCCAGTGATGCCCCCTGTAGCCAGTGATGCCCTCTGTAGCCAGTGATGCCCCTCTGTAGCTAGTGATGCCCCTGTAGTATGATGCCCCCCTGTAGCCAGTGATGCCCCTTGTAGCCAGTGATGCCCCCCTCTAGCCAGTGATGCCCCCTGTAGCCAGTGATGCCCCCCCTGTAGCCAGTGATGCCCCCTGTAGCCAGTGATGCCCCCCTTGTAGCCAGTGATGCCCCCTGTAGCCAGTGATGCCCCCCCGGTAGCCAGTACATGCCCCCCCTGTAGCCAGTGATGCCCCCTGTAGCCAGTGATGCCCCCCATTGTAGCCAGTGATGCCCCCCTTGTAGCCAGTGATGCCCCCCTGTAGCCAGTGATGCCCCTCATTGTAGCCAGTGATGCCCCATGTAGCCAGTGATACCCCCCATTGTAGCCAGTGATGCCCCTCTGTAAGCAATTATAAAATAACAAAATATTACTTACCAGACCTCGGTCCGCGCGTCCAGCTCCGGGAGCTGCTGAGCGGTGTAAGCAGCATGATGTCATCACGTTGCTTACGCTGCACGCAGCTCCTAGGGATCTCCTCGGCGGCAGAGCTGAGCGCCGAGGAGATCGAGCGTCGCAGGGGCCGCGGTGAACGCTGTGCACCCCCCCCTGCGACGCTGTGTATGTATCGGCGCTCAGTGAGCACCGATACATACAGGTGAGGAGGCGGGACGGGAACGATCCGTCCCGCCTCCTCCTTGTACTGGCAGCTGCTGGCTCTTCGCAACTGTTATGAAACAGCCGCGCAGAGTTAGGGGCGATCCTCCAGGCGGGCGAGGCAGGCGGCGTCCCCCTCGGGTGAGCGGAGCCTCGGTGCCCCGGGCGATCGCCCGCCCCTAGGAACGGCCCTGATGATATACCAAATACTCCGGCAACAATGCACCAAAATTCTGGTGTAAAAAGTAATCCAACTAATAGTTGATCTAAAAAGTTAGACGTGTCTAAGGCCTCGTTCACACGGCTTATTCTGCTGCGTATTGGCACCGTACTGCGCGCCGGATTTGCGCTTCAGTACGGCGCCAATCCGCGGCAGCAATTACGGTAATCCACTGCTCTCATAGAGAATCACGTGGAAATACCCCGCGCTCCAACCCGCTCAGAGCCGATAATCAGCCGCGGGGGGAGAAAGATGGACATGCACATCTATTACTGGGCAGCTGCGGACTGCGCACTGTTTAAAACAATGCATGTGTCTATGGGGGGAGGCCGGAGCGGCGCCCCCCGCCGGCCCGGCCCTCGTCCCCCATCCCCGCCCCTATTCAACGGCGATCTTGATCCTCAACACGGCGCACAAAATCGTCTGGGAAAATAAGCCATAGTTGACAACACGGTCCTAAGGGTATGTTCAGACGATTATATTGTGGGTGTATAGCGGTGTGTACTGAATGTGCCGCTATTCAGCCGCACCTTCAGAAGAGCGCGCTGGCCAGCGCCTCCCTCTGAAGCTCTCACCGACATTCATTCTCCCCATTCTTTCCTGGGGAAAGAACAGATAATCATAGCTCTCAATGAGAATTACCGTAATGTCGGCCCATACTTTAGGTGTATTGAAGAGCAAGGGTGCTTTCACACAGAGCATTGTTGACGCGTTTTTTTTTTTTTGCAGGAATGCACAGTATTAATTGCTGTGTATTTCTGCACAAAATTCACCAAACAATATGCCAAAAAGTGTAAAAAATGCAGCAAAAAACGCTCCGTGTGAAAGCACCCTAAAGATGTGCCAAATTTATCAATTAGCATGCGCCAATATGATAACTCTAGAGCATTTTTAGGGGATGTTCACATAAGGAGAAAAACTTACATGTAGTATTCTGCCATTGAAAACCACGTCATCCGACATGTTTTCCGCTAGTATTTGACATGCTTATTGCATGTGGCTTAAAAGTCGTTTTTTCTTTTACTCACGGTTCAGGGTGCTTTCACACTGAGTGTTTTTTGGTGCGTTTTTGGAGCATTTTTTTTTGCAGAAAAACAACAAAAAATTCACCAAAAACAATACGTGTGAAAGCATCCATAAAAACATAAAGAAGTCCCATTCTTTCCTATGTGGATTTGGACGCGATAAAAACTACATACAAATGTTTCAGCCACATATAACATGAAGTCTTTAGCCATCCCCACTGACATTAATAGTACATTTTCATGACCAAAGAATGAACATGTTCAAAGTTGTTTTTACCACGCGTTGGTTTTGAATATCTGAAAATATGTATTGTATGAACTACAAGGCATATTTTCTATTGAGGTCAATGGGAATGGTCAACTTCTATTTTAGAATCCACATGGACTACAACTTGAAATACTCGTCATGTGGACACAGCCTTAGTTAGGCTACCTGTCAAAGTTTAAGACATATGGGGCAGCATGGATGAAATTTGGCGTTTAAATGCCAAATTTCATGCGCTTAATAATAGCCTAGAATGCGCCTGATTTATGAACCCGGTCTACAGCGGGTCATAAATCAGGCGCATTCTATCGTTAAGACATTTCTGGCTCAGGTAAACCACTTTGAAAGTGATATACCTGTTCCAGAAGTAATGCGTCTATAAATCTATGGCTTCGTACGGTTCTAGTGCGCCCCGCCTTCCGCACGCCCCCCGAAATCAGGCGCATTAAGTGCCGCTTGCTCTTTGTAATACGCCTGATATTGGCGTACGGGCCATTTAAAAATGTAGCGAACGGGGCTGCGCCAGATATCGGGCTGAAAAGACTGTTCATACATGTCGCCCATAATATTTAGACAGCAATAGTAAATGTGGGCCACTTTGTTTTTTTTTGAAAAACATAAACCCCAGCATTTTGTAGCAGTCATGACAAATAAAGGCGACATGATGGCTACATGTGTATATACCCTTATCTGGTATTCCTTGGCATTTCTAAATTGTAGTAATCGTGTTCTATTTCGGCTCTCATCCTCAGCATCTTCTCCTGGTTAGACAGAGCTCAACAGACCTCAACAGTCCTCAAGAAACCCCCATCCCGTCCCCTCCAGCACATCCTTTAGTCTGCTCTCAGCCCTTGACCCAACGACAGAAGAAGTGTCCAGGCTTCTCTCGTCTGTTCGCCCTACCACCTGCTCTAGTGACCCCATTCCATCCCACCTTGTCCAGTCTATCTCTCCAGCTATCATCTCTCACCTTACCGCAATCTTTAACCTTTCTCTCTCTACTGGGATCTTTCCATCCTCTTTTAAACATGCCATCATAACCCCTTTACTTAAAAAGCCCTCTCTGGACCCATCCTGCGCTGCTAACTACCGACCAGTCTCTAACCTGCCCTTCATCTCTAAACTCCTGGAACGCTTGGTCTACTCCCGTTTAATCCGCTATCTCTCTACTAACTCTCTTCTCGATCCTCTACAATCCGGTTTCCGCACCCTGCACTCCACAGAAACTGCTCTAGTTAAAGTCTCTAATGATCTCCTCACTGCCAAATCACAGGGCAAATACTCGTTGCTGCTTCTCCTGGATCTCTCTGCAGCGTTTGACACTGTGGATCACCACCTTCTCCTCACCATGCTCAGCACCATTGGCCTCCAGGACACCGCTCTCTCTTGGTTCTCTTCCTACCTCTCTGACCGCTCCTTCAGTGTCTCATTTGCAGGTTCTACCTCCTCTCCTCTTCCTCTTGCTGTCGGGGTTCCTCAGGGATCCGTTCTTGGTCCTCACCGTTTTTCACTCTATACATCCCCCAATGGACCAACCATCAGCAGATTTGGCTTCCAGTACCAACTTTATGCTGATGACACCCAATTATACACCTCCTCCCGAGACATCACTCCTGCCCTGCTACAAAACACCAGTGACTGTCTGTCCGCTGTCTATGACATCATGTCCTGTCTCCATCTGAAACTAACCTCACTAAAACCGAACTTCTTGTCTTTCCACCATCTTCTAACCAACCCTACCCTGCTATCTCTGTCTCAGTGTGTGGCACCACCATAACACCTAGGCAACAGGCCCGCTGTCTTGGGGTAATACTAGATTCTAATCTGTCTTTCACCCCTTATATCCAATCCCTTGCCCGCTCCTGTCATCTGCACCTCAAGAACATCTCCAAAATCCGTACTTTTCTCACTGTGGAAACAGCTCAAACCCTCATTGTTGCTCTTATTCACTCTCTTCTTGACTACTGCAACTACATGCTTAACGGTCTCCCTCTGTGCAAACTCTCCCCTCTTCAATCTGTCCTGAATGCAGCAGCCAGGCTTGTATTTCTCTCCAGCCGCTATACTGATGCCTCTACCCTGTGTCAGTCACTGCACTGGCTACCTATTCAGTACAGAATACAACATAAACTCATCACTCTCACCCATAAAACTCTCCACAGTGTTGCTCCTCCCTACATCTCCTCCCTCATCTCTGTCTACCGCCCTACCCGTGACCTCCGCTCTGCTGATGATATCAGATTACATTCCTCAATCATCCGAACCTCCCATGCCCGTCTCCAAGATTTCACACGTGTGGCGCCAATTCTCTAGAACATGCTACCACGGACGATCAGGCACATTCACAACTCTCATAGTTTTAAGGGGCCCCTGTGAAAACATCTTCTCAGCCTGGCCCACCAAGATCCCTAACTGCTATCACACACATTTCTGTCACTCCCTACACTAGGGCACCTACAGGCACTTATCTGTATATAGATGTACTGTCAGGGTGGCAGGGTCACCCAATTTTTATGTAAACCACCTCCAATTTATCTAACATGGCTGGACCATTGTAAACTGAGCACTTCTTAACCCTTTGTCTCACCCATACACCATAATAGATTGTAAGCTCTCGCGAGCAGGGTCCTCATACCTCGTGTCTCATCTGTACACCCTCTAAATTGTAAAGTGCTGCGGAATATGTTGGCGCTATATAAATACAAATTATTATTATTATTATTATTATTATTAACAGACGATGAGAGTATATTACAAATCTGTTTCTTTTTAGGTTTACAAGCTATTTATGTGCAGCCATTTTGAAAGTGAACCGGCATTTTAAGGATTTGCAGTGAGGTGGTTGCGCCATACAAGTAATCATTCTTACCAAACACAGACTTGATTCTCATATAGGAAACCAACATTTCATCTGTCTACATGGTTCATTTCCACTAAATACATCATGACCCTTGTATCTCCATGTTACATTCTAACAGCCAGCAGATTGATGGATACCACCAATTTTCTCTTCACTACTTGGCAGACAATGGTAAAATGAAGGGAATTAGGATGATTTACATTATTAATGTAAAATGAATGGCAAATTCACAGGTTAACCAATGCATGGCCGGAGAAAATTGTTATTGTTGTTAAGTATTGTCTTGCTGCTGAAAATGGCATCAATCAGATGTCACCAACCAACATGACAAAATCACACAAACTTTACATTGTGTTATGTATACAAACCTAATACAAAGAACCATGTACTAATAATGCTATATTACAGTATGCAACTCGTGATCAGTATTAATGTATGTACACAGTAACTTCACCAGCAGAACAGTGAGGGCAGCTCTGAAGAATAACACAGGATGTAACATAGGATCAGTACTGTAATTGCAAATAATGTGTAAAATGGATCATTCAGCAGAATAGTGAGGGCAGCCCTGGAGTACAATATAAGATGTAACTGAGGATTTATACAGGGTTGTACATAGTGATTCCACTAGCAGTAAAGTGAGTGCTGCTCTGGAGCATAATGTAGGATGTAAATCAAGTTCAGGTTAAGTAATATAATGTAATGTATGTACACAGTAACTTCACCAGTGCAATAGTGAGTGCAGCTCTGGAGTATAACACATGATATAACTCAGGACCAGTACTGTAATGTATGTACATATTGAGTCCACAAGCATGATTGTAGTTGCAGCCCTAGAGTACAATACAGGATGTAACTGAGGATCCATACAGGATAAGTAATATAATGTATGTATACAGTGACTACACTAGCAGAATAGTGAGTGCTGCTCTAATGTATAATTTAGTATGTTAATCAAGATTGGTACAGGTTAAGTAATGTAATGTATGTGCATAGTGGCTCCACCAGCAGAATATTGAGTACAGCCCTGGAGTATTATACAGGATGTAACTGAGGATCCATACAGGGTAAGTAATATAATGTATGTACACAGTGACTTCACTAGCAGAATAGTGAGTGCAGCTCTGGAGTATAATGCAGGATGTTAATCAAGATCGTACAGGTTAAGTAATGTAATGTATGTGCATAGTGGCTCTACCAGCAGAATAGTGAGTGCAGCTCTAGAGTACAATACAGAATGTAACTCATTCATACCAACTTTTGAAAGCGGGAATGTGAGAGATTTGAAGGGGCCGCGGCAATAAATTTGCAAGTCCGCGCCCATCTTGTTTGTGAGCCACAACCCTTCAAAAAGCCACACCCCACGCCACCTAACTGTGTAACGGCTCTGGAAGAAAGCTAAATTAGGGTTTTGGCATCACCCAGCTTCCCTGAACTGTTGGATGGTCTATTCAGCAACCAGGAGAGCTGGGGTATACCGCCAAACTGTGCCCCAACAGATAGGTATCTTGGTGCCCTATTAAGTAGATAGGTAGTTATATAGGCTCCCCAATAAGTAGAAACATAGGTCCCTATTATGTAGTTATATAGGCCCCTGTAGGTAGCTATTTGAACCCTGTAGCCAGGTAGTAGCCTCCTGTAGCCAGGTTGCTGCCTCCTTCTAGCCATGTTTCTGCCCCCTTCTAGTCTGGTTGTTTCCCCCTTCTAGCCAGGTAGCTGTCCCCACTATCCAGATAGTGCCGCCTAATAGCCAAGTAGTGCCCCCTAATAGCTAGGTTGATGCTCCTTACAGCCAGGTAGATTCTCCTTACAGCCACGTAGTGCCCCCGTTAGCCAGGTAGTGCTCCCATTAGTCAGGTAGTTCCCTCATTAGCCAGGTAGTGCTCCCATTAGCCAGGTAGTGCCCCCATTAGCCAGGTAGGGCCCCCATTAGCCACGTAGATACCCTCAATAGCCAGGTAGATACCCTCAAGAGCCAGGTAGTGCCCCCATTAGCCAGGTAGTGCTCCCATTAGCCAGGTAGTGCCCCCATTAGCCAGGTAGTGCTCCCATTAGCCAGGTAGTGCCCCCATTAGCCAGGTAGTGCTCCCATTAGCCAGGTAGTGCTCCCATTAGCCAGGTAGTGCCCCCATTAGCCAGGTAGTGCCCCTATTAGCCAGGTAGTGCCCCCTATAGCCAGGTAGTGTCCCCTTATAGCCAGTTAGTGCCCCCATTAGCCAGGTAGTGCTCCCATTAGCACGGTAGTGCCCCCATTAGCCAGGTAATGCCCTCATTAGCCAGGTAGTGCCCCCCTATAGCCAGGTAGTGTGCCCATTAGCCAGGTAGTGCCCCCAATAGCCAATAAAAATAAAATTATAAAATCTACTCACCTCACCAGGTTCTCTGCAGCTCCGGAGATCTCCTGGGCTGGCAGAAGCTGCCGACCGAGGAGACTCAGCTTCGCAGGGAATGTGAGTGCAGCCGCGCGTCACTGCAACACTGACCTGTATGTACAGCGCACATCGGGCTCTGTACATACAGGGGAGAAGCCAGGAGGGGAACTATCCCTCCTGCCTCCTCTCTGTACGAGCAGCTACATGGAGCGTGCAGCTGCTGACTGACTCTGTGTGGCCGTGGCACAGAGTCAGTGAGAATCGCCGGGCCGGTGAGGCAGGCGGGCGGACAGCCGGCCGTGGTGCCCCCTCTGGTGAGCGGCGCCCGCCTCATCTGCCTGTAGGAATGGCCTGCCGGCTCTGGATAGCGTCCTGACGCTAGTCCGGCGCCGCGCTCATTTAAAGATCCCACACTGCCTGCTAGCGGTGGGAGGTTCGCTAACCCTACCGGGGGGCGGGAGGTGACCCCATTAGCAGGAACCCCCAGCCCAAATCGGGAGGGTTGTCAACTATGATGTAACTCAGGATCAGTATAAAATAAGTAATATATGTATGTACACAGTGACTGCACCAGCAAACTAGTGAGTGCAGAACTGGAATTAAATACCAAATGTAAGTCCAGCTTAGTTGAAAATAAGCAATATAATACATGCACATATTGATTTAGCTATATATTTTAATTTCAACTACATAAACCCAGTATGTACTATTAGTCATTGTCATGCTGGGACATGTAGTCCAACAGAACCATAGTAGCCATACTTGCGAACATGCTAAATTGTATGATATAATCTTTCCGCACATATTCTCCTGCTCATGCAGAAACATGGAATGGAAAGTACTCCACAAGTCACGTGCTGACACATGACTTTCTAGCAGCCATGTACTGCCATATAATTTCTCACCATACAGACTTGGGTTAATAAAAGACATTGGCTGCTCGTCCTCACTGTCTCTTTTCATTACTTTATCATAATAGTTCCTATAATGCACTACACACAAAAATGACTGTGGTCCTGGTAACTAAAGTGTTAACACATGGGAAGTGGCAGCAGATTTGTGATATTTCACAGCCCCCCCTCTCCACAACCTCTATTGTATTCATCATCTTCTTGTTTAGTTTGTGTTTGACAGGCCAGACGTTGTGTGCCTGAGCTCTGCCAACAGCTGTGAACTGTGTCCTTATACAGTGTCTGGGGTGCACCCCGAGTTCCCCCTCATAGTGCTGCTTAAGTGACCCTTAGCAGATATTCACCTACAGCGGCTGGAGGGTGCATGGAGGAGCATCCTTTGAGTGAACATGATAATAAAGGTAGGTCTCACATATGTTTAACGGAATTTTATCACCATGCAGTTTCACAGAGCCACAACCAGCTTTAGAATCACACATGCTCTTCAAGCTGTGGGTGGACCTATATCAGTGATTGACACATCAGCTCTGTTGTTCCTAGCTATTCCTGTTACACTTCATAAATCTCTTGCACTCAAGTCAGGGTATTCTATAGGCTGCAAAATAAATAGTGTTTACTTAGCTCAATGAGAAGCTTTCTTAGTCTGTACCTAGAGGGCGGACGCTGCAGGAGGTGACTCAACATGAACACGCTGAGTGACTTACAACAGCTTAGAGCAATGAGAGATAAGAGAGAGCAGGAGAGATGATTGTAACCACAGAAAAGTGTATGTTCTTAGAGGAGATAAAATCTTCTTTATCTCCTTACCAAAGAAAAATCAGCAATGTATTTAGAAAAAGGCTTCAATTACCTGTCTCTACATATAAAAAGCTAATCATTATAGTGAGAAAACACCTTTAATTGGATTCTAGTCATGTGGAATAATTGCCCAGGGGAGTACTTAGAAATCTTGGTCATGCACTTCTAACCAATGTCGGACCTTTATAGCCATGTGACAAGTTGCATTGTTTTGCTGGAAGAGCCCATCTGCCCTAAGGAAGACAATCAGTATGCAGGGCCGCCGTTAGGGCAGTACAACCGGTACTGCTCTACGAGGCCCAGCCGGTCTATGAAGCCAGGGGGGCCCGCCGGCGGCGGCAGACTCCGCCCACTTGCTTCACAGAGGCTATCTTAATTGTATGCATGTCCTTGGGACGCGCATACAATTAACATGAATGCCGTGTCCTTGCACTCCCTTTCCCTGCCGTACACAGCTCTGCAGGCAGCGCGGCGGAAGTGACGCCATCGTGCCGCCTGCAGAACTTCGTGTCATAGGCCCCAAGCCTAAAGCAGCAGGCTTGGGGCCAGGAGCAGACGGAGATGTCGGGGGAGCGCGGCAAGGTAAGTACTTAGACACGGTGGGGCTGGGGAGCGGGCGGGCTGCCGGACCTAAAACTAGAGGAGGTGGCCCTAAAAGTATGGAGGGGCCCCTAATACTACAGGAGGGGGCCCTAATTCTAGAGGAGGTGGCCCTAAAACTATGAAGGGGGCCCTAATACTAGAGGAGTGGCCCTAAAACAATGGAGGGGCCCCTAAGACTAGAGGAGGTGGCCCTAAAACTAAGGAGGTGGCCCTAAAACTAGGGAAGGGGCCCTAATACTAGAGGAGGAGCCCAAAAACTATGGGGGGTCCTAAAACTATGGAGGTGGCCCTAATAATAGAGGGGGGGCCCTAAAACAATGGAGGTGGCCCTAATAATAGAGGGGGGCCCTAAACCTATGGCGGTGGCCCTAATACAAGAGGGGGACCATAAAACTATGGTGGTGGCCCTAATACTAGATGGGGGCCCTAATACTAGAGGGGGGCCCTAAAACTATGGAGGTGGCCCTAATACTAGAGTGTGGCCCTAATACTAGAGATGGGGCCCTAAAACTACGGGGGGGCCCTAATACTAGAGGAGGGGCCCTAAAACTACTGAGGTGGCCCTAATACTAGAGCAGGGGCCCTAAAACTACAGAGGGGGCCCTAATAATAGAGAAGGTTGCCCTAAAACTACGGAGATGGCCCTAATACTAGAGGAGGTGGCCCTAAAACTAGAGGAGGGGGCCCTAAAACTATGGGGGGTGGGCTATTCTGACTACAGGGGTCCCTAAAACTGCAGGGGGGAGGGCTATTTTGCCTACAGAGGGCCCTAAACTACAGGGAGTAGGGCTATTCTACCTACAGAGGGCCCTAGTCTACAGGGGAGGGCTATTCTGACTACAGGGGCCCCTAAACTACAGGAGGGGTATTCTGCCTACATGGGGGCCCCTATTCTACCTACAGGGGGCTCTAAGCTACCTACACTGGGCCCTAAGCTACCTACGTCTCCCTAAGCTACCTAGCTACCGCCCGTGGGCCCTGAATCTACCTGCTTACATACTGGGGTGCCCATAATTACCGGGGGTAATTATTGCGATTATGGATGGGGAGTTTGTACAGGGGGAGGGGGAAATGGGAAAATTATAAAGTGTGAAGTCTCAGGTATTTGTGTTGTAAATTCTATAGGCACAGACGCTCCAGTTGTATGGGGACCCAATATTTCTGATGGCGACCATGTCAGTATGTATAGGTATATGTGATCAGCAAGGATCAGCATACCTAAATTGTTTGAGAGTGTCTTCCAAATGGATGAGAGGGACCGGAGAATGACACAAAAACATTCCCCAGACCGTAACAGTGACACGCCAACCTCCATATATTTGATAAAGCAGAAAACGTGACTCATCAGAGAAGGCAACCCTTTGCCAGTCAGTGGTGGTCCCATTCCAGTACTGCCATGAAAATAAAGCTTTTTCTGCTGGTGCAACACAAGTGAATCTGTCTGCTTCGTAGCCCCATACACAGTAGGGTCACTGAACTATTGTTTTAAGCACATCTGGTAGCTCCCTGGTTCATTTTGATGGTGAGCTGTCCCTGTAGCATACCAGTCTGCCCTTGCAGCCGACGTTTACCTCTCACAGCAATGGCATATGGTGCTCCAAAGTTTCCATGTCACTTATTTGCAATGGTGCCTTCTATCCACTCACAATACACTTTCACTACTACTACAGCAGCACACGGACAGTTTACTAAATGCGCAGTTTCAGAAATACCTCTGCCCTTGGCCCAAAAGCCAATAATAACCCTGTTTTGCAACTCTGATAAATGACACCTTGTACTCATAACCACAACAAAGGCTATATCTGCAGACAGCCTATCCTATCACACACCTTATAGAGCCACCAAGCCAGCTCATCACACATAACTTTTTTTTTTTTAGCTATGCGCTGCTGATGTCAAAAGTAGGCAGTGGTCACAATAATGTGACTCAACTGTGTAATAAAATGGGAGGTAATTGGGGATGAAGTTTTACCATTTGTAAATGTCTGCATCCTCTGGATCAACACTTTAGCAAAATAGGCTGAACTGGATGGATGTCTTGTCTTTTTTCAGCCTTACAAACTATGTAACTATGTAACTATGTGACATTCGGTACGCGCTTCTGTTTCGCTGCTGCAGTATTTACACAATGTGGCAGATTTATCATTCACGTTAAAACTTATTGCAAATTTAGACCAGGTAGTTTCAGGAGGCGCTAAATTTATCACAGTGGCTCAGGCTAATTGACATATTTGCCACATCTATAGACATGTCTGACTTATTATAAGAACCTTTGGTTGGCTTAGTTTGCACTGACAAAAATTCACCCAAATTTGCCCCATGGCAAGTGAGCTGTGAAACGGGTAGCCCAGGTTAAGTTTTATTTTTAATTGGTGCTGCTGCTGTTAGAAAATAACACAGTACCAATTAACATTGTCTCACTACAAGGATTGCTTTTTATGTTAAAGATCTTGCAAAACCAAGTCACTTTGCAATATGTGTCCATTAACAGTGTCCTACCTATTCCTAGATATCCCCTCTTGTATGGGCTGCATCAGCTCCTCAGGTCGCTATAGCTACAGACCTGTTTGATCTCTCCTGATAGGCTGCCAGTGGTGGTTGCTATAGTTACAGACCTGGCTTCTACTGCAGCCTAGTGGAAGCCAGTAAATACGTCCTTGAATTCAAAGTGAAACCAAGAAAACAGGACTGAGATAAGATGAATCAATGTAGTGAGAAAACCCCTTTAAGGGCCATATGTATGAAACTGTTTAGGTCTAAACAAAGTGAGTTTTAGACCTAAACAGGTTCATACATGTGACCCTAAGACTTTAACCTGGACAATCCCTTTACTAAATGTGTCTAAACAGAGATGCACCAAAATATGCCAAATTATGGCCTGTTTTTTGAAAAAGTCTTGTCGAAAACACAATAGTAAATCTGCTCCAATGTTCTGGATCTCCTGTCTGGATATTTATAACTACATTACCCTGTCTGGGATATTCTTTATGATCTTTATTCTAAAAATGGCTGCTGGAGTATGCTTAGGAGGGCAGGGGATGTTAAAATATCTGCACTGTATGTGAACTGCCCAGCCTGATACCCAATATGTGAAGGTCCACGCTGGGAGTGACATCATCCTGAAGGGTAGGGAAGCTGGAACAGTGTGACAGATCATGTGCTGCCTCACAGATGGTGACTGCGCAGAGGGGGCAGACATGTCACATCTTGTCGCTGGCACAAACAGTGTGGCTTCCTTCAGCTATAAATATACCACATAATTCAGGGGATTCTCCAGTTTATAATTGACAAGCTAAGACTCCAAGGAACGGATAATGTACAAAATCATTACTTTTTGTTCAGATTATAATCATAACTGATTGTTCAGCAAATATTCTCAGTGATGTCACTGCTGCTCTCTAGTGAATGGATAGGCTACATTCTCAGTGATGTCACTGCTGTTCTCTAGTGAATGGATAGGGTGCATTCTCAGTGATGTCACTGCTGTCTCTAGTGAATGGATAGGCCTGCATTCTCAGTGATGTCACTGCTACTCTCTAGTGAATGGATAGGCTGCATTCTCCAGGTGAATTTTCACTGATGGATCTCTAGGTGAATTTTGGATAGGCTGCATCTCAGTGATGTCACCGCTGCTCTCTAGTGAATGGATAGGCTGCATTCTCAGTGATGTCACTGCTGCTCTCTAGTGAATGGATAGGCTCAGGGCCGGGACAAGACATTATGGTGTCCTAGGCAAATGGGTCAAATGGTGCCCCCCCCCCCATTATAGAAAAAATATTAAAAGTTCACATGCCTCCCCCCCTTGCTATTTTACAAAAGATTTAAAAAAAAGTTACACATAATTGGTATCAACACGTACAATCCAATCTATGCTCAACATTGTAATAAAAAAAAAATCATTTTATGCTTTTGAGTTTTTAGTCATTTGACATCCTCTAAAATTAAAGAAAAGTGACCAAAAAGTCACATGTATGCCAAAATGGTGCCAATGAAAAGTACACATCAACCTGCAAAAAATGCTCCCTCACTCAAGTCCCCAGAGGGACGAACAAAAAAGTTATTGGCTAAAAATTTAAAGAGTAGATGTTTGAGGTTTTTATGGTACTAAAACATGATTAGAACCCTACATATTTGGTATTTTTGGACTTGAATCCACCTGCAGAATACAGAGAACACATTATATATACCAGTGAATGCTGTAGAGATAAAAAAAGAACCCTGCAAACATGGCGTAAGTAGTTTTTTTTTATAACATCTTGTACCACTTAGAATTTTTTTGCAGTTTCCCAGTATATTCTATAGTACAGAGAATGACACCATTAGAAAGTTAATCTTGTACCGCAAAATAAAAGCCCTCATTTGTCTATGTAGATGTAAAAATGAAAAAAATGGATGGCTCTGGGAAGGCAGGGGGGGGGGGGGGAATACAAAGAGCCATATTATTATGACCGGTTGTCAGGAAGGGGTTAAAAGTATTTATTTTCCGCGGCGGAATAGGAGGCAGCAGCAAGTGCCGTGATGGCACCTTTTAGAGAATGGGTGCCCAAACTGCAACCCAAAACCTACTTATTCATCACAAAGTGCCAAAAGACCAATGTAACCTGAATACTGAGGTGATGTCTCTGTTACCCATAGCAACCGACCCGAGTGCAGCTTTTATTTTTTTTTTTTTAGTGCAGTAGAAGAAATAATAGCTGAGCTCTTATTGGTTCCTGTGGGCTGATTGGTTGCTATGGGTAACAAAAACAGACTATTAGACGTTAGAGTGTATTTATGTTGTATGCACATGTGTGAGTGTATACCGTATATTGATATAATGCATGTATATTTTATACATATATACACACATCATATATACACACATATTGTGTATAGAGAGAGAGAGGTGTGTGTATATATATAGATAGATATGTGTGTGCTTGTATATGTATATATTGTGTGTGCATGTGTGTGAGTGTATTATATATATATATATATGTGTGTGTGTATATATATTTATACACATACACACACACAGTATATGGTAAATCATGTAGACAGCAAGTGTATCCAGAGGGAAGGGCTTCACATTAAGGCTATGTTCACATGGTATAATTGCAGGGCGTACAGTTCGCCCCGCAATTATGGCGGGTGTTTGGGAGTTACAGCATACTTCTGCCACGCGGGAGGGGGGGGAGGGGCCCATAGTCGGCAATAGGAAAGACGAGCTGCAGTCTACACAGCTCGTCTTTTCTCTGCCTGTCTTTCGGCGCGGGCGTATTATACAACATGTTGTATAATACGCCGACGCTTCTCATTTTCTTGACGTCTTCCCATGTAATACTATTGTATGGGCAACGTCAGGAAAACGAGAAGCGACCGCGGTTGTTGCACAAAACATGACAGAAACCATGGTCCTGCATCAGAGAAAAAAACGGCCACTTTTTTGGTGTTTTTTGTTGATGCAGTGGAGACATAGCCTTTCTATATAACTAGTTGCAGTGGGGGGAGGGAGTCATTAGTTCTCCCTGCCTGCTCTCTGAGTGTGGAGCCTGTCCAGCCACCAGAGAGTTAACATAAGGCAGAACTGGAGGAGCCCTCATGGGGGGAGAGGGAGGGGGGCGCGCAGCAGGGCGCATAGTGAACTGAAGACTCCTCTCCTCACTGCTTATCAGTGTTTGTGCAGGTGAGGCTGTCATCAGTTCAGAATGAACATCCCTCTCTGCACAAGCTACAGGACAGTGGCTGCTGCACTCACCAGCTCTGACTTTCACTTTCCTCCCACCTGCTCATAGTCTGAGGAGGAAGTGATTTGAATGTTCCTCTGCCGCAGCCTTCTCTCACATGCCTGAGAAGAGATGAAGCTGGCGGCACTTGGAAGGATGACAGTCACAGAGCAGCAGTAGCCGGCATCTGCCTGCTAAGAGAGAGAAGTTTCACATATTAAACTGCGCCCCCTTTCTTCCTGGCAGAGGTGGGGCCTTAGGCCATAGCCTACCTCTGCCTAGCCATCGTCCCGTCCCTGGATAGGCTTCATTCTCAGTGATGTCACTGCTGCTCTCTAGTGATTGGATAGGCTGCATTCTCAGTGATGTCACTGCTGCTCTCTAGTGAATGGATAGGCTGCATTCTCCGTGATGTCACTGCTGCTCTCTAGTGAATGGATAGGCTGCATTCTCAGTGATGTAACTGCTGCACTCTAGTGAAGGGATAGGCTGCATTCTCAGTGATGTCACTGCTGCTCTCTAGTGAATGGATATGCTGCATTCTCAGTGATGTCACTGCTGCTCTATAGTGAATGGATAGGCTGCATTCTCAGTGATGTCACTGCTGCTCTCTAGTGAATGGATAGGCTACATTCTCAGTGATGTCACTGCTGCTCTATAGTGAATGGATAGGCTACATTCTCAGTGATGTCACTGCTGCTCTCTAGTAAATGGATAGGCTGCATTCTCAGTGATGTCACCACTGCTCTCTAGCAAATGGATAGGCTACATTCTCAGTGATGTCACTGCTGCTCTCTAGTGATTGGATAGGCTGCATTCTCAGTAATGTCACTGCTGCTCTCTAGTAAATGGATAGGTTGCATTCTCAATTATGTAACCGCTGCCTCTCTAGCAAATGGATAGGCTACATTCTCAGTGATGTCACTGCTGCTCTCTAGTGATTGGATAGGCAGCATTCTCAGTAATGTCACTGCTGCTCTCTAGTAAATGGATAGGCTGCATTCTCAATTATGTAACCGCTGCTCTCTAACAAATGGATAGGCTGCATTTTCAATGAAGTCACCACTGCTCTCTAGTGAATGGATAGGCTGCATTCTCAGTAATGTCACCACTGCTCTCTAGTGAATGTATAGGCTGCATTCTCAGTAATGTCACTGCTCCCTCTCTAGTAAATGGATAGGCTGCATTCTCAATTATGTAACCGCTGCTCTCTAGCAAATGGATAGGCTGCATTTTCAGTGAAGTCACCACTGCTCTCTAGTGAATGGATATGCTGCATTCTCAGTGATGTCACTGCTGCTCTCTAGTGAATGGATAGGCTGCATTCTCAGTGATGTCACCACTGCTCTCTAGTGAATGGATAGGCTGCATTCTCAGTGATGTCACTGCTGCTCTCTAGTGAATGGATAGGCTGCATTGTCAGTGATATCACCGCTGCTCTCTAGTGAATGGATAGGCTGCATTGTCAGTGATGTCACCGCTGCTCTCTAGTGAATGGATAGGCTGCATTCTCAGTGATGTCACTGTTGCTCTATAGTGAATGGATGGGCTGCATTCTCAGTGATGTCACTGCTGCTCTCTAGTGAAGGGATAGGCTGCATTCTCAGTGATGTCACCGCTGCTCTTTAGTAAATGGATAGGCTGCATTCTCAGTAATGTCACCGCTGCTCTCTAGTGAGTGGATAGGCTGCATTCTCAGTGATGTCACTGCTGCTCTCTAGTGAATGGATAGGCTGCATTCTCAGTGATGTCACAGCTGCTCTCTAGTGAATGGATAGGCTGCATTCTCAGTGATGTCACTGCTGCTCTCTAGTGATTGGATAGGCTGCATTCTCAGTGATGTCACAGCTGCTCTCTAGTGAATGGATAGGCTGCATTCTCAGTGATGTCACAGCTGCTCTCTAGTGAATGGATAGGCTGCATTGTCAGTGATGTCACCGCTGCTCTCTAGTGAATGGATAGGCTGCATTGTCAGTGATGTCACCGCTGCTCTCTAGTAAATGGATAGGCTGCATTCTCAATTATATAACCGCTGCCTCTCTAGCAAATGGATAGGCTACATTCTCAGTGATGTCACTGCTGCTCTCTAGTGATTGGATAGGCTGCATTCTCAGTAATGTCACTGCTGCTCTCTAGTAAATGGATAGGCTGCATTCTCAATTATGTAACCGCTGCTCTCTAGCAAATGGATAGGCTGCATTTTCAGTGAAGTCACCACTGCTCTCTAGTGATTGGATAGGCTTCATTCTCAGTGGCTCTCTAGTGAATGGATAGGCTGCATTCTCAGTAATGTCACTGCTGCTCTCTAGTAAATGGATAGGCTGCATTCTCAATTATGTAACCGCTGCTCTCTAGCAAATGGATAGGCTGCATTTTCAGTGAAGTCACCACTGCTCTCTAGTGAATGGATATGCTGCATTCTCAGTGATGTCACTGCTGCTCTCTAGTGAATGGATAGGCTGCATTCTCAGTGATGTCACTGCTGCTCTCTAGTGAATGGATAGGCTGCATTCTCAGTGATGTCACTGCTGCTCTCTAGTGATTGGATAGGCTGCATTCTCAGTGATGTCACTGCTGCTCTCTAGTGAATGGATAGGCTGCATTCTCAGTGATGTCACCGCTCTCTAGTGAATGGATAGGCTGCATTCTCAGTGATGTCACTGCTGCTCTCTAGTGAATGGATAGGCTGCATTCTCAGTGATGTCACCGCTGCTCTCTAGTGAATGGATAGTGTGCATTCTCAGTGATGTCACTGATGCTCTCTAGTGAATGGATGGGCTGCATTCTCGGTGTTGTCACCGCTGCTCTCTAGTGAATGGATAAGCTGCATTCTCAGTGATGTCACTGCTGCTCTATAGTGAATGGATGGGCTGCATTCTCAGTGATGTCACTGCTGCTCTCTAGTGAATGGATAGGCTGCATTCTCAGTGATGTCACAGCTGCTCTCTAGTGAATGGATAGGCTGCATTCTCAGTGATGTCACCGCTGCTCTTTAGTGAATGGATAGCTTGAATTCTCAGTGATGTCAGTGCTGCTCTCTAGTGAATGGATAGGCTGCATTCTCAGTGATGTCACTGCTGCTCTCTAGTGAATGGATAGGCTGCATTCTCAGTGATGTCACTGCTGCTCTCTAGTGATTGGATAGGCTTCATTCTCAGTGATGTCACTGCTGCTCTCTAGTGAATGGATAGGCTGCATTCTCAGTGATGTCACCACTGCTCTCTAGTGAATGGATAGGCTGCATTCTCAGTGATGTCACTGCTGCTCTCTAGTGAATGGATAGGCTGCATTCTTTGTGATGTCACCGCTGCTCTCTAGTGAATGGATAGGCTGCATTCTCAGTGATGTCACTGTTGCTCTATAGTGAATGGATGGGCTGCATTCTCAGTGATGTCACCGCTGCTCTCTAGTGAATGGATAAGCTGCATTCTCAGTGATGTCACTGCTGCTCTCTAGTGAATGGATAGGCTGCATTCTCAGTGAGGTTACTGCTGCTCTCTAGTGAATGGATAGGCTGCATTGTCAGTGATGTCACCGCTGCTCTCTTGTTAATGGTTAGGCTTCATTCTCAGTGATGTCTCTGTTGCTCTATTGTGAATGGTTGGGATGCATTCTCAGTGATGTCACCGCTGCTCTCTAGTGAATGGATATGCTGCATTCTCAGTGATGTCACTGCTGCTCTATAGTGAATGGATAGGCTGCATTCTCAGTGATGTCACTGTTGCTCTATAGTGAATGGATGGGCTGCATTCTCAGTGATGTCACTGCTGCTCTCTAGTGAATGGATAGGCTGCATTCTCAGTGATGTCACTGCTGCTCTCTAGTGAATGGATAGGCTGCATTCTCAGTGATGTCACCGCTGCTCTTTAGTGAATGGATAGCTTGAATTCTCAGTGATGTCAGTGCTGCTCTCTAGTGAATGTTTAGGCTGCATTTACAGTGATGTCAATGCTGCTCTCTGGTTAATGTATAGGCTGCCTCCTAGGTGAAGTCTCCGATGCTCTCTAGTGAATGGATAGGCTGCATTCTCAGTGATGTCCCTGCTGCTCTCTAGTGAATGGATAGGCTGCATTCTCAGTGATGTCACTGCTGCTCTCTAGTGAATAGATAGGCTGCATTCTCAGTGATGTTACTGCTGCTCTCTAGTGAATGGATAGGCTGCATTCTCCGTGATGTCACTGCTGCTCTCTAGTAAATGAATAGGCTGCTATCTCATTAATGTCACCCATGCTCTTTAGTGAATTGAGCCTGCATTGTCAGCGATTTCACTGCTGCTTTCTAATGAATGGATACATGAGATTCCCAGTAGTAATTTGTAGGGCAGCAATATAAGCCCATTCTTGGTAATAATTTGCTCTTCAGGTGCTGCTGTTCTACAGCTGTGTTTTGCCAACTACCTTAAGGGGGTCCTGAACGGCTTTAAAGAAGACAACATCCAATGCTTTATTTACTTTATTATATGAGTAACTCAATGATTACATAAAACTACAAGAAGATAGTGTGATATTGTATATACTTTTGCATAATATAGATTATAAGGGCAAGGCATGCATAATATTGGTTACAAAGGCAAAGCACGTATAATATGGATTACAAATACTTACATCACATCTATATATGGGTCAAAGCTCCATCAGGCATCTTATAAGCATCATCTATTGGTATCAGCTGGTAACACGGACCAGCGAAGATAGAGAGATAATCCTGAGACAACACTGTGCACGGGTGCCCCCATATACAGGTCCAAGCTTCACCAGGCATCTTATCAGCATCCTCTATCTGTAACATCAGCTGGGAGAAGGGGCCAGCGAGATAGAGAGATCTACCTGGATGATCCACACTGTGGCGGCGAGGAGTCCCTCTATAGCCCACAGGTACAGCTACTTCTAACCTCGCAGCAAACTTTCCCAGCTTATATCTTACTTGAAACAAATGCCTGCGTAACAAAGTGTTACGCAAGCTGACAGATCAGTACTTTTCCAGTATAAGGCCTCCCTCCTTCGAATGGCCAGTTCTTAAGAGGTTAACCTGGCACTGGAAAAAAACCCATGACTAGATGCGAGCGACCCTGAACCATGAACACATTGGTTCCCATGATTTTCCTCTAAACATCGCTGGGTAGTAATTGTTTACACCAGCACAGAGCTATGTGGCTACTCGGTACAACACTCCCACAACAACGGGGCCCTGATAACAAACCTCTGTGTCAATATACTGTTTCTCACAAACAGCGCTAGGAAAATTACAGCTTAAAGACTGGCTATTATCATCTATAATTCTTAAAGTGATACTGTCAATATGGATTCCGAATGGTCAATAAATCTCTTAGCACTACAAGCTGTCTGCAGCTTTCATTCTCAGTCTTCTTTCTATATATAACCTCTGTTAGACACATAGCTTTTTTCTGCAGAATGTCTTGTAAAAGGATAAAGTATAAATAATCTCTATTTCTCAAGGTCCCAGTGGCTGTATTGGGGAGGGGGCAGATATTTGTTGGGGGTCTGAATGGGATGGGGGGGAAGGATTTGTTATGCGGAGGGCTCCCTGCCAACAATACCATGAGTCTCCAGCAGGTCGGCACAGGACGAGAGGCTGAGAAGGGATTTGTAGGCCGTCACTTTGAGCCAGAAAGCTTATTTCTGAAAAAGGTCCCTGGAGGGGCATTACAGAGGGGACTCAGCGAGAAGGCGGCCTCATACAGTCACACTTGTCTCTTCTCATGGAATTCCGCTGGACAATCTCCAGGTTTCCAGAATGATAGAGTGCTCCTTCATTTCTAACTCGCTGAAGTTCAGAGACCATGTAGATTACACTAAGACACACTGTCCCCCAACAATATCATTACTTTGATCAGCATAAACCTTGTCTCACAGTATAGCTGATCAGACTTTGTCACATAGCTCTTATAAAGACATTCACACTTTCACAGATGAAGAGATATCACATCTTCTCAGGTGCGCTCTCAATGTGTGGTTTTAATTCCTTATTTTTCAGATATCTGCTTGCTGTCAGTGAAATGGAACATTCTTGTAGAAGTACAGAGGATGAAAACCCATTTTTATATATTTTGCTTCTACAGATGTTCAGCTTCTTACAGTTCAGTAGATCATTAGAATAGGTTTTCATACTACGTATATAAAGATTTCTCTGATCCATGGACATCATATAGAAATCTTAAAGGGGTTGTCTCACTACATTGATTCATCTTACCTCAGTCCTGTTTTCTCAGTTTCATTTTTTAATTCAGGGGTGTGTTTACTGGCCTCTACTGGCTACTCAAGCTGCTGAGGACAACAGGTCTGTAGCTATAGTGTCCAGTGCTGGAAGCCTATTAGGAGAGATCAAACAGGTCTGTAACTATAGTGACCTGAGGAGCTGATGCAGTCCATACAAACCACAAACCACGGAGGAAAGCCACCCCCTGTGTGCCAAAAACAGAGGAAAAACCGGTCGGGATTTCTCGACCGGTATTTGTCCTGTGCCTTGTAAACGGCCCCTTATTGTACTGCATGAATATAGTCAGAGTCATAACTTAAATATCTAGGGCTCCGATGCAAAATTTATGAAAGAGGCTCCACCTACCATGTGCCATTTATAACACTGGAGTCTTCTTATGTGGCAGTAGGACCTTTGGGTCCCCTCAGGCTTCAGGGCCTGGTAGCGATTGCTACCTGGGCACCCCCAATAACTAAATCCCTAAATATAGTACATATACCCCAGATCATGGGCGTAAGTACAGCCATAGCAGCCACAGTGACTGTTATGAGGCCCAGATAATGTCTAACTCTAAGGCTATATTCACACGACTAATTGCAGTGCATATAGTATGCGCTGGAATACGCTGTATTTTTTGGAATTAAGCGCAATACGCTGTGAAATATGCGGCATTTTAAGCCATGTGAACAAGTTAGACTTGACAGTGTTACAATGTGTCACAGATATTATAATGTTCATAAATCTGCCGCAGGTAAAAATGATCTAGTCTAACTTTATACCATTTTTAAGTTGGCTTAAGTTACGTCACTAACTGCGGTAACATTTTTTTCACATTTTTTGGCACACACAAAGCCATGCCTCTTTTGGCAGCCAACAGAATTGTCTATGAACGGTCTAAAACACGTAACAAATATGATGCAAAGCATGTACAACATTATTTTTGGTGCAAATTGTGCCAGAATTCTGGTGCAACTGCCTTGATAAATGTATTCCACTGTTCCTTTTTGTAGGATACAAGAAGTTGGTGGTTTTTGCTTTACAGCACTACTATGTAGGTTCCCTGATATGTGGCAGTATTATTTATACCTTTAATTACTGTTACTTATGCTGCAGTTTTAGTTTATTGTTATTAAGTGGTGGGGTCCCATCTCATTTTGCTATGGTGCCCTGTGAAGTCTAGTTACACCACTGCCCATAGAGACATGACATGAGACTCACTGGGTACACACACCAAAGGTTCAAAACTTTGACAGAACAATAAACCACAGGAGAATCACAGGAGAATATAGAATGTATATTTTATGGCTGTATATACCTACTTTACATCTGTATATATATCTATTGTATTAGTTCATGTTTAAGTATTTCTATATTTGTGTGTATTATATGTATATACACCAATCGTCCATAACATTAAAACCAGTAGCAGGTGAAGTAAATAACATTGGTTGTGACAATGCCACTTGTCAAGGTGTAGGATACATTAGGCAGCAGTCAGTTCTTAAAGGTGATGGGTAAAGGAAAAATGGGTAAACATGAGGATCTGAGTGACTGTGATAAGGGCCAAATTGTGATGGCTAGACAACTGGGCTAGAACATTTCCAAACCAATAGGTCTTGTGGAGTGTTCCTCATATGCAGTGGTGAGGCTTGGACTTACCCAAAGGGGAACAGGTACAAATGCATTTCAGGGCGAAAGAAAAAGAGTATGGGTGCAAGAGGCATGTGCAGTATATGCAGTCATGTAGAGCAGCTGTAAGGTGGGCCTAAGAATCAACGATACTGGTGGCCCCACCAATCAACTCTATTGGTGGGCCCAACAACCAATTGCACTGGTGGGTCCCAGTTACCCCAGTCCGACACTGGGAGTGGTTAGTAGCCAACAAAAGTGGTCCATGCATGTACAGCCAGTGAATTGTTGACAGGTCATGACAAGTCTTATTGATGTGCATGAGGAGGCTAGCCTGTCTGGTCCAATCCCATAACCGTACTCCTGAAGCACAAACTGGTGAAAAGTTAATGCTGGCTATGACAGAACCAAGGCTCTATACAGCTGAAGCATCTTGGTCCCCAAGCCATTACTAGTTCCTAGCTTGCACCAGATCAGTGAGTCAATTTAAAAAAAAAATTGATCAGGGCCCATGACAGGAGTACTGCCAGTATTGCCATAATGGCACCCCTGATCAGAACACACAATGCAGTATAGTATGGGGCTGTGTAGCCAATCAAAGTGCCCATGCTGAGCCCTGTCCACTGTCTACAGTGAGTAAGTTAGAAGCAAAATTACATCATGGAACAATGGCAGAAGGTGACCTGGTCTGATAATCCATGTTTTCTTATGATATTTTTACATCATGTGGGTGGGCAATTGTCTATGCATTGCTGTCCTGGGGAAAAGGTTTATCCAGAATGCACTACGGGAAGCTGGCAGGGCAATGTGATGTTCTGGGCAATGTTCCACTGGGAAACTTTTGGCCCTGGCATACATGTGGTTGTTACGTTGACACATTCCACCTACCTAAACACTGTTGCAGATCAAGCACTACCTTTCATGGCAATGGTAATCCTTAAAGGGGTTGTCTCACTACAAGGATTGCTTTTTATGTTAAAGATCTTGCAAAAACAAGTCCCTTTGCAATGTATGTCCATTAACAGTCTCCTACCTATTCCTAGATATCCCTTCTTGTATGGGCTGCATAAGCTCCTAAGGTCGCTATAGCTACAGACCTGTTCAATCTCTCATGATAGGCTGCCAGCGCTGGTTGCTATAGCTACAGACCTGAATTCTACTGCAGCCTAGTAGAAGCCAGTAAACATGCCCCTAAATTCAATATGAAACCAAGAAAACAGGACTGAGGTAAGATGAATCAATGTAGTGAGACAACCCCTTTAGTGGTAGTGGCCTCTTTTAGCAGGATGTGCCACACTGCAAAAGTTGATCAGGAACTGTTTCAGAAGTAAGATATCCAAGTCTTAAGATCGAGCATCTGTGAGATGTTTCACATAAACAAGTATGATCCACGGCAGTCCTATATCACAACACACAGGATTTAAAGGATCTGACAGATACCACGGATGCCTTCAGAGTTCTTGTGGAGTCCATGCTCGATGGGACGTAGCTGTTCAGTCAACAGAAGAGGGATTAAATAGGTTATTGCAGATCACTATATACACTCACCGGCCACTTTATTAGGTACACCATGCTAGTAACGGGTTGGACCCCCTTTTGCCTTCAGAACTGCCTCAATTCTTCGTGGCATAGATTCAACAAGGTGCTGGAAGCATTCCTCAGAGATTTTGGTCCATATTGACATGATGGCATCACACAGTTGCCGCAGATTTGTCGGCTGCACATCCATGATGCGAATCTCCCATTCCACCACATCCCAAAGATGCTCTATTGGATTGAGATTTGGTGACTGTGGAGGCCATTTGAGTACAGTGAACTCATTGTCATGTTCAAGAAACCAGTCTGAGATGATTCCAGCTTTATGACATGGCGCATTATCCTGCTGAAAGTAGCCATCAGATGTTGGGTACATTGTGGTCATAAAGGGATGGACATGGTCAGCAACAATACTCAGGTAGGCTGTGGCGTTGCAACGATGCTCAATTGGTACCAAGGGGCCCAAAGAGTGCCAAGAAATTATTCCCCACACCATCACACCACCACCACCAGCCTGAACCGTTGATACAAGGCAGGATGGATCCATGCTTTCATGTTGTTGACGCACAAATTCTGACCCTACCATCCGAATGTCGCAGCAGAAATCGAGACTCATCAGACCAGGCAACGTTTTTCCAATCTTCTACTGTCCAATTTCGATGAGCTTGGGCAAATTGGAGCCTCAGTTTCCTGTTCTTAGCTGAAAGGAGTGGCACCCGGTGTGGTCTTCTGCTGCTGTAGCCATGTGTCAAAGTTCGCCGTACTGTGCGTTCAGAGATGCTCTTCTGCCTACCTTGGTTGTAATGGGTGGCAATTTGAGTCACTGTTGCCTTTCTATCAGCTCGGAACAGTCTGCCATTCTTCCTTTGACCTCTGGCATCAACAAGGTATTTCCGCCCACAGGACTTGCCGCTCACTGGATGTTTTTTCTTTTCGGAACCATTCTCTGTAAACCCTAGAGATGGTTGTGTGTGAAAATCCCAGGAGATCAGAAGTTTCTTAATTACTCAGACCAGCCCTTCTGGCACCAACAACCATGCCACGTTCAAAGGCACTCAAATCACCTTTCTTCCCCATACTGATGCTCGTTTGAACTGCAGGAGATTGTCTTGACCATGTCTACATGCTTAAATGCACTGAGTTGCCGCCATGTGATGGCTAATTAGAAATTAAGTGTTAACGAGCAGTTGGACAGGTGTACTAATAAGTGGCCGGTGAGTGTATATATTATATAATTTATATATATATATATATATATATTATATTTATATATTTATATATATATATATATATATTAGGATTACCAAAATTATTTATATTTGCCAAATGCCAGAATAATGAGAGATATAATTTTTAAGGCATATTTTATTACTTTCTGCAAAGTCAAAAGTTTCCATACATTTCATTAATATTTGATAGCATTGCCCTTGGGTCAAACGTTTTGGATATCCTTACACAAGCTTCTCACATTAGTTGGTAGGAATTTTAGCCCAGTCCTCCTGACAGAACTGGTGTAACTGAGCCATGTTTGTAGGTCACCTTGCTCGCACCTGGCTTTTCAGCTTCACCCATAAATCTCCAATATGATTGAGATTAGAGCTTTGTGGTGGCCACTCCAAAAAATTGACTTGGTTATCCTTAAGCTACTTTGTAACCAGTTTGGCAGTATGCTTCAGGTCATTGCCAATTTGGAAGACCCATTTCCACCTGAGCTTTAACTTCTTGGCTGATGTCTTGAGATGTTGCTTCAGTATTGCCACATTATCTTCTTTCCTCATGATGCCACCTATTTTGTGAAATGCACCAGTCCCTCCTGCAGCAAGATGACGGCAAAACATTTTGCTGCGACCACCCCCGTGTTTCACAGTTAGGATGGTGTTCTTAGGCTTCCAAGCTTCTCCCTTTTTCCTCCAAACGCAGCGATGGTCATTATGGCAAAACAGTTCAATTTTAGTTTTGTCAGACCACGGGACATGTCTCCCAAAATGTAGGTCTTTGTTCCTGTGTGCATTTGCAAACATTAATTTGACTTTTATATGTTTCTTTTGTAGTGATGGCTTCTTCCTAGCAGAGTGGCCTTTCAGCTCCTGTTGATGCAGAACTCATTTCACTGTGGATAATAACACAACATTACAAGCTTCCGCCAGCATCTTCACAAGGTCTTTTGCTATTGTTTTTGGGTTGATATGCACATGTCGGACCAAAGCAAGTTCATCTCTGAGACAGAGAACCCGTCTCCTTCCTGAGCAGTATGATGGCTGCACATTCCCATCTTCTTTGTACTTTAGTTTAATTGTTTGTACAGATGAACAAGGCACTTTCAGGTATCTGGAAATTGCATCCAAGGACTTGTGCAAGTCCACAATTCTCTTCCTGAAATCTTGGCTGATTTCTTTAGACTTTCCCATGATGTTACACACAGAAGCAGTGTGTTTCTGGTGTGCATTTAAAATGCATCCACATGTGTGTTTCTAATTTACTCAGATGTTGCCAATAAATCAGAAGTTTCCAAAGACATGACATCATCATATTGGCTGTCCCAAATTGTTTAAAGGCATAGTAATCCTAGTGTATGTAAACTTTTCACTTTGAAGATAGTAATAAAAATGCCTTAAAAAATTATCTCTCATTATTCTGGCATTTGGCAAATATAAATAATTGTGGTAATCCTAATTGACTTAAAACGGGTAAGGCTTATTCTGATTTCATGTCAGATAGTGAGAAAAACATGCATGTGTGTCTTTTGATATAGTATATGTAAACGTCTGGTCTCAACTGTATATGTATATGTATATATATACAGTATGTGTGTATTTCTGTATAGCTAAATATTAGTAAATGTATGTACATATTACAATTTATTGTATGACAGTGTGAGTGGGGTAATTACAGTGATGCCATTCTTTCGGCCTTTGCGGATGCTACAGTGAGGGGTGAGTGTGGGCTCTGCTTACAGAACATGCCTCTATACATATTTATTTTATGAAGGGCTATATCCTTTTCCCACTTTGTTTTCTATTGGCAGGACACGTGTAACCCTCTCTCCTCTCGTGTCCGCGCCAGCCTGTGACAGCGCTGTCCACACTCATTTCACACCTTGCACTGAACCAGTTCAGCTTTCACTGTCTATTAATATTAACAGCTGAACTCCAGGTAACTGTTAGAGGTAATGACAGATGCCTTTGATGGGCACCTAGAGAGCCAATGTCATAGAAATCCTCTTCAGAGTCTTTACATGTAAAATCCAGGCTGTGTTGTCATTAATGTGTAACCAGACTGGATCGCTCACCCCTTCCAGAGACCCTACACTGGACCCTTTTAACAATATTTTTCCCCGAAAACCCCCCCCCCAAAAACCACTCCCAAGAACTCATTAGGACTTTTCCAAATGATCCCAAAAACCATAAAAAACCACCCCCTTCCTTCCTCTTTAAAAAACACCCCCTCAAACACCCTAAAAAACCTAAATCGGGAAAAACCTTTTATGAAAACCCCCCCAAAAAAAACCCATCTAAAAAAACACAATTATTTCTTAAATTTAAACCACCCTAATTAAAAAATAATTTTTTTACACCTCCATCATCCTCACTCTAAAACCATTTATTTCCATTACCCCATGACCCAAAATTTACAAAAACCCATTTTGGGGTTTTTGGGGCTTGGGGTTTCCCTCGGGGTTTTTCGGACTTTTAATTTTTTAGGGTAATCCTGCCCCCACAAAAGGGGGGGCTCATCAGGATAAAACCAATTCCCTTTGGGCTTTTTACTAAAAAAATCTAAATACAGTGTTTTTAGGGGGGGAACATTAAATCCCCCAAAATTAAAAAAAGGGGTTTGGTTCTTATTTCCTTTTTTTTTTTTTTTTTTTTTTTTTTTTTTTTGTTTTTTTTTTTTTTTTTTTTTTTTTTTTTTTTTTTTTAAAGGGTTTATTTTTTTTTTTTTTTTTTTTTAAAAATAAAAAACACCCCCAAAAATTTAAAAAAATTTAAAAACCAAAAAACGGGGGACGGGAGATAAGATGAATCAATGTAGTGAGACAATCTCTTTAATGGCTTAGATAGAGAGGCTTAGCAGTTTCACACATAACAGATACTTCAGCTCAGCAGACAGTATCACACGTCACAGGATTAGATACAGCAGCTCCACAGACAGTATCACCCATGATGGGATTAGATACAGCAGCTCAGACATAATCACCCATGATGGGATTAGATACAGCAGCTCAGCAGACAGTATCACACATGATAGGATTAGATACATCAGCTCTGAAGACAGTATCACACATGATAGGAATAGATACATCAGCTCAACAGATAGTATTTTTAGTTAATTCAATATTCGTAAAAAATAAATAAAAGAGTTTTTGACATTATTTGTTTATATTAACAGTCCTATGCAATTAATAATGACATAAAAACGTCCCCTTCTCGAGCTGTGATAATAGCTAATTACTGCACAAAATACTTATCTGCATGTAGTCTCATTACAAATAGTAGGTAATGGCAATGATCACTCTCTTGTTCTCTGGACAGGCTTAGAAAAGATTAGACTAAACCGGGCAATAATAAGAGAAATTAATGAAAGGATAATGGGTTCATTTTTTTCTGCACTGGAAGGTTTCCAGATTTCTTAAAGGGAATGTGTCATTAACAAATGACTAATTGTTACATGATAGGCTTAGATACATCAGCTCAGCAGACAGTATCACACATGATAGGATTAGATACATCAGATCAGCAGACAGTATATTACATGATATGATTAGATACATCAGCTCAGATGACAGTATATTACACGATAGGATTAGATGCACAGCTCCGCAGACAGTATATTATATTATAGGATTAGATACATGCCTGTCATACTTTTCTACACATTAGACTCATTAATGTAAATGATTTGGTTTGGATGTTCCTCCTGGTCCTTTGGATGTTCTACGTTTAATTAGAAATGCAATTTTTCCTGTTTTGGTTCCGAAATCTTTTTTCCCCCCTTTCTTCCCCTCTGTTTCAACCCAGATAAGATCCTGCTCTTTCTTCCAGTGTAAACGATATAAAAGATAAACTTTCAGGCAGAAGAGGAAACCAACCTGCATCCCCTTATCTCCCATCTCTAGGAGCGTTACCTTAGACCTGCTAGGTGATCATCTCCCAATATCTGGTAAGGGAGCACTTCATCTAAATGGGGAGGAGAGTGTCCGCACAGATTGCTTCCTTGCATCGAGATCTCTATGGAGAGGCCCAAAGGTGCAGGGTAATAACTTTGAGGAAATTAGACGCTGCATGTAGCTATGAAGTTGCACGCACAATCTGGATTCTTCCTCTCCTCTTTACCTTGAATTCTAAAAAAACTGGCAGGAGATACAGCTCTAATTAAGGTAAGTGCCTGACATATGCTGAGTGCAGAACTGCAGCAGGAATTCTGGGAGTTAGTCTAGAATCTGTATGTCAGTAACAATGCCTTTCAGGGTGTGTAGAAAGCCGCATGACATCCCCTATGGGTTCTGTAATGGCAGCCAGTAGTGGTTATCTTTCTTTTTCCTGCTAAAAGAACATGATAAAAAAAAAACCAAGGTATAACCTTAGGCGGCTTTTTCTTTTGGGGGAGGGTATTTTTTTGGTTGGTGCGCTGGGGGGTTTTGGGGTTTTATCTATTTTCCAGCTGTGGAAGAGTTAGAAAAAAGATAATTTATAAACCACCCCCCTTTAAACGTAAGGAAGCCTCTTTTTACTTTCTTTATAACTTCCAAGTCAGAGCGATTGCCCAACCGACTCCTCCTAACCAGCACATCTGCTGGGCATTGCCCTCCAGTCTTTTTGAAATTTTAACTTAACAGCTTCACCCCTTTGTATCCAGACTGGTTAGGTAAACCCCGCAAAAAAAATTTTAGAGAAAATGCTCAAAAAATAATTTAAAAACCAAGTGTTTAACTGGAATCGATAACAAATTTGAAGTGTGGCCCAAGTCGGGGAAATAAAAGAGATATTGCTTATAAGTCATTGCTGCTTTGGAAGAATTTTAAAATTAAAGTCACAGAAAAAATTTTGGAATTATTTGGGGGTTTTCAGCTAAAAAAAAATTCATGTTAAATGGGACCAGTGTGGGTAAAAAAAAAGTTATACTTACCTAGCTGTCCCCCACTACTGCTGCTGTGGAGCTCCCTGGGACCTGCTCCACTTCATTTTCGGGTTCACGTTCAGATACACAGGAAAGGCTCCTGCTCCATTTACTTATGAACCTCTTTGGGGGCCCCGGAAGTAAAGGGGAGCAAATCCCGGGGAGCACAAGGGGAGGGCCGGAAAAAGTGGAAAGAATCATTTTTTTTTACCCCCCCAAGTCCATTTAACTTGATTTCTCTGCTTGACAAACCAATAAAGAGATACTTCTGTCAGAAAGGGCTATTTATTTAAATTCAATATTCGTAAAAGTTTTTGACATTATTTGCTTATATTAACAGTCCCATGCAATTAAAAATGACATAAAATCTTCCCCTTCTCGAGCTGTGATAATAGCTAATTACTGCAAAAAATACTTATCTGCATGTAGTCTCGTTACAAATAGTAGGTAAGAAATGATCATCTCTTGTTTCTGGAAGGTTAGAAAAGATTAGACTAAATGGGCAATAAAAGAGAAATACATGAAAATAAGGGGGTTCACTTTTTCTGCCGGGGATTTTTTCCAGATTTCTTAACACTGTTCCTTTTAGGCCCATGCTGGGCCGATAGAGACCCCCTCAAGCAAAAACCCCCATGCTGTGCTACAAAGGTCACATAGAGGAACAGAGAGCTTCCCCCAATGGGTTCGTAAGGCAGCTAGTGGTTAAACACTTTACTACTGTTACCTGTGTAGAAGATCATGATAACAAACTAAGGTGTGACATCTGCATATATTTGTTTGGAAACCAGGAAGTCATGTACATTGAGGAATTTTTAGAAAGGTTATATATAAAAAAGACAACCACTCAATGTTTACAAAAAGTTTCATATGTCACATATTGCTTGTCAATATGTGAACAATTTTTTTGATGGTACTGTCTCTGTTAACGACTCCCTAATGAGTAAGGGCTTGTTCACACGGCATTCTAACTCCGTGTTAACTATGTTTTTTAGATCCGTCTCTGAGACCGACAGGACGGACACAGAGACGGATCTAAACAATTAACAGTGAGATTATCTCTGTGGGCCATGAGGAACACGCAGCAGCGTTCACATGAGAGATCGCCGCTGCGTGTTTCACGCCTGCCTGTCGGCTCCGTCTTTGAAAGATTTGACATGCAATTCTTTCAAAGACGGAGCCGACAGGCAGGAGGGAAACACGCAGCGGCGATCTCTCATGTGAACACCGCTGCGTGTTCCTCATAGCCCGCAGCAATAATCTCACTGCTAATTGTTAAGATCCGTCTCTTAAAACGCCATGTGAACAAGCCATACTAGGAAGTTATGGACACAAAAACTTGACAGTAACTAATCTCAGAACATGTGCATGATGGATTTTGGGTGTATACCTCTATTATCTTCAGATGTGTAATGGAGATGAATTTAAATGTTTTCAAAAATTGTATGAATGATGTTAGAAGACTGGAAAAATCTGATAAACTTAAAGGGGTTGTCTCATTACATTGAGTCATGTTACCTCAGTCCTGTTTTCTTGGTTTCACTTTGAATTCAGGAGTGTGTTTACTGGCTTCTACTAGGCTGCAGTAGAAGCCAGGTCTGTAGCTATAGCAACCAGTGCTGGCTGCCTATCATAAGAGATTGAACATGTCTGTTGTTATAGCGACCTGAGGATCTGATGCAGCCCATACAATAGGGGATATCTAGGAATAGGTAGGACACCGTTAATGGGCACATATTGCAAAGTGACTTGTTTTAGCAAGATCTTTAACATAAAAAGCAATCCTTATAGTGAGACAACCCCTTTAAGTCATAAATTACAAGTCATCTCAGAGCAATGAAAGAAAGCAGACGGAGTGGTCAATGACACCTCAATCCTGACCCCTGACCCCACCATTTGGAGGTTAATATGGAAAGAGTCCAGGGGGGGTGTTGTATGACAAGTTCTGGGAGACTCTCAGGATGGTTGCACTGACTTTATATGTCAACCACTATGGAGTCATCCTGTTAATGCCAAAGCTGAATACTGGGTGTCTGAAAACGGCTGGAATAAATAGTCACCATCACAGAGCAGCTCAGTTACACAGCAGAGACTGAAGCTCAGGTTATTAGTAGTTATTACACAACAAAGTCAAGGACATAAAGAGCAGATCATGACTAATTGGTTCTTAACATAGAGATACAGTATATACATGTATCAGAGTGTGATGGGTCTTAATTTAACAGATACAGTATATTGGAGCATATAAATATAGTAAACATAAGAATCATGGAGTCAGCAGTCTTTAATTATTGTTGCATATAGATTAAATACTGTAACATATAGCTATAGTACATACCTGCATTAGGACATCACCATTATGTTATTCATGAAACATATAGATATAGCATATACATGAATCATGGAGACACCAGTCTGTTATCAATATAACATAAACATTTTATACTGTAACATATAGCTATAGTATATACCTGCATTAGGACATCATCATTATGTTATTCATGGAACATATTGCTAAAGTATATACAAGAATCATGGAGACACCAGTCTGTTATAAATATAACTTATACATTTTATACGGTAACTTATAGCTATAGTACATACCTGCATTAGGACATCACCATTATGTTATTCATGAAACATATAGCTATAGTATATACAAGAATCATGGAGACACCATTATGTTATGAATATAACATATAGGGCGACATGCATAAAATTTGTGGAAGAGTGAAGAAATCAGGCGATACCTTTTTCAGGCTGAGTATATTTGATGGTGAGCTTTCGAGAGAACTAGCTCCCTTCTTCAGACAAGATGTTATACACTACTTTCTATGGCTAACACGGTACAACATTATACTACATGCATGAAATTTGGCATGTTAACATCAAATTTCATGTGCATAATAATGGCATAGAATGCGCCTGATTTATGAACCTGCTCTACAGCGAGTCATAAATCAGGCACATTCTAGCCCTAAGGCGACATTTCTGGCTCAGGTATACCACTTTGAAAGTGGTATACCTGTTCCAGCTGTAATGCGCCTAGAAATGCCGTAGCGAAGCTATAAATAGGTAGCTTCGCTACGGTTCTAGTGCGCCCCGCACGCCCCCCGAGAGATTTAAACATGTATCAATGGGGCTGCGCCTGTTATGAGGCTGAAAAGACGGCAGATATCTGGCGCAGTCATACATGCCGCCCATAGATTTTATGCCATAACATATAGATATAGTGTATGCAAGTATTTGACTGTGACATGTTGGTTCATAATATATATACACTCACCGGCCACTTTATTAGGTACACCTGTCCAACTGCTCGTTAACACTTAATTTCAAAATTTCAGCCAATCACATGGCGGCAAACTCAGTGCATTTAGGATGTGGGGACATGGTCAAGAAATCTCTGCATTTTCAAACCGAGCATCAGTATGGGGGAAGAAAGGTGTTTGGTGCCTTTAAACGGGGCATGGTTTGTTGGTGCCGAAGGGGGTTTGAGTATTTAAAAAAAAATGGATCTCTGGGATTTTCACGAAACCATCTTGGGTTTGAGAATGGTGAAAAAAAAAAAAAAACTCCGTGAGCGGCAGTCTGTGGGGGGAAAAATGCCTTGTTGATGCCAGAGGTAAAAGGAAAAATGGGCAGACGGTTTGAGTGATAGAAAGGCAACAGTGACTCAAATAGCCACCCTTTTAAAAAACCAAGGTGGAGAAGGGCATCTCTGAAGCCAGTACGGCGAATTTTGAGGGAGGGCTACAGCAGCAAAAGCCCCCACCGGGTGCACCCCTTTCAGCAAAAAAAACGGGGAAATGAGGCTCCAATTTGCCCAAGTCATCGAAATTGGAAGTAAAAAGATTGGAAAAACGTTGCCGGGTTCTGATGAGTCTCGATTTCTGCTGCGAAATTCGGATGGTGGGGTCAAAATTTTGGCGAAAAAACATAAAAGCATGGATCCATCCCGCCTTTTTTCAACGTTCAGGTGGTGGTGGTGGTGTTGGTGTGGGGAAAATTTTTCTTGGGACTCTTTTTGGGGCCCCCTTTTCCCCAAATTTAGCATCGTTTCAAAAAACCCCTTTTGAATCATGCCCAGAAGAATTGAGGGAGTTTGAAGGCAAAAAAAGGGGGTCCAACCCGTTTTCAGGATGGTGTACCCCAATAAAGTGGCCGGTGGTAATTATATATTTTATTATATATATATATGGAAAATTCGTGTATCAGAGCGGGGGATGGTCTTTTAATTTTAAAAAAAATATTTAACGGGGAAAGAAGATGGTATCCCCAAACTTTCATTGTAAAATCTAAAAATCCTAAGTTTTATTTCAGTGATTTAAAATTCAACTTTTGTCGGCTGATGCATTTCGAACTGTGTTGTTCTTAGTCGTAGCATACTAGAAGTCTGGTATAGACATATTTAAAAAACACACAGGGCAGACCAATGTATTTAACATATTGATTACAGATATATGTGTGGCATTAAAACAGCCCCATTTTGGAAAAGGGGGTATCAAACCTTCTACCCTTTAAACAGGGCTATGCAAAAATAAAAATGAAAAAAAATATTAATAAATATACATTAAAATCGTTTGTAATTTTTTGCCCGGGGAAAAAAATGAATTAAAAGTTAGAAAACCCTAACTGTAATGGTTGGTGGTGGATCCCCCTGGACACCCCAAGCGATGGTGGAAAAACCCCCCACCAGGGAGCGGAATCTAAAAGGGCCCGGGATTTTCCGAAAGGGGGCCCCGCAAAGCGGGAGGACTTGTGCGGCGGGAATCTACCAGGTCGGGTTCCCCCTGGTGGGACTGCTTGCGGTGGGGGCAGGGTGGCGAGGTACAGAAACGGAATCAGGCTCGTAAAAACGGGAAAAAAGGCAGGAGGGGAGGGAGGCGGTGAGGTTGAGAAATTGGCAGGGGGAAGGTCAGGGCAGGCGGGAAGTTGTGGCGGAAAAAGTGAGCAAACGGGTAGGTACACGGGTAGGCAAGACAAGGCTTTTAGGAACGTTTCACAGTAGGCTGAGATGAAGATCCGGCAAGGCTGCCAGGAAGGGGCCGGATTTAAAAATAGGAACAGTCCCCGGGGCAATGGCCAAAATTAATGGTGCACTGTCCCTTTAAATTTCACACTGCTGGCGTGCGCGCGCCCTAGGGAGCGGGGCCGCGCGTGCCGTGGGACAGAGACGGACAGAGCAGGAGCGTGGCCGGGTAAGTGACTGCCGGCACTGGCAGGGGGGTGAGCGGACCCCGGACCCGACGTGCGGGACGGGGTGCCGCTCAGCGTTGGGGCACGGATGCACCTGCGACCCAGGACGAAGGTCGCAGGAGCATCCGTGACAATAACGCTTCTCTATTAAAGAGAAATTGTTGCCAGTTTCCTCCCCTACTGGATTTTTTTAACCCTTTCAATAGCAAAAAAGAAAAAGGATTCCAAACTAGACCTGTATAGCAATAAAATGTTTTGAAACTATCTTACTATTAGACATACCCCTGTGTACCGAATTAATATGCTCAACTATACAAGATTTACGCTTATGGGATTTAAAACCAACATAGTATAATTGTCAAGTTTTACACATGATAATGTGTATCACGTGTGTGGTGTTACAGTTTAAAAAGCTCTTTAAGGGTGTTTCTCGTAACAAATATCATATCTCTAATGATAGGGACAGTAAAAATAAGCACTTTTGTAAATGGTTTGCATTACCTAAGTCCGTTTGGATAGTAGCTATGAGCTAAACTGTGCATCTATAGCTATTTCTGCAGCAGCTGGACAGGACACGCCCCTTCTTTCTGTGATTGGCTGAGTGATATGTCATTCAGCCTTTTGGTACACGCCCCTGTACAGGAACCGCCCCCTGCACTGTGATTGGCTGCCTGCACTCTGTGCTTACTTTCCTCTGAGCTGTGAGAAACAAGCTGACTGAGATGACTGCTGTGTGTATAATGGAAGGCTGACTAGTTTTATGTAAAGGATCTGGACAATTACTGACTATCTAACTGCTAGATTCACTCTCCCCTCATATAACAGTCTTATACCCTTTGCTCCCCCATATAACACAGTCTTATACAGTCTGATCTACCTCCTGCCTGATAACAGAGAGGGAAGGGAGAGGGGCAGAGAGCATTTCTCACACTTGCTTCATCAGTTCAGGCTTTGTGTATAACTGCTTACACTAATGAAAAAGTTCTGGTTACAAGGAGCTTGTGCAGCCTGAGAGAGAGCTCTGCAGCCATGAAAAAACGTAGCAGGGGGTTGCAGAGGACATCCTTTTCCTTCCAGTGCACAAACGGGAATGATGTGTCACAATCTTCATGAGGGGGACACCCCTTTGGGAGGAGATACACCCTATGAGAGGAGAACTCCCCCTGGATTTAAACTCAACCGATAAACACTCAAGTCTCGTAGCTTAAAATTTTAAAACCCCCCTTTAAAAATTATATTTATGAGGTTCCATGATAGTACCAAAAGAATTGGTTTTGACAGCATACTTGCAAACAGTGCCACCACAAGGAAAAAAATGGACTTTAAACTCAGGTTGGGTGGCCCCGGGGGGAATGGGGAAACCCAGGGGGCCCCCGAGCATGTAGACCGGGAGTTTTTTTTAACTGCATATAATCCTTAGAGCAAAAAAAGCAAAGAAAGGGGGAAAATGGAAGGGGCAAAGTATGGGAAGGCATGTGCAGTCATTTACAATAGCTGTGGGGGGGGCCCCCAAAAACACAACACCGGGGGGCCCCCAAAAAAAATCAACGGTGGCCCTGATTAAATTCCCCCTGTGGGCCAAGGCCCCCAGTCCGACATGTTCACACAAACACCTGGAAATACAATTTTTGCTCAAAGTTCACCCTTTCTTTGCTACACATTGCACTCCCTGTTTAAGAATGTTGTAGGCTTTCTACAGAGCAAAGGAAAATCTGAAAAGGGGCCATTTTCATTTGCTGACTGCACCCCCACCTTTTTTGCAAAAAAGGGGGGCAGTTTTTGGGAATTCTCACGGCCAAGTAAGGGGGTACAGGAATCCGATGTCGAAAGGGGGGAAATACAACTTTTTTTTCCCGGGGAGGGTTTTTCGGTTTAGGAAATCCTCAGTAATAAATTCTGTGCTGTGAAGACACAAAATACTGAATCCGCTGAAAAAACAAAATCCAGTGCACACATAACCTTAATTTATTGTCACCATTCAAAATAGGTAGATATTTGTAAAAAAAAATCCTTTAAAAAGGGGAACGTGTGCACTGAGCCAAAAAACTTGTTCATTTGGACCATTTTTATCGCCCATATTTTTGTCAGAAAACAGAAGCGTATATCTTGAATGATTTTTAGTACTATTTTTAGCCTTTTTTTTTGTATCCCCATTTGGCCAATCTGGTATCAAGCTGGTTAATTTGTTCAGAAGGTGTCTGTGAGCCTGAACATGCTCTGATTGTTCTAACATAGTTCCGTAGGAAAGGAATTGGGGCAACGTTTGGGTGACACAATGTAGCATCCAGAACAGTGTTACCAGCCTGTGTTTGCAATATAATTTAGTGTCTACCCAGAGAATTGCCATAAGTAAATTCAAAAATTCCTTTTTGGGGAAAAAATTTGAACCTGTAAAATGTAAAAATTAAAAATCATTTCAATTTTTTAAATTTGGAAAAAATCTGGTATGGACGCCATAGAACCCTGCCAGACAACATTAGGTCATCAATATAGCACCCATTCAAGACTATATGAGACACAATCAGATTGTTGGTTGAAAAAAATAAATTATTCTTCCCAAAAAGCCATAAATAAATTGGCTAAAGAAGAGGAAAATTTTAACTCCATTGATGCTCTGTCTGTAAAAAAAATCGTTTTCCAAAAGAAAAATAATTGTGAGACAAAGGAAATTCAATGGCCATGATAATAAATTAAACTGGAAAATCTAAATATTTTTTTAAAAAGAAAAATTTAGAAAACTAAAACAAAACTATGACAAAAGCTGAAACCCCAAACTAAACAACATTAAAGGGGTTGTTCACTAATTTATTCATTTACCCCAAATCCCGTTTTCTTGGTTTCATTTGAATTAGGGGGTTTACTGGTTCCAAGGTGCAGTAAAGCCAAGTCTGTAGCATAGAAAAAGTGTGGCGCCTATCATGAGAGATTTAAAGGCTGTAGCTATAGCGACCTGAGGAGCTGATGCAGCCCCTCAAAAAATTGGAATAGGTAGGACCTGTTAATGAACTATATTGCAAAGTGTTGTTTTTGCAAGATCTTTAAATAAAATCAATCCTTGTAGTGAGACAACCCCTTTAAGGGCCACATTATAAAAACGGTCTGGGTTTAAAGTTTCTTTGTTGACCACGCAACCAATCAAGCGCCCCTTTTCTTTTTTTTCATGAACATATAAATGAAAGGGGAGCTCGATTGGTGGCTATGGGAAAAAATTTAGTTTAGACCTAGACAGCTTTCATACATGTGGCCCTAAGTGTCACCCAAACATAGCTGTCCATCCATTTGAAAATATAGAAGTTTTTGAGAACCTGTTTAATATCTTGTAGAAATCCTGGATGTTGGGTAACTTTTGGATTTTTATATTTTAAAGGAAGTTGTGGATACCCATCATCATTCCCATTATGAGGATTGTTTTTGTATGAAGTCTCGCTTGGGCCGGCAAGGGGAAGATGGGCTGTCAATATGACCACAGCCTCTAAATGGTGAGTACAGCTTAAACTCTGGATTACTTATACATTTAACATGTAGATACAATATACTGGAACATATAAATATAGTATATACAAGAACAATGGAGACACCAGTCTGTTACTTATATAACATATGGATTTAATACCAGCGCTGTGGAGTCGGAGTCGTGGAGTTGGTGCCTATTTTTCAGGTGTCGGAGTCATAGTCAATATGAAATGGACAGACTCCAACTCACAATATATATAATAAGTTGGTCCAGTTAGTTCGATGCAGTGCAAAGAGCAAGAGGAATTGGGTCCGGCCAGTGCTACTGCTCCCATATCTTCAGCCTCATCACATGATGAGTGTAATTGATGACATGGAGCAGGCAAAGCGTTACCGCAGAGAAAATATTCCACTCCCATAGAAAACAGATTGACTTGCTTTCAAAGAATTCAACCATTCATCAAAACTGACTGTGGCTGAAGCTATTCCTATATACCCTGACATTGTTAGAGATGTTGCCCCTGTAGTCACCGCTTTGCCCCCAACCCAAGTTAGTGTAGAGAGGCTGTTCTCTAGCCTGGAAATAATGAGATCAGATATGAGGTCATCAATGCAGGATCTGATGGAGGCGATACTATTTCTCAGAACAACTTCATAGACTCCACAAATGTTCTTCAGGACATTTCTGTTGAAAACAGTTTTTTCCCCACTTACTGCGTTTTGCATATTTACAATTTTTTGGTGTTCAAGGTTTACCCAAAATAAATATATTTTACACTGACAAGCAAAAGGGTTTAAAAATGTTTTGAACTTTTGACTTTAAGGCTCCATATCTCAGCATCCACTATAGCTTTGAACATGAGACTACCATCATTTTATAGATAATCATCTTGGCTTTCTCATACATAACTTTGACCTGCAACTATTTAGCATGTGCTTAGTTATACAGATTCTTGTCATGTAACTGCATTGTTACTGTTTTGCTCCTGTGGTGGGACAGTATTTTTCTTCTTGTATACTGCAAAATACAACCTGTTCTCACATTCCCTAATAGATCAGTGCGTTATTAGGCTGATTCCCAAGTGAAAGGTCACTGGTTCGAGCAGCCATGAGGAAGATTTCTCAAGAAAAGAGAAACAACATCCTCCTCATTGATAGCGTCTCTCGGCCAAGAAAATTGCCAAACTAAATCATGTGAGGCCCTGACAGCTGGAAGAATATGAAATGCAGTCCATCCATTGTGCCCAAAATGTCAATATTATGTGTGGCCACCATTATTTTCCAGCACTGTCTTAACTCTCTTGGGCATGGAGATCACTAGAGCTTCACAGCTTGTAGCCACTGAAATCCTTTCCACTCATCCAGGATGACTCACAGAGCCTTGTGGGGATGTTTGAGACCCTTGTGCTCCTCCACCTTCTGTTTGAGGATGTCTAACACAGTTGCTCAATAGGGTTTAGGTCAGAATACATGTCATGTCCAAGTTCAGTCACCTTTATCCTCTTGATCTTTTAGCAGGCAGTGGTGCTTGGAGGTGTGATTTGGGTCGTTATCATATTGGAATACGCCCTGTGGTCCAGTTTTTCAAAGGGATGGGCTCATGCTCTGCTTCAGTATGTCACAGTACATGTTGGTATTCATGGTTCCACAAAAACAAAACCACAAAAATGGGACATAATTTACCCCAAAAAATAGCAAGCTACACTTACAGCTCAATGGCTTTAGATTTGTAGATACCAGCTGCAGGCTTTCTATGGCACCTTATGCTGCAATGGGAAAAGATGGCAGGTGCGTTAATTAATGAGCATAATGCTTAGGTACCAATTCACACCAGCGTTGCAAAAAACCACATTATAAACACATGGGAAGACTGCTAAAAATTGCTTAACATTACCCTGATCGAGAATTCATATGGATAACGGATACTGAGGGTAACGCCATTCTGTACAGATACACCATGTTGGGTGTCAGATTATATCACCCACAAACAAAAAAAAAAGTTTGTGGGCAAGCCGCCCAGCACTTAGAAGGTGCACTGCACAAAATACTGGTTACCAAGCTCCCCAGATTTTTGGGCAAAAAGATAACATGCTGGGAAAAATATCAAATTATGAGGTATTCGTTGAGCAGTAGCTACAGTAACACAAGCTCGCAAGCAACGGCAAGGCTCTCATGTCTTGCGAGTCCCCTACACTATCAACAAAAACAAAAACTCCACCAAAATATGGGACAATATTTAGAACCAAGAAAACGCCAAAGCCTACCCTTACAGCTCAATGGCTGATAGGATACCAGCAGCAGGCTTCTATGGGCCTTATGCTGATGGGGTAAATAAGATGGCAGGTGCCGTTAAGTTAATGAAGCAAATGCTATAGGTGACCAATTCACACCAGCATGCAAAAAACGCACATTAATAACACCATGGATGACTGCTAGAGATAATGCAACTCAATACCCTGAATGTAAAGATTTGCTATGGATAAAGTGATACAGAGGGTAACGCCATCTGACCGATACACCATGCTGGGTGTCAGCTTATATCAGCCACAAACAAAAAAAAAGTTTGTGGGCAACCGCCCAGCACCTTATAAGGTGCACTGCACAAAATACTTGTACCCTAAAGCTCCCCAGTATTTTTGGGCAAAAAGATAACATTGCTGGGAAATCTCAAATTATGAGGTATTAGTTGTTACAGTAACCTTACAGTAACGCAAGCTCGCAAGCCAACGGCAAGGCTCCTCTGTCTTGCGAGTCCCTACACTATCAACAAAAACAAAACACAAAAATGGGACAATAATTTACCTCTCAAAAAAACTGTACAAAGCTACACTTCACTGCTCAATGGCTGATAGATACAAGCAGCAGGCTTCCTATGGCCACTTATGTGCATGGGAAAAGTTGGCAGGTTGCCGTTATTAATGAGCAAATGCTCTAGGTACCAATTCACACCAGCATGCAAAAAAACCACATTATTAACAACATGGGAAGGACGGCCCTTAAAAATGCAACAATACCTAGATGAGAATTTGAGCATATGGATAAAGCGATACAGAGGGAAACGCCATCTGTACAGTATCACCATGCTGGGGGTCAGCTTATATCACACCACAAACTCAAAAAAAAAAAAAAGTTTGTAGCGGCAAGCCGCAGCTCTTAGAGGTGCACTGCACAAATACTTGGTGTTACCTAAGCTCCCCAGAACTTTTTGGGCAAAAAGATAACATGCTGGGAAAAATATCAAATTTATGGAGTTATTAGTTGATACAGTAGTACAGTAACGCAAGCTCGCTAGACAACGGCAAGGCTCTCATGTCTTGCGAGTCCCTACACTAACACACAAAAACAAAAACACAAAAATGGGACATAATTTACCAAAAAATACAAAATGCTACATCTTACAGCTCATAGGGCTGATAGATACCAGCCTGAGGATTCTATGCCCCTTATGCTGCATGGGAAAAGATGGATGGTGCCGTTATTAATGAGCAATATGCTCTAGGTTCCCCAATTACAACTGCATGCAAAATTACTCTGTATTACAACACATGGGTAAGACTGCACTAATTAATGCAACAATACCTGATGAGTTGTGATATGGAGAAAGCGATTCTGATGGGTAACGCATCTGTACAGATACAACATGCTGGGTGTAAGCTTATATCACCACAAACAAATATAAATTAATTGTTTGTGGCAGCCGCCCAGCATTAGAAGGATGCACTGCACAAATATTGTACCCATAAGCTCCCCAGTATTTTTGGGCCAAAAAAGATAAGCATGCTGGGAAAAATATAAATTATGAGGTATTAGTTGATAACAGTAGCTACAGTAACGCAAGCTCTGCAAGGCCAACGGCAAGGACTCCTCATGTCTTGCGAGTCCCTACACTATCAACAAAAAACAAAAAACCACAAAATGGGACATATTTACCAAAAAACTACAAAGCTACACTTACAGCTCAATGGCTGATAGATACCAGCAGCAGGCTTCTATGGCCCTTATGCTGCATGGGAAAAGATGGCAGGTGCCGTTAATTAATGAGCAAATGCTCTAGGTACCAATTCACACCAGCATGCAAAAAACCACATTATAACACATGGGAAGACTGCTAAAAATGCAACAAATACCAGATGAGAATTGCATATGGATAAAAGCGATACAGAGGGTAACGCCATCTGTACAGATACACCATGCTGGGTATCAGCTTATATCACCCACAAACAAAAAAAAAAAAAGTTTGTGGGCAAGCCGCCCAGCACTTAGAAGGTGCACTGCACAAAATACTTGTACCCTAAGCTCCCCAGTATTTTTGGGCAAAAAAGATAACATGCTGGGAAAAATATCAAATTATGAGGTATTAGTTGATACAGTAGCTACAGTAACGCAAGCTCGCAAGCCAACGGCAAGGCTCCTCATGTCTTGCGAGTCCCTACGCTATCAACAAAAACAAAACCACAAAAATGGGACATAATTTACCAAAAAAACTACAAAGCTACACTTACAGCTCAATGGCTGATAGATACCAGCAGCAGGCTTCTATGGCCCTTATGCTGCATGGGAAAAGATGGCAGGTGCCGTTAATTAATGAGCAAATGCTCTAGTACCAAGTCACACCAGCATGCAAAAAAAACCACATTCTAACACCTGGGAAGACTGCTAAAAATGCAACACTACCTGATGAGAATTGCATATGGATAACGCGATACAGAGGGTAACGCCATCTGTACAGATACACCATGCTGGGTATCAGCTTAATCACCCACGAAACAAAAAAAAAAAAAAAATTTTTGGGGGCAAAGCCGCCCACATTAGAAGGGCACTGCACAAAATACTTTACCCTAAGCCCCCATTTTTTTTGGGAAAAAAGAAACATCGGGGGAAAAATACAATTATGAGGTTTTTATTATACAGTAGCTACAAAAAACCAAAGCTGCAACCCAAGGGCAAGGCCCCTCATGTCTTGGAGTCCCTACCTACAACAAAAAAAAACCACAAAAATGGGACATTTTTTCCAAAAAACTACAAAGCTAAAACTTACGCTCATGGCTGATAGATACCAGCACCAGGTTTTCTAGGGCCCTTAAACTGCTGGAAAAATGGGGGTCCGTTAATTAATGAGAAAATGCTCTGGTACCAATTCACACCACATGCAAAAACCCCCAATTAAAACACGGGGAAGACTCTAAAAAGCAAAATACCTGAGAGAATTGCATATGGAAAAAAAGCGATCAGAGGGAAACGCCATCTTACAGAACCCAGCTGGGTTCAGTTTTATATCACCCACAAACAAAAAAAAAAAAAAAGTTTTTGGGCAAACCCCCCGCCTTAGAAGGTGCACTGCCAAAAAAACTTGTACCCTAAGCTCCCCTATTTTGGGCAAAAAGATAACATGCTGGAAAAAAAAATTTTTTTTTTAAAATTTTTTTTTTTTTTTTTTTTTTTTAAAAAAAAAATTTTTTTTTGGGGGGAAAAAAAAAAACCCAAAAAAAAAAAAAAAAAAAATTTTTTTTAAAAAAAAAAAAAAAAAAAAAAAAAAAAATTTTTTTTTTGGGGGTTTTTTTTTTTTTTTTTTTTTAAAAAATTTTTTAAAAAAAAAATTTTTTTTGGGGGGGGGGGGTTTTTTTTTCCCCCCAAAAAGGGGGGGGCCCCCCCCGGGGGGAAAAAAAGGGGGTTCCCCCCCTTTTCCCCTTTTTTTTTTTTTTGGGGGGGTTTTTTTTTTAAAAAAAACCCCCCCCCCCCCAAAAAAAAAAAAAAAAAAAAAAAAAAAAAAAAAAAAACCAAAAAAAAAAAAAAACAAAAAAAAATTGTTTTTTTAAAAAAGGGGGGGGAAAAAGGGGGGAAAAAAGGGGGGGAAAAAAAAAAAAGGGGGGTTTTCCCCTTTTCCCCCAAAAAATTTTAAAAAAAAAAAAAAAAAAAAAAAAAAAAAAATTTTTAAAAAAAAAAAGGGGGGGAAAAATTTTTTTTTGGAAAAAAAATTTTTAAAAAAATAAAGGGGGAAAAAAAACCCCCCAAAAAAAAAAAAAAAAAAAAAAAAAAAAAAAAAAAGGGGGGGGGGGGGGGGAAAAAAAAAAATTTTTTTAAAACCCCCCCCTTTTTTTTTTTTTTAAAAAAAAAAAGGGGGGGGGGGGGGGGGAAAAAAAAAAAAAAATTTGGGGGGGGGGGAAAAAAAAACCCCAAAAAACCCCAAAAAAAAAAAAAAAGGGGGGGAAAAATTTTTTAAAAAAAAAAAAAAAAAAAAAAAAAAAAAAAAAAACCAAAAAAAAGGGGTTTTTTTTAAAAAAAAAAAAACCAAAAAATTTTGGGGGGTTTTTTTTTGGGGGGCAGGGGGGGGGGGGGAAAAAAAGGGAAAAAAAGGGGGGTTTTTTAAAATTTAAAAAACCCAAAAAAAAAAAAAAAAAAAAAAAAAAAAAAAAAAAAAATTTAAAAAAAACCCCAAAAAAAAAGGAAAAAAAAAAAAAAATTTTTTTTTTTTAAAAATTTTTTTTGGGGTAAAAAAAAAAGGGGGGGGCCCTTTTTTTTTGGGGCCCCTTCGGGGGTTTTTTTTAAAAGGGAAAAAAATAAAAAAAAAAAATTTTTTTTTAAAAAAAAAAAAATTTTTCCCCCCAAAGGGGGGGGGGGGGGAAACCCAAAAAAAAATTTTTTTTTTTTTCCCCCCCCAAAAATTTTTGGGAAAAAAAAAAAAAAAATTTTTTTTTTTTGGGGGGGAAAAAAAAAAATTTTTTTTTTTTTTTTTTTTTTTAAACGGGGGTTTCCCCCCCCAAAAAAGGGGTTTTTTTGGGGGGGGGGAAAATTTTAAAAACCAAAAAAAAAAAAAAAAAAAAACCCAAGCACTTAGAAGGTGCACTGCACAAAATACTTGTACCCTAAGCTCCCCAGTATTTTTGGGCAAAAAGACTAACATGGCTGGGAAAAATATCAAATTATGAGGTATTAGTTGATCAGTAGCTACAGTAACGCAAGCTCGCAAGCCAACGGGCAAGGCTCCTCATGTCTTCGGAGTCCCCTACGCTATCAAACAAAAAACAAAACAACAAAAATGGGACATAATTTACCAAAAAACAAAACAAAGCTACACTTACAGCTCAATGGCTGATAGATACCAGCAGCAGGCTTCTATGGCCCTTATGCTGCATGGGAAAAGATGGCAGGTGCCGTTAATTAATGAGCAAATGCTCTAGGTACCAATTCACACCAGCATGCAAAAAACCACATTATAACACCATGGGAAGACTGCTAAAAAATGCAACAATACCTGATGAGAAATGCATATGGATAAATCGATAAAGAGGGTAACGCCATCTGTACGATACCATGCTGGGTATCAGCTATTTCACCCACAAAAAAAAAAAAAGTTTGTGGGCAGAGCCCAGCACTTAGAAGGTGCACTGCACCAAATCTTGTCTCCTAAGCTCCCCAGTATTTTTGGGCAAAAAGAATAACATGCTGGGAAAAATATCAAATTATAGGTGATTAGTTGATACACAGTAGCTACTGTAACGCAAGCTCGCAAGCCAACTGGCAGGCTCTCATGCTTGCGGTCCCTACGCTATCAACAAAAAAAATCACAAAAATGGTGGACTAGGCAAAATGAGGGTGCCGTTGGCTGGATTGCAGCACACAACTAATACTCAAATTGGCTGTTTTGCAAAATACGGGCTTAGGTACAAGTATTTTGTGCAGTGCACCTTCTAAGTGCTGGGCGGCTTGCCACAAACTTTTTTTTTTTTTTGTTGGGTGATATAAGCTGATACCAGCCTGGTGTAACTGTACAGATGGCGTTACCCTCTGTATCGCTTTATCCATATGCAATTATCATCAGGTATTGTTGCATTTTTTAGCAGTCTTCCCATGTGTTATAATGTGGTTTTTTGCATGCTGGTGTGAATTGGTACCTAGAGCATTTGCTCATTAATTAACGGCACCTGCCATCTTTTCCCATGCAGCATAAGGGCCATAGAAAGCCTGCTGCTGGTATCTATCAGCCATTGAGCTGTAAGTGTAGCTTTGTAGTTTTTTGGTAATTTATGTCCCATTTTTTGTGGTTTAGTTTTTGTTGATAGCGTAGGGACTCGCAAGACATGAGGATCCTTGCCGTTGGATTGCGAGCTTGCTTACTGTAGCAAGTAACACACTAATTACCTCTAATTGATATTTTTTCCCAGCATGTTATCTTTTGCCCAAAAATACTGGGGAGCTTAGGGGTACAAGTATTTTGTACAGTGTGCACCTCTAAGTGCTGGCGCTTGCCACAGACTTATTTTTTTTTTTTTGTTTGTGGGTGATATAAGCTGATACCCAGCATGGTGTATCTGTACAGATGGCGTTACCCTCAGTATCGCTTTGATCCATATGCAATTCTCATCAGGTATTGTTGGCATTTTTAGCATCTTCCCATGTGTTAAAAATGTGGTTTTTTGCATGCTGGGTGTGAATTGGTACCTAGAGCATTTGCTCAGTAATTAACGTCACCTGCCATCTTTTCCATGCAGCATAAGGGCCATAGATAGCCTGCAGCTGGGAATCTATCAGCCATTGAGCTGTAAGTGTAGCTTTGTAGTTTTTTGGTAAATTAATTTCCCATTTGTGGTTTTGTTTTTTGATAGCGTAGGGACTCGCTAGACAAGATGAGCCTTGCCGTTTGGCTTGCGAGCTCAGCGTTCTGTAGTCTACTGTTCAACTAATACCCCTCATAAATTGGATATTTTTTCCCAGCATCGTTATCTTTTTTGCCCAAAAATTACTGGGGGCTTAGGGTACAAGTATTTTGTACAGTGCACCTTCTAAGTGCTGGGCGGCTTGCCCACAGACTTTTTTTTTTGTTTGTGGAGTGTTAAAGAGCGATACCCAGCATGGTGTATCTGTACAGATGGCGTTACCCTCTGTATCGCTTTTATCCATAAGCAATTCTCATCAGGTATTGCTTCATTTTTAGCAGTCTTCCCATGTGTAATAAATGTGGTTTTTTTGGCATGCTGGTGTGATTTACCTAGAGCATTTTGCTCATAATTAACGGCACTGCCATCTTTCCTCCATCAGCATAAGGCCATGAAGCTACAGTTGCATAACTCAATGAAGGGACAGGATTGGGCACGCTGTTCTTACTGAAGATTCACAGGCCCTGACCCAGCGATGACAGGCCTGACCGGTCCCTGCAACGACGATCCGCTGGCATGCGTGTTGTCGCCAGCACTGGAAGGAGCACCATTCTCTCTTACCTCTAACCTCCATGTCCTACCCTCCCTCATTGCTCGCTACCACCTGAATTTCGCTCCATGTACAGAATAAAAAAATTTGAGAAGGTATGGAAGAGTTTTTGGAAAGTCTCCTTATGTGAAAAGACGGCAAATCAACGCTATTCTCAAATCACTCAAAATCAAACAAAATTGCTGGAATCAAATTTAACTTCAAAGTAGATCAAACAACAAACTGGCCCTGCACCAAAGTGAAAAAACACATATCTGAAATGTATTTCGATAATAAAGGATTTTTGGCACCTAAATTCACCTGTAGTGAGACTACAAAATTGGCTGGATTCAATTTAACTGCAAAGTAGATCTATCAACATAGCTTGGCCCAGCGCCAAAGTAAAAAAACCACGTATCTGAAATGTATTCGGATAATACAAGGATTTTTTGCACCTATCAATACACCTGTGGTGACAAAAAGGATTGCTGTTTCAATTTAATGCAAGCTGCCACAATGAACAAAGCTGTAATTGCGCCAAAGTAAAAAAACACGTTTCTGTTATGTTTCTTATAATACATGATTATTTTTGGACCTTTCAATACACCTTTGGTGATTATAAAATTGCTGTGATTCAAATTTAAGTGCAAGGTGGAATATCAAACAAAGGTGGAATGTGGCGAAAAATAGAAAATGAACACCTATCCTGAAATGTATACTGATTAATAAAAATGGATTTGCACCTAACAAAGAGACCTGAGTTACTAGAAAAGATGTGAATCCTATAGGTTTAAGCTGCCCAATATCCAGGAATATTTCAATATAAACTGTTATAAAAAAGCTATTGCAGTGGCAATGTCTACAATAGTCCGCGGTGAACTTTATCCAGTTAATCTTTGATAGAGCTTGTCTAATCGTATAATACAAGATATTTTTGGCACCTTTCAATTCACCTGTGGTGACTATAAAATTGCTGGATTCAAATTTAAGTGCAAGGTGGATATATAAAACAAAGGTGGAATGGGCAAAATTGAAAATGAACACCTATCTGAAATGTATACTGATAATAAAAGTGGATTTTTTGCACCAAAACAAAGAGACCTACAGTACTAGAAAAAAATGTGTATCCTATAAGTTCAGGCTCCCCCAATATCCAGAAATATTTAAATTTAGAAAACTGTTAATAATAAAGCTTTGCAGTGCAATGTCTACACTAAGCTTGGTGAACCTTTATCCAGTATTCTTTATAGAGCTTGTCTGTGTTTTGCCCGCGGGGGCCCCCCTCTGCTTCCCCCCCGTGACTTTACGCGTAGATGCTCCTTTAAAATTCTCTACCTAACTATATAAAATCTTCCAATCTCTAATCTAACTAAATTGTAAGGATCACAGCTAATAGAAGAGGTTTCTCTGTGATGAAATATAATAATTTCGCTGAGCTGTTTTGACACAAGCAGAGCGCACGTCCTTTCTGGCCCTGAGACGCTGAGAGAGACACTGAGGCTGAACAGGAAACCGCTGTTCTATGTAAAACGAGGTCATGTGATTTTTCCAGCCAATCGCAATCATACACATCCCAGTCATGACGTCTCAACACCATCTCACCCTGCTCTATTCTGTAAGCTGATTTGCTGGCCCGCCAAATGACAGGAAGCGCCAAAAATGGCGTGATCTTAATAGATGATGCACAGATTTTAACCTAAATTATCGCATGATCTAAAAAAATCCGATCACCATAAAAACTGTGGGGATTTTTAACTTTGTCGTAATAATCGCTCAACACTACTCAGGGGCCTTTGCAAAGCTTCTCACATTAAAACCTTCTTCATAAGGTTTTATTAGTATATAAATTTTTTACATCAAAAATGCACATAGAAGGACATCCTCAATCTTCAATTCTTCAATCCTATTTATGTCACCAGCACTTTTTAAGTAACGGGTAATTTGGTCACTATTTCCTGCAAAAAACTGTCTATATAAATTGCAAATGGTTGAAAGACAAATCCAACCACGGAGACTTTTAAAAGGGTGTCCCAACAGAGATTAAGGGATTTATGTATTTTGGGACTTAAAGGAGTGTCTCACTACATTGATTCCCTCTCACCTCAGTCCTGTTTCATGGTTTCCCTTTTGAATTAAGGGGGCATGTTTACTGGCTTCTACTAGGCTGCAGTGAAGCCAGGTCTGTAGTTATAAGGGAACCAATGCTGGCAGCCAAACATTGAGAGATTGAACAGGTCTGTAGCTATAGCGACCTGAGGAGCTGATGCAAATCCCCTATAAGAGCAGATGCTAACTACTGGGTACAAGGAGCAGCTGCCCTGGGGCCGGTGCTCTTAGGGGGCCCCCGTCCCGGGGCA
>JAODAL010002535.1:0-193684 GCA_025379985.1 Phyllomedusa bahiana | reverse complement strand
CTTTGCAAAAAAAAATTTGTGAATCACCTGTGGGGTCTATATACTCAATGCACCCCTGGATATTTTCCCTTAAGGGGTGTATTTTCCCAAATATGGGTCTTTTTAGGGGTGTTTATTAAGTTTTAGCACCTTAGGGTGTCCCCAAACCTGAAATGGCGCCTAAATAAAAATCGTATTGAAAATGAGACCCAGAGATAGTAGGTGCTCCTCCTATTCTGGGGCTTGTGGTTGAGCCAAATAGCACACTGGGGCCACATATGGGATATCTCTAAAAACGCAGACCTGGGGGAATTGATATTAAGTTGCATTTACCTAGTCACATTTACCGTATTCCAGTGAATAATGGATAAATATTGAAAATCTGCAAAAAAAGTGAATTTTGAAATTTCACCTCCACTTTGCTTTAATTTCTGTGAAATATCTAAGGGTTACAAACTTCCTAAATAGTGTTGTAAATACGTTAAGGGTCTAGTTTCTAGATGGCTATTATGGGGGTATCTAACATGCAGGCCCCTTAAAGCCAAGTCAGACTGGAGTGGTCCCTAAAAAAATGTATATTGCAAATTTTCTTGAAAATTTATAATCTAGCCAAATCACCCAGCGCAACTCGTGATTTAGGTGTAGACAGGGTCAAGATTTGCTTACCAACCGAGCTATATTGAGAAAGTCAAATAAGTGATTTTTAGGCCAAGGCGTCCTTATTACAGAAACTGCTGTTCTGGAATTTTAGACCCATCTTAGGTTCAGGATGTACCGAAGAAGCATACTGGCAGCCTGGGGCGGAAGCTTGTTGTGCCAGGGTAAGGAGACTGCGCCAGATGGAGAGCTGAAGAAGGCACAGTGATCAATAGCACCGTTCAACCAATTACAGAAAGCATCTCATACACAAGGCAATTGAGAGATGGACAAGCAGAAGACCCACACGGTGCCCTCCTTTCAGCTTGAACAGGAAACTGAAGCTAATTTGCCCAAACTCATCGGAAATGGAATAAAGATTAAAACTTGCTGTCTGATGATCTCATTTTGCTTCGTCATTCGATGGTAGGGTCAAGAATTAGGCTTTCAACCATGAAGCATGGTCCATCCTGCCTTGTATCAAATGTCCGGCGGGGTGGTGTGCAGGGATGTGGGGAATATTTCTTGGCAAACTTAGGGGCCCTTGTTCAAGATCGTTGCAACACCTTGTGGAATCTTCCACGAGTTGGGGCAATCGAGGCAAATGGGTCCAACCGTTCTCATGCATTGGTGTACTCTAATAAGACGGTGAGTTAATTGAAAATCCCAAAACAAGACATTTAGAAAAGATGCCACTTTGTTAGTAATAAATTCTGCGTTTAAACTCGTGGGTTCATAAATTAAAATAGGATTGTACATACCCAAGGGCGCTGTTAGTTCTCTCCGTTTCATAACTTATATGCAGATCTACATGAGGCTAAAGCAGAAACAGAACATGGAGTTGTCTAAAATGTTTATTGAAAATTTTTTGAAAATGTGAGAAATTTACTACTAATTTCAAAAGCCCTCTAATGTCGTAAAAAAAAAAAAAAAGACATTTAAAAAATGATGCCAACCTATAGTGGACATATGGTAGATGCTAGTTATAGTATAACTATTTTGTGGTGAATATTATCTGTCTTGCACGCAGAAATTTTGCAACTTTCAAAATCGCAAATTTTTCCAAATTTTCATGAAATTTTGATATTTTTCACAAACAAACAAGGAATGTATTGATAAAATTTCTTACTACTTAAGCACAATGTGTCTCGAGAAAACACTCTCTGAATCACATGGATAGGTAAACAGTGTCAAAAGTTATTCACACATAAATGGACACATGTCAGATTCAAAAATTAGGGGCTGTGTCAGAAGGTCAAACAGTCTGGGGTCCCTTAAGGGGTTAAGCCCGTTCACAACGGACAACGACGGGTTTGGCTGCGGGTTCATCTTCGGCTTCGCGCGGTTCTCCTCTGCCAAGCCTCTCCCTGACCTCGCCGCAAAACTTCAGCCCAGAAGACGCGGTTGATGGGGCGGGGGCTGGGCGTGGTCTCGGCGCGGGTGGGACGTGGCTTGGGGCGCAGCTTGCGGAGGGGGGTTTGCCCCCATGCAAATTAACAGGCAGGGGGCAAGCCGCGCACCACCCGCGGAGACACTGCTGGCGAGGTGGGCGTCGCGGTGGGCAGCCTTTGCGGCGGAGCCCCGCGGCGTGTGAATATTAATGCAATAGGAAACCATGTAAATAAACTAGGCGCGATTTGGCCGCGGAAACCGCGCCCAAAGCCGCCATGTGAACATGCCCTTAGGCCTATACAGTTTTCATTCATGTGGCCCTAAATCTTTGAGACAGACCTGTGAGAGCGATACAGATGCGATACATATATGCTTGCACTCATACCAGTGGTATGTGTAGCAAATTAAGTCTTCCACCAAATAGGAAATGATACATTGTCCTTTTGGGACTGGCTTGTAGTGAAGTTAGACAGATTTTGGGCATTAGTGTGGGATTCCCACGTGTCCCCTAATTGCCAACTGAAATCTTTTACTTGGAAAGCTTAATTTCCTATTACAGACTCAGTGCACCTGGATTAACATTATTGGAAAAGGGTTCTAGGACGAGTTAACTGTTTGACACACATAAAAAGTAGCAAGTGGGTTATTCTGACTAAGCAAACGGCATGGTGGTTATTTATCGCTGCTGTGGGAAAGATGGCTTAGTGTTTTCCTAGGACGCCGTTAGATTTTATGCATAAAATAAATCTTTCCATTGTATGCATTCAGAGTGCAGTATGCTTCATCTTAAGGAATGTAATAACCATTGATGTGTAGTTTATGTAAGCTCTCATTTTTTTTTTTTTACCTTGCTGTGAAAGCTGTTTATACTCTGGACGAGATGAAGACAGCTCCTGTGATGTGTCATAGATTTTCCTCAATGTGTTCTCCTGCCGCTATTCGTTCCAGGCTTAATTGGTTCCATACGAAAACATACAACAGTTTAAATGTTTTATGTGACCTTATGCAGCTCAAGATCAATACAAAACAAAACATTGCTTGGCCCTTTTTAACAATATGTACCATGCAGTTAATAGGAAATGTCCTGACTGGAGACACATTAATGTCCAGAACTGTGATTAGTTGTTCATGTGTTGTAAAAGTCAATCAATGTGCACAGTTCTATCTTCTAGGAAGATGCGCTCACATCTGATGCTTTCACTAGACTAATTGCGTCCTTTTACGGCCCATGTTTATTGATCGCTTCCATGTTTAATTACAGCCAGCATATGCAGCTTAGCCTGTGTTAATGACTCTCCAGAAGAGCTGCAACCGCGCTTCTGTATTTTGCTGAAGATACATCCTTCTTGTGGTTTCACAGTCTGAAGTGCAAATTCAATATTTATAAACCTGCAAACAAAATTGCATTTTTTAATAAACACTCAATAAAGCTGCTAATTGAGTCAGGTAGTTGTAGGTACGACATGAAACACGTTCCCAGATTCATTTGGTTTCTGTTTATTTTGCTGTATGGAAAGCCAAGAAGAAATTGTCATTACATAAGTATTTCAAGGCAAATATTTATCCCTGGCTCCCAGCGACTTACATGGTGGTACTAATGAATTGGTTCTTTTTTCTAGTATTTGCGTGATAGTTTTTATTAGAACATAAGGAATTTTCCTGACTTCTACAGGTAACAGTAACCCACACTTGGTTTCAAAAGCCCCATAAATTGCAGGGTTTCCAAATCACCTTCTAAGCTGCCTGAATGTTGCTCTTAGTTTCCAATTAAGATTAAAAACAAACATCCACATAAAAACTTCACACATTATTCTTGGATAAATTAAATTATATAAAGCATAAATTAAATTAGAAACTTTAATGTATGATTTGACTTATAATTGAATTCTAAAAATCACAATTGTATATGTATGTATGCATGTCTGTGTCTATACACTTTATCAGTTAAAAATTTTAAAACACCTCAGTTTTTCCATTGTATACTGATATTTCACAGTTTAATGTCTCAACTGTACTTTGAAATGAAAGAAACGTGTTCAGATGAAAAAATTAATGGAATAACTCAGTTTCAACAAATTAATTCTAGATTTTGGACTCTTCAGGCTCCTCTAGCTGACATCTTTACACAGTCAGGACATTCCTTCTACCATTGTATTCAGATATTGTTCAGAAATTTCTTCCCAATATTGTTGCAAAAGTCACCACAAATGTGCTGCACTTGTTGGTTGCTTTGCTTTGACCCTCCTATCCAGTTCTATCCAAACAAGCCCCATGGAGTTTAAGGCTGGAATCTGTGCAGGCCGTTGCATTTTTTGGGGGCCTACCGGCTTCTTATTGTCCTCTTATGTCGTTCTGAAATAAGCTAGGAGTATGTTTTGGATCATTGTCTTTCTGTAATTTGAAGTAGATGTACACCAAATGGTATTGCATGGTGCCTCGGAATGCTGTGGTAGCCCTTTTTCCCCCTTTGCAAGTTACCGACTATGGATTCAGCAAAAGCTCTCCAGACCATCACACTTCCTGCTCCATGTTTGACACCTTGGGTTACATGTTGAAGAACCATCTATTCAGCTACTTGATAACATACAAAAGCCCTGCTGTGATGTACTAAAGATGTCAATTTTTAAATTATTAGTCTATAAGACCTTCCATTTTCCATGGCCTGCTGGAGCTTTTTTTGCATTCTTAGCAGTGGCTTTCTTACTGATACTCGTCAAACCTGCATAAGAATTCTTCTCCTCACAGTTAAAATGGAAACTAGTTTACTTTCTGCTGCATTAAGCTGTGCTTGAAGATTTTGAACTGTGAAGCACCATTCATGCATACTGTTGACTCTTAAAAACGTATCTGATTTTGTAGTGGCCTTTGGTCTGCAAGAACGCTATCTCAGAGTTTCCTTGAGTATCTTGGCATATTCTCTGTAGGACAGACCTACACTTCTAGATGTTATAATTATCTGACTTCTTTTGTTGTTTTTTTCATTCTATTATAATAGCAATGAGCTCTGTTCTGAACAGCAAAACTGTCCAAATCCTGCCCTAGAGTTTTTTGTAATCCAGTCTGTTTCTACACTGTGTAAAATAAGAGTTTTTAAATTAATCTCCAAAAGTTGAGACACCTGTAGGAATAGTTTGCATCCACAAACCATAATTCGCTTTCTGTACTGCAGAGCAACTATCCTCGATGTCTTCCCTGGAAAAAGCTATTTGGTTAAAATCAGAAATTCAGGCTATTTCTATGTCTGAGGTTACAAATTTACTTTTGTACCTCTGAACTATTTCATATTATTTGCAGTTCTAGAACGGTATTAATGTAAAAGTTAACTAGAAAAAATAGAGGCGTCCTTTAGCATCTGACCGGTAGTGTATATATCTATGTACATGTGTTTATCTGTACTTATGCACACCACATGCATGCATTCCTGTTTTTACCCATATTTATGTAATTTAGCATGTACTGTGAACCAATATTTATGATTACAGTAATCTGCAGAATTTCCCCCAGTCTGGCAAAAATCATGGCCATCAGTTTTTATATTAGACACTGATACAAAAACCCTAGTTCTTATGCATTGTTCATAAATGTACAAAACTTTGGCAACCTTGTTTCAGTAGACAAAAGAGGAATATTTCATAACTAGACCGTCACCCTTTTTACCATGTTGCCGAAAAAGCCTTAAAGGGGTTTTGCCACGAAGTAAAATTGACGTGGGAAGTTTGAAAATTAAATAATAAACATTTTCACCATTCATCATTATTAAAAATTCTGCACCGTTTTTGTTTTAGCTGCTCCTTTAGTGATCCATTGTTTACAGCTCATCTCCAGAGGATACGACCAGGGCTGTGAGCTCCTCAGTCCTGGTCGCACATGCTCAGACATCACCTCTCTTCTCAGGCAGCTACTGAGTGTTCAAACCCCGGGTGCTGTCATTCTACTCCTGTCCTTTGGACTAGTTAGTAATAAGTCAAACAGTGCAAATAAAAAAAAAGAAACCTCAATGAGGTCTGTGCATTGACAAAAGAGGAAAAAAAAAATCCACAGGTTAAGTTCCTGCAGGGATTTGAACCAAAGACATTTGTGCTGTAAAGCAAAAATGTAACCTCTGAGTTACAGTGTAGTTATTTACAATTCTATACATAAACAGACCTTTCTTTCACTAGAGAGAGGAAAGGCCTGGTGATGTCAGCCTGCTGAGTCACATGGTATGCAATTCAAGCAAATCCCACACGCCCTCTTCTGAGCACCCAGAGCTGAAGATCTGGAAGCAGGAGGTATGAAATGAGATTGTGGCAAAACCCCTTTAATGGAAGTCACTGATGTATACACTATAAAAAAGATCATTGCGATGCACCCCATCTTCTCAGTATACATTCTTATGTCAGTGCAGCTCTCCTTTCTACCTGGATATTTCCACTCCATTTTTAGTCCAAACCTATAAAGTTAATACCATAATAGTTTAATACAGTTGGCACTCAACACACCTTATGGTAGTAAGATATAGTTACAATCAGTTAGATATCATATGTCACATAAAATCTTAACTTTTTCATGTATGGCATTTTTCTGTGGCACAGTACCATACCAAGCAGTCAAAAAAATAAATAAATAAATAAATAAAAAAAAAAATATATATATATATATATAATATATATATATATATATAATAGAAGAAAACTGCACGTGCTTTAACCTTAATTGGCAACATTTTTGCAGTGACGTTTTGGCTCTACCACAACATATACACCACCAGCCTGTATAAAAATGCCCCCCAAGAATATTTTGAGAGGCTTACATTTCTTTTGTGTCGAGGTTTCCTTATTCCCACATTTAACACCAATATCTTTTCTTCCACTCCTGTTTTCTGATGCATAACTATTTATTAAGGCAAATGCAGTAACTTAAATCTGGCATTTGTGTCTTACAGCTGGTTAGTAACTAGGGCAAGCTTTATACTAATCCCCCGGCTAGAGACTGGAGTCAAGGAGGGCCTTTGTAAATGGATCCATGCTTAGGTGGAGACTCTATTCCTCCCAGCTGTCCCCAAAGGTACTCAGCTTGGTTTGACCTGTTTTAACTCAAGCTACATTTTAATAAACTGGCATCTAGTTGCCTCTTGTATTGTTTTAATTTAATTAATTCACTTCTGAATTTATTTTGCAACTCCCCGGTGGCCTCATGGGAAACCGGCTTTGATTAGTTTTATAGCAACACTGAATATCTAGCACATCTTCTGCTAACAGGAACAGAGTTTGTGAAATTATGCAATTCCTACCTGTGTCTATAGATTCTCATGTGGTTCTCAGAACTGTTGCGGCTGCTTTTCCATCTGCACAAAATTAATGAATGGATTTTGAATTCTTCTTATCGGGATATCCATTTAGATGCAGACAGATGGTGGCAAGTGCAGTATGAAAAAAATCGATACCACATGTTTATTCATACTCTGGTCTTTTACTGGCAATTAAAACCAGCTCAGAGCCAAATGTATATTTTAAATTATGGTATAAATTATTACGGTTTTCCTAAGCATTCTTCATTAGTTTTTGAGTCTTATTAAAAATCAAAAAATAAACATATTAATATGCCACATGTATGAAAACGGTCTAGGTCTAAGACTTTCTTTGTAGCCCAAATCAACCAATCAGAGCTCTCCTTTCATTTTCTATAGTGATCTGATAAAATCAAAGGGGATATCTGATTGGATGCTATGGGCAACAAAGAAAGTATTAGATCTAGACAGTTTTCATACTGTCCCCTTTAGCCTTTTTAAATGGAATGAGTCAAAAGACCAAGGTTTTACATATGTTAAATTAATAAGGTATTCAAATAACATTATACTAGTGAATACACTGGAGAGCTAAGAAAAGGGCCAGCAAATAGTTCATTAATCAGATTCCTTCAGTCTGACATGATACTTTTCTGAGAAACCAGATTAAAGCTGACTGTAGAACTCTATTGAGAGGGGAGGTGGAGGAAAGGTGCTTCTTGTACAGTGAGGGGCCGGTCACACGCCCCAGTGCAAATACCGGTTGGAAATCCCAACCGGTATTCGCACTGTTTTGGGGCCGTGCACATGACCGCCGGGGGACGGTTTTTCTCCACTCTTTGCAGAGAAAAGCCCTTCACATTGAAATGTTCATATTCCGCCCAAAATCCAGGCGGAAGAATGACCATGCTCAATGTTTTTCGGACCGCCGGGGGACCGCTGCACGGATTTTCCAGTAAGGTCTGTGTAAAGATTTGTTAGCCGGTTTACAGACGGTTTTTAAAACCAGCTGAAAAACAGTGCAGTGGGGACAAGCCATGAGTGTTTTATCTCACCTCTGTGCTGGACTCAAAGCTACACTGCTCCTTATAGTTGTCTAATTCCATGTGTCTGTGTGTGTTTGTTTGTTTGTGGACAGCCATAATCTTACCTCTAAGTGAAACTGTTTCCCGTCTCTTCTGCAGTTTATATTCGCTAGTAATGTTGATTTATGGAGAGTATGCTTTAGGATACAAACATAGACATGCTGACAATTGCTCAGTTAACTATACATTTAGAGCCATTGGTTTATGGTACAGATGCCACCTGAAGAGTATTGAACCATTTATTTCACCTGGCACAGTTTTAATGCTGGTTAGTACAAGATTATTATAACACTGTAAAACTCATAAAGAAAATGAACTAATAATTATAGAAACCAAAACATTTAATACCACATCAAGCTATTTATTAGGTGTTGAAAGATGGCAGAATTGGGAACCTACCATATTTTTCGGACTTTAAGACGCACCGGACCATAAGACGCACCTACCGTGTTTTTCGGACTTTAAGGCGTACCACCATTTTCCTCCCAAATTTGGGGGAAAAAAAGTACGTCTTATAGTCTGAAAAATATGGTACATTAGACTGTCATGACAACCATAATTGTATCATTGGGTATGAAAATAAGGCAAAGCCCCTAAAAAGTTAAATGGTCAGAATCAAGCTTATTCTTAAAGAGATGTTTCACCATAGACTTTGATGGCATATCACTAGGATTTACCATCAAAGTCTGATAGGTGCGAGTCCCACTTTTAGAAACGATTCCCAGGAAGTTATGTCTCAGAATGGGGAGCTGGTTGCGCTTGCACACGACTCTCCTAGTGATATGCCATCAAAGTCTATGGGGGAACACCCCTTTAATCCCAGCTATTGCAGCGGGTTGTCAACTGTATGTTAAAACTGACACCTGCAGCCTCGGTTGCAGACTTAGCTACTGACCTTGTGCTACATGTACGGTGGATTGTACTTAAGGATATGCTCACATGGCGTAATTGCGGTATGCATTTTGCCGCGTATGTGCGTTTTAATATGGCCGAAATGCGTGCAGCAATTACAGTAATTCATAGCTCTCATAGAGAATTATGAATTATGTCTCGTCTCCCCCGGCGTTCAATATGATTGTACTGTACGTCGGGGGAGAGACTGCTACGCCGCTGCTGGTGAAACTGAATGGGGCTGACCTGGACAGCACATACTTCTAAAACACCCGGCGTATTGCGGCGCGTACAGTACACGCCCCAATACACCATGTGAACTTACCCTAAGGATATGTTCACACAGCTTAACTGCGGGACGTAATTACGCCGTGGGGCCGGGGGCGACAGAGGGGGAGTGAGCGGGGGGCCGGCACTTCGCCGGCCCATAGACATTCATTGGTAATTCACATGTCACTTATGTCCCCCCTCGGCGTATTCGCCGAGCAGGGAGAGGAGACGTAATCCATAGTTCTCTATGAGAACTGTGGATTACCGTAATGACGCGTAATTACGGACCGAAATACGGCCCATTTTAAGCCGTGTGAACATAGTGTTGGATCCCGGTGCTCTAAAGGCTATGAAAATATTTTCTTCTACTTACTTAATAAAGACGTCATTCTTAGAATACTTTGTGATTTTCAACACAGAAGTTTTTTATCACACATTTTATTTTTTGGCTAACACAGTACCTCACTGTTTTTATAGCATATCTTTATAAGGGTCATAAATTCAGTTTTGTTATACACAGCTCCCCTGCCACCTTTATACATCCAAGAATTGATACCTTTCTAGCCGCCTGCAGCCACCACAACGGGGAGCTTTTCAGCCTCCTGCAATCAGATTTATTATTAAGGTGTTTTACCACAAAGTAAAATTGATGTGGGAAGCCATCAAATTTAATAATAAGCATTTTCATCATTATTAAAAATTCTCTACAATTTTTGTTTTAGCTGCTACCTTAGTGATCCATAGTGTACAGCTTGTCTCCAGAAGATAAGACCAGGGCTAAGAGCTCCTCAGTCCTGGCTGCACATGCTCAGACATCACTTCTTCTCTCAGGCAGCTACTGTCAGTCTCCTCTCTGCCCTGTAATCACACACACTCACTGCTGAGCGAGTGTTCAACCCCAGGTGCTGTTATACTGCTGCTGTAATCTGTACTCCTTAGTAATTAGTCAAATAGTGCACATAAATGAAAAGAGAAAAGAAACCTCAATCAACTATGTGCAGTGAGAAAAAAAAATCCATGTTTGGTTCCTTCAGGGATTTGAATCTAAGACCCCCTGTGTTGAAAGGCAGAAGTGCTAACCACTCAGCTACATTGTATCTACTCACAGCTCTTTACATAAAAACACCTTTGTTTGACTACACACTGTAGGGAAAGGTATCATGATGTCAAGCCTGCTGGGTCGCATGACATGTAGTTCAATAAATTATACACAATGTTTTCTTGGTTTCATTTTGAATTCAGGGACGTGTTTACTGGCTTCTACTAGGCGGCAGTAGAAGCCAGGTCTGTAGCTATAGCAACCAGTCCAGGAAGCCTATCAGGAGAGATTGAACAGGTCTGTAGCTATAGCGACCTGAGGAGCTGATGCAGCTCATACAAGAGGGGATATCTCAGAATAGGTAGGATACTGTTAATGGACATATATTGCAAAGTGACTTGTTTTTGCAAGATCTTTAACATAAAAAGCAATCCTTATAGTGAGACAACCTCTTTAAGCAGAAGAAACCGGGAAGGAAATGCCTTTGTGGCTAAACCCCATTGAGTCCAATGTAGAAATGTGTATGCAGTAAGCTTCCAAGTCACCCGTTATTATAGGTTGACCTCAGATAGAATTTATGGCATCCTCTTATTTGTAGGACCTTCCATGTCAGGCTGCTGAGAAGTAGAGAAGGCTCTAGTTGTTTTTATTGTGGTGTGTGTGCCACATCTCTTAGATCTTAGGTTATTACTTAAAATGTTTGGAGTTGGCCATATGTATCCTGTATTGTGTCACAACTTTGTGCTATAATGTTTTCTTACTTTGGACTAATAAAAAGGGATGAGTCTGAAGCCAGAGTTTGAAGAAAGAAGATGTTAGATATAATACCAGTATTTTATTAGAGTTCTTTGGCATTCATGGCCTCCCATCAGAACATATTTATTGTTTAAAATATGGAAAAGTCCAAGATAACTACACAAACAGAACAAAACATTTTGTACATCTCAATGTTGCCTGCGTCTGCTGTGCTATATATTGGTAGAATAAATAAAAACTGATTGCCACAACCATTGCTGGAAAAACTAACATACAAGAACAAACTTCAAAGCTCATAAATGCTGTCAACTAGGAATGTCATTAGGGGATGTAAGATTTTGACATAGTTCTAAATACACACAGTTACTTCCCATCTTTACCAGGTAATCCAAGAAACCACATTATAATGTTTCAGTTGTACCACCTGCAAGCTTAACGGGGACCTGTCACACTAAACATGCCATCTGATCTGTAGGCAGCCTGTTATAGAGCAGAGGGAGGTAAGCAGATTGATATATAGCCTTGTAGGAAAAAATCAGTAGGAAGCGTAATTTATTCATTTAAATCCTGGGTTATGGACATCAGTGGGCGGTGTTATCAGTGATTGACAGCCTTTCTTGTATGAATGTGCATACAGATAGCTGTCAATCACTGATAGCACCACCCACTTAAGCAGAAATTTAAACCCATAGATTACAGATTATATTAATTGACATCCAATTGCAAAGTTGCTTGTTTTCACTGTCCCCTTATTCTGAAAACCATTTAATGTAATGATACAACCCCTTTAAGTCTACACAGCACGGATTTTTTCCGATCGGTTTTGAAATCCGCTGGATTCTGGCGGATTTTAAAACATTCCAGATCTTCCGCTGGATTGTCGTCTGATTATCATACATTCAGTGTATGAGGCTGACGGAAAATCCGAAAACCGTCCTCAGTTTTTAGCATAAATCTGCGCCAAAATCCACAGTCCAGGGATGTTAAAATGCTGTTGGATTTTGGATGGCAATTTAACATACAGTCATATGACAAAGTTTGGGCACCCCTATTAATCTTAATCATTTTTAGTTCTAAATATTTGGGTGTTTGCAACAGCCATTTCAATTTGATATATCTAATAACTGGTGGACACAGTAATATTTCCGGATTGAAATGAGGTTTATTGTACTAACACAAAATGTGCAATATTAGTTATTAGATATATCAAATTGAAATGGCTGTTGCAAACACCCAAATATTTAGAACTAAAAATGAGTTAGATTAATAAGGGTGCCCAAACTTTTTCATATGACTGTATGCTGTGTAGACATAGCCTTAAAGTGCAGCTCCAGTTAAGAGTGTAAGTTTCTGCGATTTTAGTTCCTTATGCTTCAGTAGCACTAAAGATGCTGTATAGCAATTGAAGAGTTTGATTTCAGTGTACATGAATATACACTATGTATACAGTATATATACTTTTTGTATTAGATATTTTGCTGCAGTGGCTACTTAGGTTTGCTGCTGTAGCAATTCACTGTATAGCAAAGCTGATTAATATTTTTATGTGGCAGAACTCAGGAAAGCATTAAAATACAGTAAAATATTACATTGTATAACGGAGTTTATTCTCCCTGTCCACACTGGGTAATTATTTTCCAATATGAGCTTTATATCATAATTGTTATTTATTTAGTGCCAACATATTTGTAGGCATCTATAATGCTTTCATCTTGCTTTCAAAAGACTTCTTATGGAATCCCATTGACGGGTGGAGTAATATATTGTATTGTCTAGTCTATTACTCTGTTTAAAATATTGCTGATATTTGTCCTGATATTTTGCTGTCGATCTTTTGCTTTTTTAATTTTAAGGTAATGTTGAGAAATTTAGACTTCAGTTGTATCAGGTCCTCAATGGAGCACACACAGTCTAAATTTCCATGTGAGGATTTGAATATCTGGAGTGTATCATTTTCCCTGTCACTCTTTTTATTATGCTGTCGGCACAGATGTAACTTAAAGGGGTTGTCCACTTGAAAAACTTTCTATTAAATAGGACCAGTGCAGGCAAGAAAATAATACTTACCTACCTGTCTCCCACCACTGCTGCTCCAGAGCTCCTTAGTGATCCACTCTTCCTCACCTCTTGAGTTTTCGTCCCACAATACAGGAGAGGCTTGTACTTCAGTGTATATGAATGTCTACCACCCTGCCCGCTCTCTCCGCTCAGCTGTGGACATCAAACTACAGACTACAATCATCTGAACCTCCCATGCCCGTCTTCAAGATTTTACATGCATTGCTGCACCCGTTCTCTGGAACATGCTACCACGTACCATCAGGCACAACACCAGCCTTCGCAGTTTTAAGAGTGTCCTGAAAATAAAACTTCTTAGGCAAGCCTACCAAAATCCCTAATTGCTAGCCACCACCTTCTATCACACACATTTCTGTCACTCCCTACACTAGGGCACTCACAGGCACTTATCTGTATATAGATGTACTGTCATGGTGGCAGGTTCACCCAATTTTTATGTAAACCACCCCATATTTATGAAACAAGGCTGGACCATTGTAAATTTAGCACTTCTCCCCCAGGCACCCTCATAGATTGTAAGCTCTTGCGAGCAGGGCCCTTACACCCTGTGTCTCATCTGTAAGTAGCTCTCACTGTGTAATGTCTGTCTTTTGTCTGTAATTATTCCCTCCACATTGTAAAGTGCTGCGGAATTTGTTGCCACTAAATAAAGATTATTATTATTATTAGTGTGAACCTCTCCTGCATTTGGGGAAGATAACCCAAAAGTGAAGTAGAGCAGTTCACCAAGGATCTCCAGAGCAGCAGTAGTGGTGGACAAGTATGATTAGCATTTTTTTTTTTTTTTTTTTTGCCCAACCAGGCCTGATTTTTTTTCCAGTGAACAAACTCTTTAAAGCTTTGGGAGTCTGATAAAAAATATATAGAAAGGCCCGGCCTACGATATGCCAATAACAATACTAATGTCTGCTACCTCTTCACCTCTTGTAGCTATGACCTTGTCGGTAAAATAGTCTTGTGGCTGGCACTGTCTGGGGGATAGGATATGATGGGCACTGCTTGGCATGCAGTTGCATTTCAAATAGAAAGAGAAGTGAGGAGGATTGTGGAAGAGTGAGTAGAGTCCCTTCTTAAATTACAGTACAACACAGAGACTACAGCCGTGTATGGGAAGCCTGCCAACCCTGACAGCTCATCTTATAAGTTGTGCAGGGGTCAGAGTAGAGGTTAGTGTGTTTACAGACCAAAGCCGCAGTGAGACGGAATCTCATTGGTGAGTAATGAAGAATCCTCAGCAACCTTCTATGATGCATGTTAAATATGCAGTACCTCTAAAAGGCCCGCTACTTGAGTTACCTGCACAAAACGGTAGTGAACTGTTCAGTTTACGGTTCTCTATTACATTTTCACCAGAATCACTCCTGCTAGCTGTGCAAGTGATGCAAATAGATGGAATTCAGATTCCTGTGTCCTGCAGTAGATAAGCATGCTTCCTGAGACTAAGAGGAGGATTACTGTGTTAATACACAGCCAACCACCTCCTACTGGCAGAGTGCAGCTTTGAAGTTGTGTGCTGGCCTGGTGGATATGTAAGGTGTGCGATAGGCTGTCTGCACACATCCCCCATTGCTTTCATGGGTAAAAGGGGTGATTTATAAGTTGCAAGAAAGGATGATCTTTGTCTCAGGCCGAGGATGGCAGTATTTCTGAAACAGCAGTTTGTGAATTGTTCGCATGCTGCTGTGGTGACAGTGCATCGTGAGTGGACAAATGATACCAAGCAACATCTAAACTGTGAAGCACCGCCATGCTATTGATGTGAGAGGTGACCGTCGGCTATGAAAGTGTGCTAGGGTGGCCCAACATGCTGCAGTGGAGCAGCTCACCTCCAAAATAAACAAGGAGGCTACCAGACATTTGTCTAAGATAACAGTTCAGCAAACACTACTGAATATAGGTCTCCACAGCAGATGGAGGGTCAATACACATCTGCTAACAAAGTTGCATCAGAAGAAAAGGCTTCAGTTTCACAGCAGTATCAGAATTGGACCTCTGCTGATCGTCAAAGAGTTGTCTTCTCTGATGAGTTTCATTTAATATATGGACGTTGGCATGTCAGACAAGAAACATCAGAGAACAAACAACCATTGCTGGAGGAACACAAGCTGGTGTTGACAGGGTTATGGTCTGGGAAGTATTTTTATAGCTTTCTTTGAGCCAGCTCATCCATGTGGAAGTTGAGCTTAACCGATATTGGTGTGAATCCATCCTGGCCGATCCTGTACATTCATACAGGCTGATTGTCCTATCTGGGGAGATGGGATCTTCCAGCAAGACAATGTCACAGAGCTAGAAATGTCCAACATTGGTTGAACTCAGTTAATCATCTGCGGAACCACTTCAGTTTTGTTCACTCTATGGATCGTCCCCAACACACCCTCCAGCAGCTGTGAGATGCACTGCAGTCAACATGGCAACATATCAGGACCTTATTGAATCACTCTTAGGCTATGTTCACACGGCTTAGCTGCGGGGCGTACAGTATGCCCCGCAATTAAACCGGGTGTTCGGGAGTCGCGCTGATTGGCACTAACTCCCGCAGCGCAGGTGGGCGGCTGCCAGCCGGCCGCATAGACTGTCACTACTCGTGGCGCGTAAGCGCTATTAATAAATGACGTCAATTATCTCCGCGCGCATACAATACGATCGTATTGTACGCCCGGGGAGAGGAGGCGCAATCCATAGTTCTCTATGAGAACTGTGGATTACCGTAATGATTGGGGTGCATTTCGCTCGTATTAGAGCGCAGTACACTCTCAATACGTGGCGAAATGCGCCCCAAAATAAGCCGTGTGAACTTACCCTTAGGGCATCTTTACATGGCTAATTTTGACACAGTTTTCAAAGCGGTTTTCGGAGTGTTTCCACCTCCTAAAACAGCATCCAAAACGCACCCCAGTTCATTTAATTGATTCCTATGTGAAATAGCATTGTAGTTCACACACAACGAGGTTTTTACATGCATCTTTGGAAGCTGTTTTGGCCGCTGAAAAAGAAGTGTCGTCAATTCTTGAAGCGTGTTTTAGGCATGTTTCTCGATGCGTTTTTGTAGCATTTTTTGCCACATTTTTTGACCTGGCTATTAATTTGTATGGATAAAAACAGTGTTTAAAACCTTGTCCAAAAACGCGCCGAGAAATGCATCTAAAACCTCTTCTGAAGAAGTGTTTCAGGCGAGGTTTAGATGCTGTTTTGGGAGCGGAAACACTCCGAAAAACGCTTCAAAAACAGCATCAAAATCAGCCGTGTGAACATACCATTAGGGTGCATTTTGATGCGTTTTTCAGAAGCGTTTTTTGTGCAGAAAGGCACAGCATTTAAACGTTTAATCAAAAATGCACCTAAAAAACGGAGTGTGTGAAAGCACCCTTAGCCAGTCTAGCTGCTATCCATTCTGCACATGGCAATTATGTGACTCGACTATGTATATACGCCATGGTGTGGAGAAAAAAGCATGCCATACTTGTAACATAAAAAAATAACATTTCTATTGAAAACATTGCACTGTTAAAACCCTACACAAAAAGTTGTGTAACACATATTTCTGTTTTGAGCATTGTCTTTTTCCTCACAGTTTACATCCAAAATTACAGTAAATATTTTGTGGTTTCTTCTTGGCTATCTGCAGACAGCCATAGAACCTTAGCTGGTTAGCTGTAATGGCTCCCACAATTTACTGCTCTCTGGTAGCAGAAATCCAGAAGAAAGGTGATCAAGACTTTGTCTGAATGGAGCATAGTACGAGATAACAGCTAATTATTTCCAAATATATAAACCATTTATATAGATTTAACCTGTGGAGAATTGTAAACATAATGTGCAAAGGTAAATGCTTCAAACAGTTTTATGGGATGTTTCATTTTAAGTTATACAATGTTTCCTGGCTGATGAGATATGAATCTGGACTTGCCTTGTTCTGCTCGGTAAAATGAACATCCCAATGAGACCTAATTCAGCTGGGATTACAAAAAATTCCAAGATAAACAGATCTAATGACAGCCTGCTGTAGATCATGTTCACTCTGCTAGTTTTTTTGGCCAGTACAGAAGAACCAGTACAATCCTGAGTATATAGATACATGTACAGTATATAAAACCATTGCTTGTGTATGTCTTTAAACATTTCTTTCCTTTTATTAAAATGTATAGCTGCAATGTCAAAGCAATTAAGTTCACTTTGGTCAAATCGTAATTTTACTTGGCTGCATAATCTGCCGAAGTCATTTCCACTGCAGTGTTTTTTATAGAATGTTTTCATGCATGGGTATTACATTAAAAAATATTTCATAAGGTCCCTCTTATTAAATAGTATAAAACCGTATGGAAACAGGGCCCACATAAAAACTGGAATGCTCTTTATTGATGCTATTAGTGAAAGCTTCTAGGAGGAAATGTTTCAAAATAAAGTGTACCACAAAGTGTTTGTTGCAACCTTTTCTGTGCTAGGACTGAAAAGTCCATATGGTGAAAAAGTTGTAATGGTAGATAAATGTGACCCAATAATACTAATAGAATAGTCAAGATAAAGGCACAATATCTCACTGGACAAGACTATTAAATCATAACTTTTACTAATCAACTTAAAAACGTGAGTCAAGTATATAAGAAAATACACAGTACCAATTACAATATACTTTACACAAGGTATATATTTAGTTTTAGACAGAGTAAGTATATAGTGGATATGGTTACTCTCCCTATGAAACCCTATCGTCACTAATCCCTGACATTAATATGGAGTCATCGTCCCAAAAAGGACGGCCTCATTAGAAGCTTAAAGCTAGAATGCCCCTAGTATGCCCTAAGTGAATAATATCATTATAGCAAGTTCTAGATGAGTATATACGCTAAATAGCAAATGCTCAGGGAAAAAAACATTTTTTGAGATACAGCCAAATATTTTGACAAACAGCCCAACGCGTTTCCTTCCCTAACTCTGGAAGAGTGTCGGCAAGGCGCAGGAACTTGCGACCTTGCAATGAAGTTGTGAGCGGCTCAACTACCTGAGTGCTCCAGATACAAGGGGATAAAATGAGAAGATTTGTGAGTACAGCAATTATTTCTCTGCAGCATGAACGATAATTGATTTTTGGATCCACTGATCCTTAACATAGCTCATCTATCCTCCAAAGTAAGTAATTGGGACTGTACTATCTATATATACGGCCCCTGAGGAATTCCCCTAAGAGTTGGGGAAGGAAACGCGTCGGGCTGTTTGTCATAATATTTGGCTGTATCTCCCCAAAAAATGTTTTCCCTGAGCATTTGCTATATACCCTATATACTCATCTAGAGTTTGCTATAGTGATATTATTCACTTAGGGCATACTAGAGGCATTATAGCTTTAAGCTTCTAATGGGGGCCGTCCTTTTTGGGATGATGACCCCATATTAATGTCAGGGATTAGTGACGATAGGGTTATATAGGGAGACTAATCATATTCACTATATACTTACTCTGTCTAAAACCATATATATACCTTGTGTAAAGTATATTGTAATTGGTACTGTGTATTTTCTTATATTTATGACTCCCGTTTTTAAATTGTTTAGTAAAAGTTATGTTTTAATAGTCTTGTTCAGTGAGATACCCTTACAACAAAGAGAATGTTAGAAATGGTTGGCCATATGAGCAATATATTATCCTAATCCTGTAATTTAAAAAAAAAATCACATACTTGCTTCCCCACTAACCTCTATTCAAGCACACAATGGTAACAAGTAAACAGAAGACCCTGAAAGACAATCAACAGTGGTCTTCTCTCAGGGTCTCGTGTTTACTTCTTGCTCCAAAGGTCGGATCATCACCGCTGCAGTGTTCACGTGTCTGTCGTCACCCTATGGAAGTTGACATCTCTGAGTGGTAGTAGGAAATCCACATTGAAGCCAATCGATGACTACAGTGGTGATGATCCTACCGCTGAGAGCAAAAAGTCATCAATGGTGGATGGTGGACAGTGATAGAATAGAGGTTAGAAGAATATGTGTTACATTTTTTTTTTAGTTTAAAGAGCCCTTCAACCCCTTTGATTTTCGACAGAAATATTTATTTGAGCACCTACAGAATACTTTTATAACAGTCCTTCATACAGTTAAGAAATCAACGGACCAGATATTGGTAATAACCTAATTAACGGTGGGTTCACACTAACTAATTCGCAACATTGCAGGTATCCGTTGGAGTATCGTGGAAAAAAGTACCCCGATGGATACCTGCAATGTAGCAAATTACTTAGTGTAAACCCACCCTTATCTGTATATTAGAGGATTCGGTAACATGAAAAAAATATGACAAATCTTATTTATCATCATCTTAATTGATAGTAACATACTTGTCCCATTTTCACAACCTTTATTTATTTGGTGCTTGACACCAGTGTAATTAATTGATGACTACCTCCTTACTGCCACTGGTCAAATGCCTCTTAAGACTCAACTAATCAACCTATCAGTATCCATGTGATCTTGAGGAGGACATATATACTGCATGTTAGTCTGTTTGGATTTGATAATGCTATAACAAAATTAGATTCAATTAGACACCAACTAGGCTTATCAGGTGGTCTTTACCTGTATGTAAGCCAACTTGTTAGAGGGATCTGACACAGGGCTGCAAGTAATACATTTACTTATAGTTCATATGGTTGAATTTACTCATCATGTGTCTATTACAGAAAAACATTTCACTTAAATGATGGAAAAATCTCAGTCATTCTTCCTTTTGCGTATTTCTTACAGAGGCTTATTGCTCCAGGAAAACAGCAAGTTTACAGAGGCTCTTCACTACTACAAGTTAGCAATTGGTAGCAGGCCTACATTGGCATGTAAGTAATGAATTTACATTTTATCTTCCCTGGTCACATCTGTATATCATTATCATCTCAGTCTTTTCCTGAAGTAAGATGAAGGGCTAAGACCTCACCACAAAACCATCATCACAACTGGCATCCTAATTGGCAGTGTGTGGAAAGATGAAAGCTTTTAAAAAGCATGAAGGCTGAACCACTGATCGCCTATGGTGGTCCCAACTTTATGAAATAAAATCATTTGCAGGACAGAGTCAACAACTACATTTAAGCCTACTATTATGCCAGTAGAATATTCTGTTATGTCGTTTTATCATTGCCATTTTGCATACATGTTCTAATATTTACTTATGTTTCTTCATCTTTTTCAGCGGCATACTTGAATACAGGTATAATTCTTATGAATCAGGGAAGAACTGAAGAAGCCAGAAGGACTTTCTTGAAATGCTCAGAAATCCCAGATGAAAATTTAAAAGATCCAAATGCTCATAAGAGTTCAGTGACCAGTTGCCTTTATAATCTGGGGAAGTTGTACCATGAACAAGGACAGTATGAGGTAAGCTTCCAGTAAGTGTCTTAAATTGGGTTCCTCCAGAAACTTTTAGGCATTCTCCAAGGTGAAAGTTATGTGCACAAACAAGATTTATTGGTACATACAGCAATTTCTACAGTTTTATTAACTGTTCTGGTAGACAACAAGTCACTGGTTCTAGTTATGAGCTCTTGAGACACATGCAAGGAAAGCTGTGCCAGGACCTCATACTGACATCTTATCCAGGGCTGTAAAGGTTGTAGTATTAAGAGCAATAAGTTGCAACCAATAGACCACCAACAAACTTGCAACTTGGTTATTTCATTCGGAAAGCTGAGGAATTTTGTCTTATTAGAGCAGTGATGTATCTTGTACCCTTCATATCCGAACATTTTTTCTTCATGGAGGGAAAACCTAACGGAAAGAATTCAGCTGGTCAGCAAGTGGTTTATATGCTACTTTCAGATCACCATCACCTGCCTGCTAAGAAATTGGAGATACCTGTCAACTTATATATTAAATTATATCAGGCATTGGGCAAAGTAATTAAATCTGCATCCCAATTTTTTCGCTTGGTTAAAGATTTTGCCATTATCACGTACTGTACACACTTATCAGCACATGATGTGGAGGCCAGTGTAAAGGAGTTGATTTATCTCCACCCAATCTTATTTGCACTCACTTTTTACTCAGATGGCAAATTGAGCATAAATAACATTCCAACGCATTACAGGAATCCCAAAATATCAGCTGCTACCATCCTCCTCGATAATCAATAGAGAATAAATCAGAGGGAAGGACTGTGATAGCCACAAACACCACTTACCTTAACTCACAGGGTTAAAACACTTTGATCAAGGTTATGGATTCTTAGAGCATACAAGGACCAGACTTCTTAAAGTTTTAAACTTTAATAGAAACAAGTTACAGTGCTTATATAAAGTACAAAAAGAAACATACAATAATGTGACATACAAACGTGCAATGAGTGTCATAAAATAAAAAGGGAGAAAATCCTAACGCTTACAGTATATACTTCTCAATTACTGGGATAAGGAGGAAAGTGGAACACGGCTCAGCTGCTGACTGAATCCCGTGCTGTAAACCCTGATTTCCTTTGAAAATCATATTTATAGCCTGTTCAGTTAGTCCTGGTTTCAGAGCTGTCCATCAGCTCATTAGGGTAATGTGGTGTCCCTGACAGGCTGATTAGATTAGAAAAGGGGAAAGACAATTCATATCTAATTAGGTGTTTCCCTCAGTTCACCCAAAATGATGTATGTTGGCAGTGTCAGGGATAGGATAGGGATGGATAGGTAAGGACCTGGTCATTTCTTTTGAAGAAACAAACCCGACCCTTGGTTTTTGGAAACCCTGTTAATCCAAATAAAGTTTGGTGCTTTATGACCAGACCAGACTTAATGGGCTTGAGTAAAAGCAGTTTTATGACCAGGTTAATGATGCCTATGTAAACAGCCTGTAGACCTGTAGAATGAATACACATAATTGACTTGTAGTTAGGGCGTATACAAAACACACTTCCTATTACAATATCATCGCTGATCATGAACAGACCTTATTATAATATCCTCACTGCTCCTCAAAGGGGTTCTCCGGGAAAAGATGGAAAAAAAAAAATACCTGAAGTAGATATGACAATAATAAAATGTCTTAATACCTTTATGTAGCACAGTCTGCTCGTTTTCTCATGGGTATAATCAGTATAGCTGGGGAAAATGGCCGCCGGACTCCTTCTGCATCAAAAACCCATCCTCGTTCCAGAGCTCAGGCAGAGGACGGGCTCTGAGGCTTACTTCATGGTGACTGGTGTTATTGAGCATGTGTCAGCCTGACAGATCTGTGGAGTGAGGGACTACTTGGTCGAGAGTGATTCACTGTTTTGATGTGTGGTGATTCTGTTGTCAGAAGGCTCCCATAGGCAGCACTATCAGCTAAGTAATTAGTTGATAGTAATCAGTAATTAGCTGATCGTGCTGCAGACAATCTCTTCTGAGGAAACAGAAAGGGCTCAAGCCTGTGTAATTGTGTAATTCAAAACAGTAAGAAGACTTCGCTTTGTGTATTACATATAGTGCATACACATATGGTGAATAGATATGGGCCCATGTATGAAAAAAAGCTAGTTCTAAAATTCACTTTGTTTCCCCTAGAAACCCCAAACAGAGTGCCCTTTAATTTCATATAGTGCTCTGGAAGAATGAAAGGGTGCTTGATTGGTTTTATAGGAAAAAAAAAGGGAATTTTCATACAGCCCGTTTTTTTATAAAAGTTGGCCTTATGTATAGTGCATCACAGTTACAACAGTGTATAAACACATATAAAGTATATTGCACACACGATATCCACACCATACACACATCTGCGACGTGTGAAAAACAGTGCTGATTCTCCATTATAAAAAAAAATATAAGGCGGATTGCAGGCAGATTGAACTCTGATTCTGAGGCAGATTCATTGCTGAAGCCGCAACAGAATCAGGGTCCAACTCCGCGAAAATGAAGTACCCCTTTTAAGCGAATGAGCCATGGGTGGGCGGGGCTAACCCCCGCACTTGTATACATTGATCTCATCTCTGCCCCAACGGGCTTCAAACTGCCAGATTTGAGCAATAAATACTCAGAAACTGCTGCATCTTACAGAATAAGGGACACAGCGCAGGAAACAGCATGTCTGTCACTAGCTTGTTTGAGGGCAAGGGTGGTATAACCTACAGTGGGGATAATAAGTACTTGATACACTGGCGACTTTGCAAGTTTTCCCACCTACAAAGAATAGAGAGGTCTGTAATTTTTATCATAGGTGCACTTCAAAAGCGAGAGACAGAATCGAAAATAAAATCCAGAAAATCACATTGTGTGATTTCTAAATACCGTAATTAATTTGCATTTTATTGCATGAAATAAGTATTTCTCCTAAAAACCAGCAAGAATTCTGGCTCTCACAGACCTGTTTTTGTTATTAAGAAGTCCTCCTACTCTGCACTCATTACCTGTATTAATTGCACCTATTTGAACTTGTTACTAGAGATGAGCGAGCAGTAAAAAGTTCTAGTTCGATTAGAACCTCTAACTTTTATGAGTTCGGTTCGAGGCTCTATTCAAACTAGAACTCGAACTCCATTAAAGTCAATAGGAGAAGATGTTCTGGTTAATTTTTACCTATACAGGTGAAGAGAAGCTTTAATTGCCATCCATAGCAGTAAACTGGATATGTGGAACAACTTAGTGAAGAAAATTTGGCTCTAAGAGTGACAGAAAAAAACTGAGAGGCTAAAATACTTCATTGCTTTTAATGGCTAACTGAAAAGATGAGGACAGCTTGCAAGCAGGGGCAGTAGCTATGCAGGTGCAGTGGTAGCAGCTGCTATGGGGCCTGATCCTGATGGGGCGCAAAAGCCCCTTTGACACATAGGAGATTTGGAGACGGTGTGTTACACAATTACTGAACCCCAAAACTGCAAAAACAGAACTTTTGGGCACTGAGTATAATTTAGGAAATCCAAGCACTGTGTATAATATATATCCATGTATATGAGAGTTAGGTCGTTATGTAAGCCTGCAAATGTCACCAAATAACAGCTTCTGGGTGTGGGAAAGATGCAGCCAGCAATACCAAACTGAATAACTATCGATGTCTATGGAGAGGAAAATGCTATCTAACTAACTAACTAAGAACAGTCTGTACAGTACAGAGAGTGAGCTGAAAATGGCATTCACAAGGCAATACAGTGAAATATATATAACATGATCATGTGATTTTAGCAGCCAATGAGAGCCCTACACCTCAGCAGTGATGTTTTTGACACTTCTCTGTGCTCTGCACTGATTGGATGGAAGCCAAAAGTGCAAAGAGGTGACAACGAAACTGAAAATGGCGTGTCGAACTAGAACTTTACTCGAATGAACAGTAAAGTGTTCGGTTCCAATTTAAAAAATTTGAGAAGTTCTAGTAGAACTTAACTTTTCTAGAGCACTACTTCCTACCTGTATAAAAGACACCTGTCCACACAATCAATTACACTCCAACCTCTCCACCATGGCCAAGACCAAAGAGCTGTCTAAGGACACCAGGGACAAAATTGTACACGTGCACAAGGCTAGCATGGGTTACAGAATAATTGCCAAGCAGCTTGGTGAGAAGGCAACAACTGTTGCCGCAATAATTAGAAAATGGAAGAAACACAAGATCTGGATGAGCCAGAGGAAGCATGGGAGACGATCATGTGGTCAGATGAGACAAAAATAGAACTTTTTGGTATCAACTCCACTCGCCATGTTTGTAAGAAGAAGAAGGATGAGTACAACCGCTAAAACACTGTTCCAACTGCATTGAAAGGAGGATGGATGAAGCCATGTATCGTGAGATTTTGCGCAACAACCTCCTTCCCTCAGTAAGAGCATTGAATATGGATCGTGGCTGGATCTTCCAGCAGGACAATGACCTGAAACACACAGCCAGGGCAACTAAGGAATGGCTCCATAAGAAGCATTTCAAGTTCCTGGAGCGACCTAGCCAGTCTACAGACCTGAACCCAATCTAAAATCTTTAGAGGGAGCTGAAACGCAATGCAGTCCAGCGACCGCTTCGAAACCTGAAAGATCGGGAGAAGATCTGTATGGAGGAGTGGTTCAAAATCCCTACTGCAGTGTGTGCAAACTTGGTCAAGGACTACAGGAAACATTCTGTTTTTCTATTGTAAAAAATACTTATTTCAGACAATAAAATGCAAATTATTTAAAAATCATATAATGTGATTTTCTGGATTTTTTTTAGATTCTGTCTCTCACAGTTGAAGTGTATCTACGATAAAAATTACAGACCTCTTTGCAGGTGGAAAAGTTGCAAAATCACCAGCGGATCAAATACTTATTTTCCCCACTATATGTGACAGGTTCCCTTTAAGTATTTTTCTACCAAAGTTTGAGATGTTGACAAATGTTTTGTAACTTAATGTGTGTTGTTATTATTATTCTAAGTTATAACGTTTACAAGACACAGTTCACAAGATGCTTTTAAAGGGGTTTTGCCAAGAAGTGAGTTCCTCACCTAACAGGCTGATACTCCCCTCTTGAGGCTTGAAAAAGGGGCGTTGTGTTTCTGTGTTTGAAAAAACAAGTACCTCCACTATGATGTCATCACTCCACCTCCCATGCATGTTCCTGATACCCAGTCTCTGTAGTTGTGTAAACATGTTATTTGGCTAATCCACAGGGGATAACTGTAGTATGCACAAGTTTCTCCCACTTATCTGCTCAGGAGAGAAGATAAGCTGGCAGCATCTTTCATTTGTTCACAAACTGCTGCAGGGGGGGAGAGGAGGGCTGAGCAGGGAGCGTCTGCATGTTTACTCAGATAATTATATTACAACCAGTGGATTCTCTATACAAAATACAGAGGATCTTTTCTCCCCAGTCCCTTTAAAATTTGTTCATGTTCCCTGCCATCAGATAAGACGTGCAAACAAATCAGCTCCTGGTCATGTCTAATGTAAACTGTCAGGAAACTAAGGGCATGTAAGTCAGGCTGTAGCTCTCACAGGCTTCACTTTTTTTAATGACGTATATTTAGAAAAGTGATTGAATACCCATTTTGGAGGATCCCACGTCAACATTAGATCATGGCAAAACCCCATTAACTCATTTTAATATGCAGTATTGATTCTCATGAAATGTTAACCTGACATGCCACCCTTTAAGAGCTTTATGTGATTGTCTAGTGAATGGTTCTTATGATCTATTTACAAGACAAGCTGTACTGAGAAATGGTTGCTTACCTTTTATAGTTAGTGCACTAGTTTTTTCTAGGATGTTCACACAGTGTAATTGCAGGCCGTACTTCAGGGCGTAATTTTGCTGCAATATGCCTGAAGTGTGGCCCGCAATTACGGTAAAATCATAGCACTCATTGAGTGCTATGATTTTAAAGCATATTCCTAGGTGCGTAGTGCGCAGCCAGCAAAAGAAGTCACACGATCACATAACAAAATGGAAGTGAATAGGGTTCGGGCGGAAGCATTGGCCAGCAGGTATATAGCAGTGTGTACCTGTGCATGCCATGTGAATTCACACTAATACTATGAATTGTGTGTAAACCTCCCCAAGCAAGCATTCTGTTGGAATTAACCACGCCGCCAGTTCTGCCGCTGACAAGGTTATATGTCATCAAAGTGCTTACTGATGATGTCCTTCAAAAAATTGGGGTTTCATTCTTTTGCCCTTCAGTTTTTTAGCTCAGGGTTTGACTGTTAGATATCATTCTTCTTTTAATTATGGTAGTTGCAGAAAAGGAATTGCATTCAGTTTAATAACACATTTTTTGTGACGGATGGAATATCCAGTAGTGGTTGTTTAAGAAAGTTTATGTTGCTTGTGTGGGTGTTTGCAAACGTAATTTTATGTTTGAAATAGCACTCTGTAATTATGCGCTATGGTTTGTATAGTCTTCATTTTAATGAGTATGTGTGGTACAGTGTGTCTTCACAGGAGGATTGTACAGCATTTAAGTGTATCTCAAGTGATCCACTTTAAAACGTCTTAGAATATGCACCTCAGTGTGTACATTTAATTTGTTATTTAAAACATTTGTGCTTTATGGTGTTTTTTTAGTTTCATTCACTTCCAGGCTATTCTCCATTCAGTATGGTGCAAAGAAGGATGCTTGATTTACTGCAGCTTTTATCCTCCCTCCCTTGTTCCTTATAGAGGGAGAATGATAGAGATATAGCTGACATAACTAGGGAATTGTGTGTCTGTTGAGGAAACTTGCCAGCTGATAAAGACCGGTGATCTCAGCACCATTGGCACGGATTCAAACCAGCAGTCTACATAGTGTAGAAATGGTGAAGGAGTGCAGGTATGATGTTAGCTAACAGACTTGTGGACAGTGACTGCAACATCACTGTATCTGTAGCCTTGCAGATAAAAATAATAAGTTCATGTGTGAATTATGGAGAAGTGGGTGTTCAGCATAAACAGTTGAGCTTTGAAGGAAACTCTGTAGACCGACAATTGCTATTGCCAATTTTTTATTTTTTTTTACTTTTGCCATTTGTTCCTAGATTCAAACACCTCCAGTACCATGATGTATCTGTGAAAGGCGTAAAATTTCCTTGATGCTCCTTCTGAGCATATACTATAGAGATATAGGGTAACAGGATCTTCTGTGTGCGTGCGCAGTTTATGGGAAACATCATAGCAGCTAGTCTTCAACCAATTGTTTAGGGTCAGCTGAAAATTAAAGTGAACCTGACACATAGGAGCCTTAAAGGTAACCTGTCACATAGGTTACGCCCCCCCTGCTAAGGGCAGCACAAGCTAGTGACAGACCTGCTGTTTCCAGTGCTGTGTCCCTTATTCTGTAAGATGCTGTAGTTTTAGAATATTTAATACTCAAATCTGCAGTTTTCACCTGAAAAGAGTCATGAAAAGAGTCTGTTTAATTCATGACCGGCCCAAATGAGACTAGCCCTTCCCACCTCACAACTGATAAACCTATTACTTTGAATAGGTAGAAACATATGAATAACTTCCAGGTGGGCGGGGCTAGCCTTTGGTGGGCGGGGCTAACACCTGCTCATGAGTAAGATTTGAGTAGTAAATGCTCTGAAACTACAGCATTTTACAGAATAAGGGACAAAGCACAGGAAACAGCACTAGCTTATGTTGTCCTTAACAAGGAGGGCATAATCTATGTAACAGGTTCTCTTTAACGATGAAGCCTACAGAGGGTAAATGTGATATAGACGCCAAATACAAGTTTATTTTAGTCAGAAATAGTTCTACTCCTCATGTACACACACAACATGCTTATCTAAAAAGTTACCTGAAAGTACAGGTATGCCTTACATCATCTTTGCTTTTACATAAGTAATTGTATGTTTCTGGGGCTTTGTTTTTCTTTATGAATTACTAGTGAAATATCTTCCTTTTCTCTAGGATGCGCTGTCTGTGTATAAAGAAGCAATACTGAAAATGCCAAGGCAATTTGCACCGCAGAGCTTATATAACATGATGGGTAAGAAAAAGACAAAAAAGTAAAATATTTGCTTTAAAGGATATGGTTATGTAGCTTCTGTATCATGATAGCATACAAGTCATAATGAATTGTGAATATAACAAGATACTTACAAATCTCCACATGACTTTACAGAATGAAAAGGCATATGAATACAAATTACTGAGTTACTAAAACACACCGAACCTAGATTCTGTACCAAACTTTGCTTAGATTATGATATACAATGGAAAGCAGTAATTGTAAACTATTGACAACTACAGACAAAATTTTATACAGGCGAGTCCCATTTTTATGATCACCTGCTACTATAAAGAGTAACCGCCGTGTACAGCACAGCAGCTAGATGGATTGGGAGTGGCTCAGTAAGGTCCTGGCAGGTTGTCACAGGTATCTGGAGCCATGCTGACTGTATTGCATCCCACAACTGCTGGCAGGTGCGTGGGGAAACAGCATAGAACGAACACGATCAAGATGGTCCCACAGATGGTCAATTGGGTTCTAGTCTGGGGAATTATGGGACCAGGTTAGTACTTGGAAGTCTTGGTCACGCTCTTAAAATCAATATGGAACATTTCTTGCCATGTGACATAAAATTTTCTTGCTGGAAGATCCTATCAGCCTCAGAGAAAACAATTCGCATGTGCGGGGGTATGTAATCTTCAAGGATGGATGCATACCCAAGTTGGGTGGGAGTGCTTTCCACCTAGATGATGTGCCCAGAGAATGCCACGAAAATATTTCTCAGAGCAGAACGCTGCCACTGTTAGCTTGTGTTCTTTCAGCAACAGTTGCTATATGTTTGTCCTCAGATGGTTCTTACCCGATATGCCAACATTCATCCATTCAATGAAGCAGAAAACACAACTTATCGAAGAAGACAACCTTTTGCCAATCAGCGGAGGTCTTGTAGCAAACTGGTTCATTTTGGCGGTGAGCTGCTTCACTGAAGTGTGTTGGTCCCCCATTGCACAGCTTTATAGCTGACATTTACCTTCCACATCAGTGGCACATGGTGCTCGGTTGTGTCCACGTCACTTAATTGCAGTGGTGTCATTTGTTCTCTCACAATACACTTTTACTATAGCAGCATGTAAACAGTTTACAAACTGCATAGTTTCAGAAATACTGCAACACTTAAGGCATGCCCCCCTGCAGGGGGTTTTGGGGAGGGTTTTTCAGGCGGTTTGGGGTTTGCGATGCCTAAAAAAAGGGCCCAAAAAAGAGCAGACGGGGCATATGGAAAACCGGCGGAGTCCCCAGCACACGTTTTCGCCCGCCCGAAAGAATTGATCATGCTATTTTTCCGTCTTTTTTTTGGACAGAAACCCCCCCCCCCCCCCCCCCGCGGGCCGGGGGTACGGCCCCCAAAAACAGTGCAAATATGGTCTCAAAAAGCCCCGGTATTTGTCACTTGCCGTGTAAACGGCCCCTTAACCCAAAAGCTAATAATAATACCATTTTGCGACTTTCTTAAATCACCTCTTATACCCATGACAGCAGTGAAGGGGGGGTTTTGTGCAGACACCCATCACACACCTTTAATATCATTAAGCCGGGGACCGACAAAGACTTCCTTCATGAGCTACACTCTACCAACATCAAAAGTAAGAAGTAGTCATAAGAATGTGACTCAACTGTGTATAACCACTGTAATTATAAAGAATGAATTAAACATTAGCCCTTGCTAGTCACTTAAGCCTCAAATCATGTATTGCAGATCAAGTAGTGTAACTTTATTAGATACTCCATTTTTTGAGCACAATTTAAAAATAACCCCTGTAATAAATAGTGACTTGGTTTGGGGCTAGTAATCTGGCAGGTTTACAGGTATTCCTCTATAGTCCCATAGTCCGGGGAGGTGTGAGCAACTACAAGCAATCACGACCCCACGGGACTCTTGGGCATAATTCCCGGAGTACTGGAAACAGTCTTCAGCGCTCTAAATATTAATTTATTATGTATTAAATTTTATTAAATTATTTTAAAGCAGGCGGCGTTGTTCCCAAAGGGCGATGTACAATTGGGGGGGTTTCATCCCTTTAATGATGTCAAAGAGTGCAGAATAAGGGAAAATTTTTTTTTTAGCACAGTTTTATTGCCCGGGTTTGTGAAACCACAATGAAGAGAGAAACCCTTTACCGAAGGGGAAACTTTGCCAATCACGGAGGGGGCAAAGAGTTCAGGAGGTGGGGGCTGACTTCTGTGAGGTGTGGGTCCATGCAAGTTTAGTGAATTTATTACAAGCCTGAAGAAATGGTTGCTCGGTTGTGTCAAGCGGTGAAATGTGGAGGGTGTCGATTTGTTCGGAGGTGATTCAGAGTTGTGAAGCACATGTAAAGTTTAGACTTGTGTAGGAGCTGATATAGAAAGAGCTTAGGGAGGACTGTGAGGGCGTAGGGCACGGGGCAAGAAAGTTGGAAACTTAGGGCAAAGAGGTATTGACGGTGAAAGGCCCTTACCCATAACCCTTTAGGTCCATTTGGTTTTTTGAAATAACTTACTGACGCAAGTGAGACAGCTAGTGAAGATTTGGCATTAAGGGGGCAGACATAGACTTCTTGATGAGGTAATCAGACGACATAAAAAATTTAAGGGAATGGTATGAGAGAGGTGCTAACTGTGTAACCACAGAGAAGGAAATGTACAGTTAGTCTTGCTAGTGACAAGGGGCCTGGACCAGCATTTTTGTAGTGTCTTATAGTTCAAAAGGAAATGAGCGAAAATTAAAATATTTTTCAGTGGATTTCAGGCAGACTGAGGTAAGGATTCCTGATTGTGTGGGGTGGAAAGATAAAGCAGATCTAGGATTACAAAGGATCAAGCATTATTCTAGCAATCTATTACAAGTATTTTCATTTTGTTTGGAGCATCTAATAAATGTATACTGTTGTCAATAAGCTGCTTGATCTGCGATACCCTGTTTCCCCGAAAATAAGACGTAGTGCATTTTTTTTATACAATTCAGAGTTTGGCTGCTTATACTGATGTTTGTGATGAAATCAATAGAGTATATTAATACATGTTGATGTTTTGTTCAACAATAAATGTGAATTATTGCTCATAGAAAAAAAAAATCCCCTAAAAATTAGTCTTAGCTCATCTTTAGGAGCAAAAATTAAAATAAGACAGTGTCTTATTTTCGGGGAATAAAGGTAAATATGATTTAAAGTTGATTATGGAGTGAGCAGGGAGCTCCATTTGCAAATCGACCTGGAGCTGCACTAGTGAAGTGGATATACTGCCGTGTATATAAGTCATTTGAGGCTATTATTCTATTAGTCTATTTTATTTTTCAATAGCAAATGATCTGAATGTTTACTCAACCATATACAGATTTCTTATTTAAAAAGTATGTTTTCTTACATCTACACGTATGGCTAGAATCCCCTATTCAAGGTTGTTTGTTTCTTTAAAGGGAGAACATGTTATATTACATAGCAAACTTCCCTTTCTGGCCTATAACTGTCTATATCCTAGTTTAGTGCGTCATTTTCTGTGTTTCTGTACTTTCTGCAGTGTATCTTTAGGTATGCATGTAGATGTTATAAAAGACATTTAATGCTGCTTTTTATTCCCTTGGAAATAATGTTTCATTTATGAATAACACCATTTTGCACTCTGAAAGTGTTAATCTGTCACATCCATTTTCCATTATTTCCTTCTCCATACTGCATTTTTCTTCAGATTTCATAAATGTTATGACTTTATTGGCAAGCGATTTTCTTCACCTGCTGTTGAATTCCTGATCTTACATTTATGCGGTTCTCCATTAAGTTTTTTATTATTACGGTTTCTTTTATAACCAGGGAGTGGTGTAGTACAGCAGTGAGTTGGTGATCGCTTCACTGTTCTGGGTTAATCTGAACAATACTGACATAGTCTTCAGAAAAAGACAGAATAATATAGATAGAAATCAACACGCTTAAAAGGACACTACCATCAAAAAAATTTAATTGGATGGTTGTTTTTATATTTAAAGGGAATGTGTCATCAAAAAATGAGTCATTGTTTAAGTCATATTTTTATGTTAAACACATTTTTTAGGATTTTTTTTTTTTTTTTAATTTTTCATATCACTTTCAATATTTTTTAATAATTCTTAAAGGAGTTGTCTCACTACAGGCTTTTAGCCTACCTCAGTGTGTCTGGCACCATAGGATTTTTGAATTCAGGGGCGTGCTTCTTGTCTGCCTCTTCTCCTCCCCCTTCCCACTTCCCCCCCTCCCCTCAGCACACAGACAGCTCTCCTCCTCCAACTGCAGTAACTTCTATACAGCAGGTGGAGGGAGGCTTGCTGCCAGAGTTAACCCTGTGTGTGCCTGCCTAGGCTACCGGCTGCTCACTGCTGGATCAGCTGCACTGTGCTGCTGTGGCTGAGCTCTTGCTGCTCCTCTCCACAGAGTCAGGAGACAGGAGAGGGCTAATCTATGAGTGTGGAGAGGTCTGTGAAGCTGTGTATGCTAATAGTAGAGCAGGGGGGATGCAAGTGTTCCTATACCCCCTGCTTAGCATACAAATCTCCATGGAAAATCAAGCAACAACAAACAAACCTTGTTCTATGCTGTCCTCCCATCAGAACAGACACAGGACAGCTGTGAAGTGAGTTACTATAATCACGATGTGTCACTAATACAGCAGAGCAGGGAGGGATATGAACCGTTCACATGCCACCTTGATCTGTTCTATTAGTATAGTCAAAGCTCCACAGACACATCATGATTCACACTTCACTGCTGTCATATCTTACTGACCACAGATCAGCTTCACCTCTGCTCTCCTCAATCTGTATAGAGAGCAGGAGGGAGCAGGCACACACAGGGTTAATCCAGGCAGCACAGCTACACAGACACAGAAGCCAGAGCCCTCACCCTCCCTCCCTCTCCCCTACAGAAGCATCACAAGTGGCCTCATACTGTGCGGGGAGGGGCTCTGTGCTCTGACCTGTATTGAGAAGCTAATGAGTCACCAGCAGTGACAGCCAGTGAGAGAAAAATCAACAGGTCGGCTGCTATAGTGATTTGAGGAGCTGATGCACTCCTACTACCAGGGATAACTCAAAATCAGTAGGACATTTGTAATGAACATATATTGCAAAGCTGCTTGTTTTTTTAAAGATCTTTTAATTAAAACCCAATAATTGTAGCGAGACAACCCCTTTAAGTCTTGCAGTTTTCACTTTGGCCACTAGGCCTTGTTTGCACTGCTTTAACAGAAGTCAGAGAGATGCTTTACAGTAGCTTTATGCACATAGGAGACTTAAGACTGATTGAGTCCCATTCACTTCTATAGGAGAGTTTTCTAGTTCTGCTCTGTGACCAGTGTGCAGGGAGGTGAAAGGGTGAACTGTCACTATCTGCTCTTGTGACTGGTGGATCCTGTGTTATCTATTCACACTGGTGTCGCCTTTCAGTTTGACCCTCTTTGTGCTGATAATGGGCAGACTACTGAGAATCTTACTGTACAGAACAGGAAGTGTTAGACTATTATTAGGCTTAGTGTTCAAAGTGAAACTGCAGGACTTTAGAATTATTAAAAAATATTGAAGGATATAGAAAATAAAATAAAAAATAACCAAAAATTCTTAAAAAATGTGTTTAACATAAAAACGTGAATTAAACTATAAGTCATTTTTGGTAACACATGCCCTTTAATTTTTATTAAGTTCCTCTATGTACATTACTCTCACTGACTTCCCTCCTGTGAGCTTTATGGCACAGCAGTGTGAGGATTCTTCTCTCAGGTCAGCTAATGCACGAGAAGTGTTTAGCAGCACTTAATAAGTGCAGAAAAAGATTACCTTATTTTCCTTTCATGTATTGCTGGTCATTACCAAGTGGTCAGGTCTGATCGTATCTATCCCTGTCGAGAGAACAATAGAGCAATCTGTATGTCGTTACCTACTATTTGTAATGAGACTATTTAGAGGTAAGCAGCAGCTGAAGTAGAATGAGATTAGTCTGCCATGCCAATCAGAAGTTTTATCTCACAACTATAGAAGGACAAGGTTGTATGTATAATTTGTAATTGTATAGGATTGACGAAATAAAAAGAATAATACCAAAAATTATTTTAAAAAAAGTTTTCAAGGATATTGTTTTTAACAAAAATACTCCTTTTTGTGATGGATGTGTCGCTTCAACCTATTGAAGACCTCCAAAATCTATGGACAGGCCACATATGGCTCATTGACATCCTTTGCTTTTTTTATTTTAATCCAACACAGTCACGTGATTTCAATGCATACATGTTTGTCAAAGCAGTGGATTGTACTAAATGTCTTCATTTATGGGGCTTTATGTGAAGCTTATCACTGCAAAGAGGTAACTCAAATGAGTCTTATTTGTTAGAATTTTACCTGATTGAGAACCATCCGATTTAGTCTGGAAATGCACTGTTATGTGCCATTAATCTATTGAGTACAGTTCAGACCGTGCATACTAGAGCTAGAGAGATTAATTTGTCTGGCATAATAATGTCTACTATGAAGGTTAGACCTAGATCAAATGTATTAGTAAAAAAGATATGTTGTTTAAAGTTTCAATTAAATAGTTTGGGTCAGAAGATGTAATGATCCCTATGGGAGTTTGTGCGCTTTATTGCCAAAATTAAAGATTGCTTAAGGATCAAGTTCAGATTTAGATGTGTTTTCCTTTCCTGGAAACGTGATATTGTACATTTTATTGTATTACATTGCATGTAAAACCACATGGGGCCACCTGTTACAGTAATTTGTGCTTCTATGCGTTTAGTAGTGTGAAAATGGAAGCCTTCTGGTGTAATGCTGTTATTTTAAAACTGGAATGTGGGGGCACATCTTAATTTTTGCTTTCCACAATTGGATGATCAGATTTTTGACTTGTCTGTAATCCAGTTTGAAATCATAACAATTGTATTTTCCTAAAGCTAGCTTCCACTTTTTCATATTATGTGCACAGTGTTCAGAATTTGCATTATAGTTATGGTAGATATTATTTACATTTTTTACCATTTATAGAGTAAACTTGGTTTAAACCATGTTTCTTTGACGTAAATAGGAAGCAGAAAAGAATTGATTCTTTTAAAGGGATAGTACATACAGACTAAGGGCGACATGTATGAATTCTGATGCTGACAAAACAGTTCTAAATCGCTTTGAGGTAGTATAGACTGTGCTAGAATGTATGAACCTGTTCTTCTGCAGGTCATACATACAGGTGCAGTCTAATACCAATACGATACTGAGGCTCGGGCACCACCTTTAACTTGGTCTGGCTGTTCTAACTGTTCTGCGCCAAAGTTTTGGTGTCAAAGGCCGTGTTCACACGGCTTATTCCTGACAGATTTGTGAGCCGTATTGAGCTCACAAATCCGCCGTGAATAAGGGGAGGGCGGGGGCGGGGCCGAGCGGGCGGGGGCGCCGCTCCCGCCCATAGACAATGCATTGTTTACGCACATACCACCGTAAATAATGTGCATGTCACTTTCTCCCCCGTGGCGGATTCGCCGAGCGGGGAGGAGCGAAGGAATCCACTGTTCTCTATGAGAGCAGTGGATTACCGTAATGACTCCGACAGATTGGCGCCGTACTGAAGCGCCAATCCGGCGCGCAGTGCGGCGCCAATCCGCGGCAAAATAAGCCGTGTTAACGAGGCCAAAGAATCATAAATGTGTCTACTTCTACTAATGTGGTGCGATGCCCCCAGAACGCCCCAAAACTTTTGTGCACTAAAAATTGTCTTTGGCGCAGTACTAAGGCACTTATCGCACGAAAGTTTGGAGCACGCCTGTTCATACATCTATAGACCTGGTCTGCTACAGCTTTTTGAGGCCAGAATTCTGCACAGCCCCATTCATACATGTTGCCCTAAGGGTATGTTCACACAATGTTTTTTAGATGGATTTTTGGATACGCTTTCGATCCGAAAAGCGCATTCAAAAGCGCAGCGTAAAAAGGCATCCAACGCGCAAATGGTAGTGTTTGGATAAGTTTTTGCTGCAGAAGAAATGCACCCTATGGATATGTTCACACGGAGTAATTTCGGCATGCATTTCGCGTCGTATTTGCGCTCTACTATGGGCCAGATGCATGCTGAAATTACGGTAATCCATAGTTCTCATAGAGAACTATGGATTACGCCTCCTCTAATTACGCGATCGTATTCTACGCGTGGGGAGTTAAGTGACATGTCAATTACTTGCGATGATTACGCGCCACGAGTAATGCATGTCTATGGGGCCGGCAGGCTATGCGCCCCATACCGCCGCTCCACAGTACACCGTGTGAACATCCCCTAACTGTAAATAACAAACAAATAATAATAAAAACTTTGCTACTTTTTTATCCAAACTATTTACTACATTTATAGAAGAGAATACAATTCATCTATTCCTGGACTCCTCAATTTACAGAAATGCCTTCAAAGAACCACAAATAAACCTAAGACATTATTTTATCTCAGGGGCCTTGAAGAGTCAACACTTCTTTTTCTGTGCTTAGCCTTCTCATACAGGTCAGTTTACTATTAACTATTATAAAATTATGAAATCCATAAAAATTATAAATGAGTTTTAATTAATCATAAGGATTTTAAGTGATATATTTCTTTAACCCAGAAAATGTGAGCAGCATTAAAGTGAATAGGGAAATGATAGTGATTATGTAATAATAAATAGTTATAACGGGGTCAAGGTCACTGGGATAATAGTGCGGAGTACCGGTTGTAGTGCAGATACAATTATAGAACCCATTTTCCCCAGTAAATATTATTTTGGTTTTAAAATCCCTCTCCCATTACCCAAAAAAGCATGAGTACCAAAAAACCGGTCTTTGTCTCCATATAGCCGGGGGCCGGTATTATGTCCCTTTTGAAAAGGTCCACCTAGCTTCTAAAGATAAAAAAAGAACCAATCAAAAGGAGCATTTTAATTTACAAGTCAATTTTTGGAGGTTTTAAAGTAAAATTTTTGGGCCCCAAAGTTTCAAACCACAAAACAAAAAAATATTAGGTTTTTAAACTTTTGTTAACCCAAAAACATATCTATTTGGTTTAAATACTTTTTTGGTCCCAAAATTTTATTTTTACAAAGGGGTAAGGGTTTCCCCAAAAAAGGGGTTTTGCCCCGGGTAAAGAACTTTAAAAAAGGAAATTTTGGCTCCCAAATAATGGCGCTGAAATTCCTAATTCTTTTTCCCTAAACTTATTTTTGGCCCAAAAAAGAAAAAAAACTTTAAAAATATATTTTTAGGGGTTCCCCAAAGCGGGGGTCACCCCTTGGTCCAGGAGTATTTTTTAATTCCTGTTTTTCCTGAGGGGGTTACCCCATACTAAACTGGACCCCCCCACCCCAAAAACCCAACCCCCCAACAGGTAAAGGGAACCTTTTTAAAAAAACTATGAACCTTTAAAATTTTTTCCCTTTTACAAAAATACTCTTCCCCTTTTTGGGTAAAAATTGAAAGCACTGGGGGAAAAAAACCTTTAAAACCCCAAATCCCGGGGGCCACCCCCCCCCTCAAGGCGGTTTTAAAATTGGGGTTTTTCCCGGCCCCGAATAAAACCCAACCCTTCCCCCATACCCCCCCCCCACCCCCCCCCCCACCCGGGGGCCGGAGCCCCGGAGGGGGAATACACACAAAGGAGCACCCTGGGACGCACCCCACAGCTGAGGGCCTTTTTGGGGGCAGAGAGCAAACGCCCCCCTCCCCGCAGACAGGTGGGGAAACCCCCGGCGGGCCCCTCACCCGAACTGCCTTTTCCCTCCCCAGCCTGTACCCGCCGGGGGGCCCGGGCCCGGGCGCCTTAAAGCCCAGCTTTCCGCAAATGCCCCCTTTTAAACGTCATGGGTGACGCTCCCTGCCCCTGGGAACACGCGCGTCATGGGCGTCCCACCCAGGATTTCCGGAGGAGCGGGGGCGGGAAGAGGAGGGGAGCGCGTTTCGCCGGGTTTAAGGTTAGGTAATTAATTTTTTTGGTTATTTTTATAGCGTTTTCTGCCTAAAGTCCCCTATAAACTCTGCCTGGGCCCAAAAATTCCCTGCCTGGGCCCCTTTTAAAAAGCCTCCCTGTCCCCCTTTTAAAAATCCCTCCTTCCCCCCTTAAACCCTCCTTTGGGGGCCCCCCATATCCCTTGCCTGGGGCCCCCATTTCCCCTGCCTTTGGCCCCCCATATCCCGGCCTGTGAACCCCCAAAAAATACTCCCCCTGTGCCCCCCCAATTTTACGCCCGGTCCCCCCCCTTTTTTTTGCCTTCCCCCAAAACCCCCTGCCTGTTCCCCTTTAATGCCTGCCCTGGGCCCCCATATCCCTGCCTGTCCCCTAAAATTTCCCTGCCTTGGCCCCCCTTTCCCCTCCGGGTGCCCCTATAATCCTCCTGGGCCCCAAAATCCCGCCTTGACCCCCTTTAAATACTCCCGGGGAACCCCCAAATCCCTTTGTCCCCGTCCCCCTAAAATACGCCTGTCCCCTATAATCCCTCCTGTGCCCCCATAACGCCTTGGGCCCCCATATACTCCCTTGCCCCCTTTTTAACCCCTTGCCCCCATATCCCCCCCTGGGGGCCCCCAAAAATCCCTCCCCTGGGGGCCCCCAAAATCCCTCCTGGGGACCCCCAAAATCCCTGCCTAAAAGACCCCCAAATACGGCCCCGGGGGCCCCCATTTATTTGCCTGTCCCCCCCATTTTTTCCCCTTGGGGCCCCCCCATTTTCCCCCCCTTGGCCCCCCAAATCCCTGTCTGGGGCGCCCATATAAAGGGGCCTGTCCCCCTATATACCTGCTTGTTCCCCCTATAAACCGGGCCTTTTTGGGCCCCTATATACCTTTGCCTTTCCCCCCATATACCTGCCTGGGGCCCCCCATAAACCTCCCTTTAAAGTGCCCCCATTTTACTGCCTCATGCCCTTAATACCTGCTTGGGCCCCCAAATCCTGGGCCTCTTTCCCCCCATAAACTCCTCAATGCCCCCTTAAAAAATTTTTCCCCTGTGGGCCCCATATACGGGCCTGTCCCCCTATTTACTGCCTTTGGCCCCATATCCCTTTGCCCCATCCCCCCCTATACTCCTTGGCCCCAAAAATTTCCCCTCAATGACCCTTTAAAAACCTTTTTGTGCCCCATATATTTAACTCAAAAACCCCATATCCCCTGCCTGTGCCCCCCAACCTCCCGGGGCCCCCCTATACCTCCTGTGCCCCCCTTTTTCCTGCCTGTCCCCCCTAAACCTCCCCTGGGGGCCCCCTTTAAAACGGCCTCAGTCCCCGCTATATACCGGGCCCTCATCCCCCCTATATACATGCCTCAGTCCCCAAATATACCGCCTAATCCCCCAAATATACCTCCCTCATGCTCTTAAAATACCTCCCCTAAATTCCCTTTTTATAACCCTCCTTTTTTCTCCTAAATACGGGCCTCAGGACCCATATTTTTGCTCAAGCCCCCCATATACCTCCTGTCCCCCTATAACCCCCTTTGGGGCCCCCATATACCGCCGGTGGCCCCATAAACCTGCCTTGGCCCCAAAAAACTGCCCAGTGCCCCTATATACCTAACTGAGGGGACGGCTTATACCCAAAAAATTAAAGGGGAAGTTGCTGGAAATGTGGGATTCTAAGAAAATTTGGGCCCAAAAAACCTTTCGGGGGACAAGTTTTTGGCCGGGACCCTTTCAGCATGAAGGGGGAAACCCGGGATGGAGAAAAAAAGGGGAAAGTGAACGCCGGCGGGACCCAAAAAGACTCCCCCTGGATCACTAAAGGGGTTAACCCGCAGGGTAATCCTTAAACGTCTGCTTTATCTACATACAACTATATCTCCACTATTTTTGGGGGGCCCCTGTAGGCGGTGGTATATGAAACCCAACCGTGAAACAGCTATGGTCACATGTGGGGGTTTCGCTTTGGGTTCGGGCCCGGCAAAATTTTTTTTGCCTTTAAGTTTAGAAAAGTTTTTGGGTTTTGGTTTTGTGGGATGTTTTAGTCAAAATTTCATTTTTTCCCGGGGTAGATTTGCCCCCATTTATCGTGTTTTATTTGGTGACTTTTTTGGGTTTTGCCCACATAAAAGGTGGGGAAGTTCTGAAAAAGTAAATTTGTCTTTGGGTGATTTTTACTGTACATGACTGCTGGGAAGGGAGGGTTTCGTTGGGATGTGCAGAAAATTATGACAGAACAGAAGGTTTTTCTCTGTAAAAAAACATCCCATTTTCACAAGGGAAGGGGGAAAAACACAAAGGGCCCACCCCGGATGTTTTAGCCCCCAAAACACGCCCCCTGCCTTAAGGACCTACCATTTTGGGGCCTTCCTGAAACACCCTTTTTTTTAAAATCGGGCATGTGCATTTTAGGTGAAAAATTTTTTTGGACATTTTTACCTTTCCATTTTGTTTCCCGAGATTTTTTTTTGTAAACACATTTTTGTTTTTAAGTTAGTAAAAAAAATTTTTATCCAACAATGTCCTTGTTTTTTGTAAAAAATATAAAAATTTTCATGAAAAATGTAAAAAAACCTGAATTTTTGAAAGTTAAAAAAATTTTCTGGGGGGAAAGGGAAATTTAATTATTCACCAAAAAATTTGTTGATAACAAACATCTCCCTTTATGTCCACTATGGTTTGGGAAACTTTTTTTAAATTTCCCCCTTTTTTTTATAAAAAAAATTTTGAAATAAAATATTTTTTTTAAAGGAAAATTTTTAAAATATACATTATTTTTAAAGGGCCCAAAATTTCCGGGTTCTGAGTTTTTTGAGGGCCCTTAGTTGATACCCCATAAATGTCCTTCAAGAAACAACCCCCTTAACGTATTTTCAACATGTTTTAAAAGGGTTTTTTTAAACCCTTTGGGTTTTTCCCACAAAAATTTTAAAGCAAAGGGGGGAGAAATTTCAAATTTTCCATATTTTTGCAGATTTTTTCAATATTTACCCATTTTTCCACTGGAAAAACGTAAATTAGGATTTATTTAAAATGAAATGTGATATTTCCCCCGGGCCCTCCCTTTTTTTAGGATATCCCATATTTTCCCTATTCCTTTTTTGGCTCAACCAAAACCCAAATAAGGGGACCCCTACGGGTCTCTTTTTCAATCAATTTTTTTTAAAAGGGCCATTTCAGTTTGGGGAACCCCTAAGTGCTTTAAAAACACCCCTAAAAAACCCCATTTTTGGAAACTACCCCCCTTAAGTAATATACAGGCTGTGTGGAAATTTCGACCCCACGGGTATTCAAAAATTTTTTTTTTTGCATTAGGCTGTAAAAATTTAAAAAAAAAAAAATTCCCCAATAATTCAATTTTCTTAAATTTTTAATTTACAAAATCCGGAAAAAAAAACCCCCCCAAACTTTGTAAAAGCAATTTTTCCCAAATTCAAAACCCTTACATGTGGGTGTAAACCTGGGGGGGGCGCATGGCAGGCGTAAAAGGGGAGGAACCTATTTGGCTTTTGAACGCAGATTTTAGGGGGCCATGTCGCATTTCAAACCCCCAAGCCCCCAAGAACTAAAACCTTCCAAATCGCCCCATTTTAGATTCAACCCCCTCAGGGACCATTAGGTTATTGTCATTTTGGGCAAAAGGGGTTTCCATCTTTTTTTTTCAGGGGCCAGAAAAGGGGGGGGAAAACCATTCTTTGTCATTTTTTTTGGGGGCCCTTAAAATTTTTACAGGTTTCGCCGTGCAGTTAAATACGGATATCTTTACTAGGGGCCCGGTTTAAAATTAGGCCGGTCCACGGTTATTCCCGACGATTTGTGGCCATTGACCACAAACCGCGTAAAAAGGGGCGGGGGGGGGGGGGCCGAGCGGGGGCGGGGCGCGCTCCGGGGGCCCATAACAAGCAATTTTTCGCGCGCCCGCGCCGAAATAAGGCATGTCACTTTTTTCCCCCCGCGGCGGATTCGCCGGGGGGGGAGGGCGGGATTCCACTGTTCTCAATGAGAGCAGTGGGTTTCCGGGAATTGCTGCCGGGGTTTGGGGCGCCGACTGAACGAAAACCCCGGCCGCAGTACGGCGCCAAATACGGGGCAAAAAAGCCGTTTGGAACGGGGCTTAAAAAGGGTATAAAATTTTATATATTTTTTTTATTTTTTTACTTTTACACAATAGAAATAGGTCAAATAAAAAATTGCGTTTTAATTTTCCCTATTTGATAGTCATAAACTTTTAATTTTGTTGGGCAACTTTGTAGGCCTTTTTTTTGCGGTGGTGAATTGAAAGGGGTTTTATTGTACCTTTATGGGGTGCATAAAAAACTTTTTCACTTTTTATTAAGGTTTTTGTGAGGCTTTTTTGAACAAAATACACAATCCCGGGTTTTTTTTATTTTTTTTAGCGGTCACTCTGCTTGATGGGACTGCTGCTTTACTCAGCAGTCATACATTCAGAAATACCAATTTTATATTTTTTTTTTTTTAAATTCTTTTATACGAAAAAACACTTTTTTTTAAAAAGAAAAAAAATTTTTGATCGCTATAGTCGAGACCCAAAATTTTTTTTTTTTTCTGTTATGGGCCGTTATAATTGTTTTTTGGGGGATGATTTTAAAATTTTTTATTGGATCATTTTTGGGGGGCAAAACTTTTGATCATTTTAATCCGTTTTTTGGGGGGCAAGTGAAGAAAAAACTGCAATCCTATGTTTTTTTATTTTTTTTTTTAAAAGCGCTCACTGGCTATCCCCTAAAAATTGCTTTTCTTGTGGGGCGATAGATTATGGCGATACCCAATTTATATGTTTTTTATTTGAAGCATTTAAAAAAAAAAAAGTGTTTTTTGTGTTAAAAAAAATTTATGCATCGCTATCTTCTGGAGCCCTAACTTTTTTTTTTTTTCCATATACGGCTTTTTTGGACTTTTTTTTTGCGGGATGAACTGACGTTTTAATTGGTACAACGTTGGCATTTTTAGGGGTTTTTGATCATCACTTTTATTCCATTTTATGTTCTGCGGGATAAACAAAAATCTTAATTCTATAGGGCAGGTCATTACGGGTACTTTATTTATATACTACAAATACGGGTACTTTATTTATTTTTGATCTTTTTTGGGGCCATTAGCGTTTGTAAAGGGGAAAAGGGCGGTGTACGTGTTTTTATTTTATTTTTCGTGTTTGTGTTTTACATGTTTTTCACTTTTTTTTACTTTTTTTTACTTTTTCACTTTTTTTTTTTTACTTTTCTCCATAGGGGATTTGAATGAGAGATCTTTAGATCTCTCATTCAATAGGAATCAATTCACAGCTTGTTGCTGTGCACTGGTTCCTTTGACAACTGTCAGTCACGATGCCGGGCCATGCCCACAGGGCACGGCCGGGCATCGTGACGTCACAGACAACCCAGAAGGCATTCTACGCCCTCCGTGCTGTCTATCAGAAGGCAGGAGCTGCACGGATCGAGCGATCCGTGCAGTTGCTGTCGCCGACAGAGACGCAGGAGGAGATCGCTCCTCCTGCGTCTTCCTTAGTTATTGCGACCCGATGGTCGTGATAATTAAGGGGTTAACCCTTTAAGTTTGTCAGTAAGAAACATAAACAAGCTTCTGTGCTGCTGATAAGAAACAGCAGGGCGTGACATCACCATCCCAGCTAGAGCTCTAGAGCGAGTTAGAGCACAGAGAGATGGTCGATAAGGGTGGGTTCACATTACGTTGCAGGTATCCGTTAGGATACCATGAAAAAAGGTGCCCCGGCGGATACCACTACGCAGCCACTGTGGCCTTATAGGGGATAAAAGAGAAGACGTAGCCCATATTGGGCTACGTTTGCTCTCTTTTTCTGATGACATTCGCATTTCCTGAGGGACACAATAGCGTAGTAGACTACGCTATTGAGTCCCATAATATAAGCATCTCAATAAAATATAAAAAGACCATGCTGACCTCTGGACTGACATTTGTTCCAGTGATGCTCTTGCCAGTCCTCTCCCTGGGTCTTCTGTTGTCTTTTAGCTCTGCCTGAACGGGAACATCATCGCTGTAGAGGTTATATGACACTGCCCAATGTCACCATTGGGAAGTAAAGGTTCTAATCAATGATGTCTGACAGTGTCATTCCATTCAGCCAGAGCCACCAGTCCAGGGGGGAGAGGACCAGTAGGGGCATCAGTGGAACACACGACAGTCCAGAAGTATTTTTTTAGGGGCTCAGCAGCATACTTTCACTAACAAAAGGTGAGGTTGACAAGTCATTTAAAGAAGAACTAGCAATTTTTTATTTTCTATGTTATTAGAGAAATTCATTCAAATTCAAATTTCATACATCGGTTTTAATGAAAAGTGTCCTAAAGAAAGATGCACCATATGTATTAAGAGGCAGAGGTGGGCCCCACACCTGTCTTGAGAACAGGAGCCTAAAAGTCTTTTTGCAGAACAGAGAGTATGTTGTGCTAGTGCAAACCCTCCGCTCTATTCTATGGTTGTTTCAAATACATTTTGTGGCGTGCTCAGCTGTACTCGTTGAAATGAATGGAGACTGCCATGCAGGCACAACCTCCACTCATTGTATAGGGAGACTTTCAGGAGCCTTTTCTCAGATAGGTGTGGGTCTTAAGCATGGGATGCGCATCTCTCATACATTCATGATATGTTCTATAGATGTCTGAAATGGAAACTCCCCTTTAATGTTTCAGGCCATGGGAGGTCATGTCTCCTCCAGCTTAGCACCATCCAAGAGGTGAGACTAGTGTAAAACTGCCAAAAAAAATGCAGCTTTCTGATGTACATCACTTGATCCTCTCTCCCTTAGGGCCACATGTATGAAAACTGTCTTGGTCTAAAACTCACTTTGTTGCCCATAGGAACCAATCAGAGCGCTCCTCATATTTCCAGAGCACTATATGATATGAGAGGGGCACTCTGATTGGTTGCTATGGGTAACAAAGTGAGTTTTAGACCTGGACAGTTTTCATACATGTGGCCCTAATTAATGTTTAACTGAAGGCTACCAGGGGTGTTTACAAGTGACTTAAGATGGTTTTAAAATGGCCAAATACTATTATAGATCATTTGTTTTTGAGAGATTGCTTCTGTTGCTGATCATAGTGCCATTTATGACAGACTGGCTCTCTTGCCAGGGCTATTTCTAGGCATCAGTATTGCTCCTCATGAGCAAGGATCGTCCTCATAGATATGATCATCAGATGTTTTGGAACGACTTCTTAAACCAATGCATCCATGGTTTGAAAATCCATCTCTGTCTTAATATTATTTGTGGTCCTAATTTTCAAACTTGTGCACCTTTGTGCCATACATGCCAACTCTCCCGATTTGGGCGGGAGGTTCCCGTAAATGGGGGTCACTTCCTGCCGTCCCGGAAGAATCAGCAAACCTCCCGACACCAGCAGGCAGTGGCGGTTCTTTAAACGAAGGTGGCGCCAGACTAGTGTCAGGACGCTGCTCCGGCACTCAGTGCAGCTGCTTTTAGAGGAAGGAGGCAGGAGGGGTTGATTCCCTCCTGCCTACTTCTGTGTATGTACAGTGCTTGGTGAACGCTGTACATACAGATCAGCGTCGCAGGGGGTGTGACACACAGCTGTACTCTCACCCCCTGCGATGCTGGATCTCCTCGGTCGGCAGCCTCTGCTGGCCCAGGAGATCTCCAGAGCTGGACGCACTGCAGGGAGCCTGGTGAGGTAAGTACTTTGTATTATTTTATTTGTATTAGCTATAAGGGGCATCTACCTGGCTATAGGGGGCACTTCCTGGCTATAGGGGCATCTACCTGGCTATAGGGGGCATCTACCTGGCTATAGGGGGCATCTACCTGGCTATAAGGGGCTCTACCAGGCTAAATTGGCACTACCTGGCTATAGGGGGCACTAGCACGTTGCAAAAAGTAGTAGGCCGATGAAAATATGCAAAAATTTATTAGAGCGGTATAAAATCACAAGACAAAAGATGAAGCACTCACCAGTCAAAAATAGCAACAATGCTCAGTGGCACAGGCATAGAGGGAGACATAGCGCTGACGCGTTTCGGGCTTAAAGAACAAACAGGCCCTTACTCATAGCGAGCATATTTTCATTGGCCGACTACTTTTTGCAACGTGCTGGATATCCGTATATTCACTTAGACTGTACATCGCCAATTCTTGGATTGTGCATCCGTGCATTGTTAGCAATCTACACAAGGAGTACCTTGGGCTGGCTTGTTTTTACTATATGTATACAATATAGGGGGCACTACCTAGCTATATTGGCACTACCTGGCTATAGGGGGCACGACCTGGCTATAGGGGGCACTAGCTGGCTATAGGGGAGGCACAACCTGGCTATAAGGGGCTACTGCCTGGCTAGTGGGGGTAACAACCTGTCTAGTGGGGGCAGCTACCTGGCTACAAGGGGGCAACAATACAATGCCAATTCAAAAACTGGTCTAAACATGAGTATAAGTCACCATACCATAAACAACATGAACCAATATGAAGTATAATGACTCTCCAATAATTACCATATAAAGATTTTTCTTCCAAAAAATACATTATAAATACTAAAAAATTCAGCTATCACAACTGAAACAACCTTAAAAACATTTAAAAACACAAAATACCCCCCAATACAAATATTGGTGACACATCCCTCACCCAAAGTTAACAAACAGTAAATTGGAAAGATGCATAATAAATATACACATAACAGATCAAGTGATCAAAAATACAAAAATGCACCAAACCAAAAAAAAATGATAAAAATCCAAAAATCTATATTTCAATTCATTATCAAAGTGGTGGATATGTCACCAAGGAGGGTATTAGCCTCGACGCGCGTTTGACCGCCAGCGTTCTCAAGAGGCCTCTTGAGAAAGCTGGCGGCGAAACGCGTGTAGAGGCTAATACCTTCATGGTGACAAATCTCCCTCACTTTCAAAAGTTGGCAAGTATGCTTTGTGCTAGGTGCATAAACCTTTGCCACCGTTCTTTCATGACAGAGACTGAGACCATTTGCCAAAGCAATGCTACCCCTCAGTATGCCATAGAGTTGGTGAGTGACAGCACTATTGAGGTGCCAGGAAACCAGTAACGTGTGATATTGTCCACCTCTGAACAGTCAGCAACACCTTTTGCAAAACAGTTTGCCTATGTTCAGATTCACAAACATTGGAAAAAGTATCTCTACCTTCTGCCTTATCTGAATTCCACAGAGTAAATGTGATGTCACCTTAGATTCAGAACTCCAACTGACTTGTAGATGGAGGCGTGCAGAGTCTGTGAGTGGAACAACATGGGCTATAATGAGAAGGGAAATGCAGAGATTACAATCTGCTTTCTCTCTGGCTGAAATGTTCTGATTTTTTTCAGTGTATCTGATGCCATACAAACAGTCAAATATATATCCAATGCTATGGTAAAGCTGCAATACAACCCTCTGCTATAAATGACCAATTTGGGACACGTTAGAATTAGCAAAAGTGCGGTTAATTCCTCGATGTTAGACAAGTTATCCATGATTGTGTGGAAACATGACACACGACATGAGGTATTACAGTTCATTACTGATTCATGAAAACCACCTAATTGATCTGAGCTTTGTGCTTCTATGTAAAATCCACTGCAGGAATAACTAATTCTCTGTCGGTCCCTAATTAACTTGTCTAGATCTGGACGGCCACATGTAACGTCGCTTAAAGGTGATGCCCTGTAAGCACATTAACTTCTCAGTAAACCTAATTAGAGGGACTCCAATCTGACTGGACAGCAGAGGTTAAACTACTTTCCATACATCTCGTGTCACTTGGTGTCTAGCAAAGCTTCGAAAATGTTGGCTTTGTGTCTTTCCTGGTGGAAATTGCCTTTTGGTATTCAAATAATTTTAGCTAAGCGCAGTCATTGTGGCTGCAGAACAACTGGTTTCTTCCAAGATCCTTGGCATCTCGCTCCTAGTTTTCCACAGCACAGCTTAATGCATGTTCCCTATAAATCAGGTATAACCAGGCAGTTAAAAGATTAAACCAACTCGGGGAGATAGAGAGAATACTGGCATTCTGTGCAGAGATGATATTTGCAGCCTCTCCAGAGCTGGAACAATGCAATCATAAATTCCAGCTGGACGTAAAGCTGACAAATCACTCTGGCGGCTACTATAACGTTAGACATTGATTTCCGTCTTCACCTGGTTCCAGTATGTTTATCCCAGCACGAGCCCAGCTGTCTGAACGAGAAAAATTCCCTGTATGTTATTCCTTTTTACTTTCTAACTGGTCATTGTATAAGCATGTGATGTAGTAATCAACATTTCAGACAAATCCTTTTCTCCGGAAGAAGGTATACTTGGAGGTAATCACTTCACTTGGACGTTGTCCTTCCAGTGCCGGTGTCCTGCGCCATGCTGATAACATTTTAAGGACTTTGTAATGACATTTGTTGTCAGCGGTTGTTCAGGGACTTGCCTCTTTCCTCTCACTGTGATAACGTTACGATTTACAATGTGTTTATCTAGAACACCCTTTAATAAGTTGGATGGCCTATTATGTTGTAAATTCAGATTTGCTCAAACAAGACATTATTTATAACCTCATTTTGGCCCTTCTCAGACATAGTAGCCAATTTATTACCCCTTACAATGAGATTTTATGCCCCAGTCACAGTTTAGACCCCTGGATTAAATATAAATATATATATCTATATCTATATATATTTATATTATATATATGTATATATATATATATATATATATATATATATATATATATATATATTATATATATTATATATACTATATTTATATTATTTATTTTATTTTCTAGGTTAGATTATAACTAGGGTGTGCTGGAAATATCCCATTAACAGACTGCTGTGGTGGCTACCAGTGTCTAAAATGAAGTGGCCACAGTGCTGGGAAAGTGCTATTCCGTCTCTGCTTTTTCTAGACATTATAATCAATGAGACAATTACTACTAATATATTATAGCTCAGCGTACAATTACCACACTTTAGCTTCAATGGTAAATATGTTCAGTAAGAAGGAGGTGACTGATGGAGGCATCCACTACCTGTATGATGGCGTAAATACAGGAATCAGGCTGATGGAGGGAGTCAGCTGTAACTCACAGCCAGCATGATTCCTGTAGGGAGTGGGCTCGTTTACTGAATTTAGTCCATATTCCATGCTTGACAGTGTATACATCCCATGTGTCAGGAATGGATTTAAATGGGTTGTCTCGCTACAAGGATTGCTTTTTATGTTAAAAATCTTGCAAAAGCAAGTCACTTTGCAATATGTGTCCATTAATAGTGTCCTACCTATTCTGAGATATCCCCTCTTGTATGGGATGCATCAGCTCCTCAGGTCACTATAGCTACAGACCTGTTTGATCCCTCCTGATAGGCTGCCAGCGCTGATCATTATAGCTACAGACCTGGCTTCTACTGCAGTCTAGTAGAAGCCAGTTAACACACCCCTGAATTCAAAATGAAACCAAGAAAATAGGATGAATCAATGTAGTGAGACGACCCCTTTAAGGAAACCAGTCACATTAAAAAGGAAAATCTTCCCCAGCTGCTTTTATGTAAAAATAAAAAAAAAAACTCTGTATTTAATTCATATAAAATCCATGATTAAGAAGAACAAGATGCACATAGCTGACGCATTTCGGTAGAAATACAGCCCTTAATCATAGCATGTCTGAAATGGATTGTAAACTTCCTTTTCGGGTGCTTTCACACAGCGCAGTTTTGGTGAAGTTTTAACCGCGCTCCAATTAAACTTCCTTTATTACCAGCAAGCTTTTTTCAGTTGTGTAAATTGCTCAGAAAGGTGTTTCAAGTAAGTAATCAATGACTGTGTTTGAAGTCCTGTGGATACAAACACACAAATTGATTACTCACTTTCCAAACAGTTTAGAGAAGTGAAAGAAGCTTGCTGGTAATAAAGGCAGTTTAATTGGAGCGCAGTTAAAACTGCACCAAAACTGCACTGTGAAAGCACCCTTTTATTTCCTCACTTAATCACTTGTATTAATCAGAGAACGCCTGTTTGTAACTTGAGATTACATGCACAAAAGCAAAGAAAAATATACAACACAAAAAAAACCTTAAAAACATAAGAACATCTGCATCAAATAGTGTATATTAATATTATGTATATAAATATATATATTTTTAACCTCTAATAATGGTATAGAAGATCATCATTGTGATTTAACCCATACGGTATTCTAGTATTTAATTTAAATATCCAGTGGGCCTCTCTATGTAATAAACGTTGTTTCAAATTACCTCCCCTTACACTCATGGTCATATGTTTAATACCAAAAAAGAAAAAATTGGAGATGTCACCCTGATGCATTGTGACAAAGTGTCTGACCGTTGTATTACCCAAGGATCCATGGGTCATCTCCGAGCTTCTACTGCAATCCATAACCAGTCATAATCTCACAGGAAACCTACATTGAGCGAATCTGTCTTTTTTGACATTGAACATATTGTCTGACCTGCAAGCAGCATGTTTTAGAACAGAAGGAGCTCAGTAGATTACTATATAGTTTTACTGCAAAAGATTTAGTATGATCTATAATGTATTCATTCAAATCTCTGCTCATTCTACACTTAGGAGTCCAGTGGGTTGTCCTAATCAATGATTGACAGCTGTCTTGGTATTCATCCTGACAGGGCCATAATTATAATTATTTGTGCCTGATCGCAAAATGGGAAGGGCTCCCGACACCTGCTGACAGGATAGTGAAGCAGCGGCTTAGATAGCATATAAGAAAACCTATATAGTACACCAACACCCAATTTTTTTTATCTTCTTTAACTGTGGGTCCAGTGGAAGCAGCTACAGCAGTAGTTTATGCCCATGCACACTGATAAGGGAAAGGATGTCATTCACAGAATTGGACTCCTAAGAACAGAATGAACAGGGAATAAAATGAGTGAAATACTAATTTTATTAAATATTTTTACACAAGACTACATATGCCTGTACGACTGTATCTGCTGTACAACGCACTGCCCATAGATAACACAGCATTTCCAAGCTGTCTGGTTCCCCATTTTTACCGTCTTGATTTATGCAAAGGCTCTAAAATGTAATGCAAAGAGTGCTTTCACACAGTGCGTTTTTGGATGCGTTTTGCACTAATGCTGTACATTGCTGCACAAAAATTGCGGTAAAAATCGCATCAAAAACGCACTGTGTGAAAGCACCCTAACTTTAGTAAATGATCTGATTCAGAAAATGCATTGCAAATACCGTTACAAAGTTAATGGTAATTTGAGTCTTTTGCTCTATTAGACCTTGTACATCTGTGCATTACAGAAACTGCCTATTAATTTCAATAACTGTGTAATACAGTATCTGTCCTGTGGGGGCGCTGGATGCTATAGAAAGTTGCTGATCATAAGGTGTTGCTGCAGCAGGCAATACTGTGATCAGCTTATTGTAAAAAGACCCCTTTTCCAAGGCCCTTACTCAGACTTAGAATGAATGGGAGGTCAAATAAGTGCAGCCTCTATATGCAGTGGAGATATTGTTTTAATTTTTTTTATGTACGCTAGCTTGTGTGGTTTATCTCTGCTGAGATAAGTGTTGGATGCAAACAGCAAATGTAGAGAAATATGTCCAAATATTTCAGCTGCGCTGCTTAATTCATTTTTTTTTTGTCTAGTTTGCTTCCAGTAAAATCATATGTGATTTTACTGCAATTCTAATTTTTGGGGGATTTCGTGTGCGAGCCAACTTCCCATTTGTAAATCTAGCTCTAAATCTCCAAAGCTTGTGCACGTTCCAGAGGAAAATCATTCCTTTTCCCATCAATCATAGCAAATTAACAAAATATTTTTGCCAATACAAAATCCTCTGGAGAATGTGATCTGGAAGAACCCTAAATAATTTCATTGTAGTTTTAAAATTGCTCTCTCAGAGGAAATGTAACAATTCGCAATGAAGTTTGTGGTTGTTTTTTTAAGTGTGTCTGACTTGTAATCGTTTACCTGTAAACACATAAATCAGTTTGTCCTCTGCTTTTTCTAGTCTTTTTGTAATGTGACCCTCATTGCTGCTAATGAGAAGTATGAGAACTTAACCAGGCGTGGAATTAAATAATCTCTTCCGCCATACGAATAAAGTGGGATCTGGTGCCTGATTGTTAAAAGCTTAGGTTAGTAAGAAATAGAGGCACACGGAGGAGACTGTGACTCGTGGATTAGAATATAGAGGGTTTGCGTATAGTCTGAGACCATGGTGACCCACAAATCCTTATAAGAGCTATAGACCCAAAACTTGATCAAATTTGACACTGCCAAACATCACCACTGGGAAGTAAAGGCTCCAAACTGAGTTATATGAAGCAGTCATTCCATTCAACCAGAGTCACAAGGCCAGGGGAGAGGACCAATAGCTGGAATGAACATCGGTCCAGAGGTGAGGATTTTTTGGGTTTTCTTTTCTTTGGGACTTAGCAGCATACTTTCACTATTAAAAGTCTGTTTTTTTCCTGTTTTAGGTCTACTTTTTCTACTTTTTGTGATCAGCTTTGCTGCTGATTAGAAATATGAGAACTTAGTCTGTTAGTGGCCGGATGTGGATTTAAATAACCTGTTCCTCCATACGAGCAGAGTGGAATCAGGTTCTTGACTGTTAAAAACAGCTGGATACTCTGAAGAGAAGACAGACAGATTAGTAAGAAATACGGGGCACATGGAAGAGATTGTGACTCCTGGGTTAGAATATAGAGCAGGCATCCTCAAACTGTGGCCCTCCAGCTGTTGGGAAACTACAACTCCCATCATGCCCACTGTTATAGATCATATAAATGCATGATGGGAGTTATAGTTTCCCAGCAGCTGGAGGGCCGCAGTTTGAGGATGCCTGATATAGAGGGTTTGCTTGTAATCTGTAACCACGGTGACACACAAGTCCTCTTAAAGGGAATGTGTCATCAAAATATGACTTATTGTTTAACTCACATTTTTATGTTAAACACATTTATTAGGATTTTTTTTATTTTTTTATTTTCCATATCACTTCCATTATTTTTTATTGATTCTTAAGTCCTGCAGTTTTCACTTTGGCCACTGGGCCTAATAATAGTCTACAATATATGAAAAGTAGCCGTTACTTGTATCTGCTTTAAAACCGGTTTATTCTATTAAACACCATTCAATAAAATTGAATCCAATTTTATTGAATGGTATTTAATAGAATAAACCGGTTTTAAAGCAGATACAAGTAACGGCTACTTTTCATATATTGTGAACTACGACCAGGTGGGGTCCTGGAAGTGCCGGAGGGAAAATCCCTGAGTGTTTAAGTGCTACTGATTAAAAAAAAAAAGCCTAATAATAGACTGACACTTCCTGTTCTGTAGAGGGAGATTTTCAGTGTCTGTTCATTATCAGTAAAAGCAAGGTCAAACTGAAAGGAGACGCCAATGTGTATAGATAACACAGGATCCACCAATCACAAGAGGAGATGTCACAGCTCCCCCTCTCACCTCCCTTCACACTGATTTCTTCCTAGGTCACAGAGCATGACTAGAAAACTCTCCTATAGAAGTCTATGGACAGAATCAGTCTTAAGCTTCCTATGTGCAAGAAGCTGCTGTAAAGTATCTCCCTGACTGCTGTTAAAGCAGTGCAAACAAGAATGTCTTCCCCACAATCATATATAGACGGCCGAATTGAGAAATCTACAATCAGGAAATAAAAATGGCTAAGAGGAAAAGAATATGGTTCAGGGGCTTGATTTAATAAGTAAAAAAAAAAATTTGTGACAGATTCCCTCTAAGAACTGTAGACACCGAAGAATATTTTTGATCAAGATTTAGCAAAGTAAATTTTTTTTTTTAGATGCATATAAGCAATAGTAAAATCATGCTTTAAAAGCCGACCTAGCCTTAAGGTCACAGATCTGTACCTCGAACTACTGTATATGGTATATGTTTGCATTTTGATCTGGAATGTTTCACCTTTACTTTAAACCTATGTTACTTATCATTTCAATAAGGAAGAATTTTGTTTCCACTTTCGCCTTTAAATTCTTCATATTATTTTTGCCTTTTGTTTCTATCCCTTTGGGACGCATGAACTTCTAGAAAAGAAACTGCTTTGCATTGTAAATCTCCCAAATGAGGTTGACTCAATTCAGAAAGTTCAGACACTATGAAATGCAGTGTATCCCCTTTCAGATTAACTGCAAAGAGAATGAACTTAAGAACTTCCTTCCACGCTTCCCACCATGACTCAATGTTTTCTCCTCCATATCTTTACTTACCAGATGGATAACTGTGCGTCTGCTGCTCCTATTAAGATTTTACTTGGGTACAATAATATGTTTTAGCATGAAGTAATTGATACAAGTAATGTTGAACCTTTATCTGATCTTTCCACAGGAGAAGCCTACATGAGGTTAAACAAGGTGTCTGAAGCAGAGCACTGGTACACAGAATCTCTGAGATCAAAGCCCGACCACATCCCAGCACATCTTACTTATGGCAAGCTTCTGACCCTTACGGTGAGAAAAGACAATTTACTTGTGACTCCTCACAGTCCCTTCTTGATTTCTTAAGTCATTGCACCTAACTTAACTAGGATTTAGAATTATAATGAATTTGCTTTGTAGTCAAAAATTATCCGCTCTCTAGCTGCAGAATTTATCTTAATCAACTTTCTGAAAAGACAGATACTTTATTTTTTACATAATTTCCCTGCTTTTTAATACCCTTTGTCCACAAGTTGTCAGCAAGCTTTCATATTCCCTCATTAAGAATTGTTTAGGCTGTCCACTGCCTTCACCTCTTCATTAGACATGAGTCTTTTAGGGCTTCTTTCAGGGCACCAAACCTCAAAACAAACTTTTTGATGAGTGTTGGCAGTATGGGCAGCGCTGTGCGGACGTTCATTGCCATGCAACAACACAACGCCGTTGGGTAGCAGTCCTTTCCTTCTTCGTGGCTGACACTTGTCTTACCTTCTTAGATCTTTACTATCGTTCTCTTACTATCTTTCTCCATACTGTGCACAAAATCTTCGATAGCTATCGGTACCAAACATACCCTCAGATTCCAAGATACGAATCACGAACGCTGCTCTTTTTTGTGTAGAAGCCATTTTTTCTTGCAAAATGGTCACAAATTTCCTGATGTAACATGTTCAAACCTGCGCAGCAGTGAAAAGTGCTAAAGAGTGTGGTTAACAGAAATTTTAAAGGGGTTTTGCCACGAAGTAGAATTCATGTGGGAAGCTTGCAGATTAAATAATAAACATTTTCACCATTCATCATTATTAAAAAATTCTGCACCGTTTTTGTCTTGGCTGCTCCTTTATTGATCCATTGTTTACAGCTCATCTCCAGGGGATACGACCAGGGCAGCTACTGAGTGTTCAAACCCCAGGTGCTGTCATTTACACTCCTGTCCTCTGTTCTCCTTAGTAATTAGTCAAGCAGTGCAAATAAATTAAAAAAAGAAACCTCAGTGAGGGATGTGCATTGATAACGAGAATAAAAATCCACAGGTTTGGTTTCTGCAGGGACTTGACCTTTGTGCTGTGAGACAAAAATTTTACCTCTGGGCTACATTGTAGCTACTGACAGCTCTATACATAAACAGATCTTTCTTTGACTAGAGAGAGGAAGGGCATGGTGATGTCATCCTGCTGGGTCACATGATATGCAATTCAAACAAATCACACACGCCCCCTTCTGAGCACACAGAACTGAAGAGCTGACTGTAGGAGGTATGACATGAGATTGTGGCAAAACCCCTTTAATTCAACTGGAGCGCTGATAATTTTTGACTTACCCTTGTATGTTTAAAGAACCATGGTCTCCACAGCTGGGGTTTCAATAAAAATGTAACACCTTTATTTCTCCATTTTTTAAAAAGAAGCTGAAAAAGTGTATCAAAAGTGCAGACGCTAGATGCATTTTGTTTTTTGGACCCTTTTTTGGACCCTTGTATCTTGGTACAGAAAAATGTAGGCATTTTACTTATATATTTGTTGTTTGGTTTTCTTTGTTTTAAGCAACATGGTAGACTGTTGTTGCTGCCCATGGGGTGTCTGATTTTAGCAAGTAGAATAAAGTAGAAGATGTATTACAATCTATTTGAGGAAATCTGTGCCATGCAGTTTGTTGTCATGCAGTAATCCAGTAGATATCAGCATTTTCCTATAGAATTGTACATCAAACTATGGACATTACCATGCAGTAACAATCAAACAGATGTTAAACTCATTAAATGCCTTTAAACAGCATGTAACATAAGAAGCACATGGTAATGGAAAATATAATTACATCAAAAACATGTTCACTTTGGATGCTCACTCGGACTGTATCAGAACACAATTTTGCATATAATTTAATTTATGCATATTTTTTATAGGAATTTCCTGTAAGTAAATATGCAATTATGAAAAGAATATCCGTTCATGTTGCTTATTAGCGATTGCAATTTATCTCTGTACGCCTTTTTGAAGCCCCAGGGCAGGGAAAAAAAGGTCTATTTTGCTACTACTGGAGACTATCATTGAGCTCTATAGATGGTGCTGTAGTTTTGTTAACAGTTAGTTGCAATTGAATACTTGACCTCTGTTATCTCCTGCACCAAGCAGGAGGTATTCTCTCTAGTCCAGTTTTTGAAGTAGATAATATATCACAGTACAAAAAGTTATAAGTTAGTCAGTATCAAGCTGGAGGTTTGACGTTTTAGCTCTATAATAATTGATTGTTCGTTTGTAAAACCAGATGTTGAACATTCATTGATGCACTAGGGCTAGTCTTGTTTATGTTTCTGCTGAAGCAGTGCCTAGAAAAGTGCTTAAAGTGGTTGTTCACTTTATATTGTTTTATGTATTGTTTGTATGAAACTAATTATGCAATTTTCTAGTATACATGTATTACAAATTCTGTTCCTATTCCTGTTTTATACCAGTGCACTATGCCCCCATTTAGGCATAAAATGGTGCAGCCCAAATTCCTTTCCATAGTAATAGCTCCCATGGAGTACCTGTATGGACAACACAGTCATGTGACTACCACACACCTCATGTGACCCCAAGTATCCTGGTAAAGTAGGTTATTGAGGAGCAAAACTTCTCCAGTATTACTACCTCCAGAGGTGTCTTATGATGTAACCACCACACAGGTCATGTAACCCCTGATATACAAGTAACAGTATAGTCTTGAGGAGCAGAACTTCTCCAGTATTACTAACTCCAGAGGAGTCTTATCATGTGACCACCACACAGGTCATGTAACCCCTGATATACAGGTAACAGTATAGTATTGAGGAGCAGAACTTCTCCAGTATTACATCCTCCAGAGGTGTCTTATGATGTAACCACCACACAGGTCATGTAACCCCTGATATACAGGTAACAGTCTAGTATTGAGGAGCAGAACTTCTCCAGTATTACCATCCTCCAGCATTGTCTTATCTGTGACCCCCACAATGTCATGTACCCCTGTATCCAGGTAACATAGATTATGAGGAGCAGAACGTCTCCAGTATTACCCAGCTCTATTTGACCCCAAATCTTCCTTATCAGTAGTGGTACACAACTCACAATATGTCATCATGTAACCACATTACCTGTATCCAGGTAACAGTAGATTATTGAGGAGCAGAACTTCTCCAGTATTACTACCTCCAGAGGTGTCTTATCGTGTGATACCCACACAGGTCATGTGACCCTGGTATCCAGGTAACAGTAGATTATTGAGGAGCAGAACTTCTCCAGTATTACTACCTCCAGCAGCATCTTATCATGTGACCACCACACAGATCATGTGACCCCCTTGTATTCAGGTAACAGTAGGTTATTGAGGACCAGAACTTCTCCAGTATTTATACCTCCAGCAGCATCTTATCTTGTCTGTCAGTGTCTGCGGAGAAAACAACGAACATTCTTCTCTGCCTAGATATATATATGTATATACAGAGGCAGTCTCCGACTTACGTCTGTCCCCTAGTTGCAAGTGGAGACTTATGGGGCATATTGCACTTGTACGTCCATCTTACACAGCAAATAGTAGCTGTGGAATGACAAGTTCCAGCATGCCACAGCAGCACATGAGGTGAAATCTTCTTAACGGGGGCACAGACAACAAAACAAATGTAAAAACCCTTCCCTACACTACCCAAAACTAAAATAAAAACCTTTTGTGCTAGAGTTACAATTAATAAATATACCTGTTCTGATTTACATCCAAATTCAACTTAAGAACAAACCTCCAGTCCCTATCCCGTTCGTAATCCGGGGGCTGCCTGTATATATATGGCACATGCCAAAGAGTTAACAGCAATCTCTCTTTGCAGGGTTTAAGGGGTTGCTTAGCTATGGCATGCAATGACAAACCTCATTACGTACGGTAGCTCTTTATAGTGTCATTTTGGAATGCTACTCTGAACACAGTACAAGCATTTATAGTCACAGTTGTACCCAGAATAGCTCAAAGGCTGTTTGCTCGCGCAAGAAGCAAAGTTGTTGGATATTCCTCAGCTACGTATCTTTTGGTGCTCTGTGGGATATATGCCTTTTCCAATAAAAATATATTAATATTTGCGGTCAAACAATACTGAAGGGTTTGAAAGCAGTCTGTAAGACTTCACATATTTAATGAAATATCTTGAGGCAACTTGTAACTATAAAGGACGCCCTGAATAACGTATTTGTCTTACTGCAGGAGTGCGAGTATGCAGTGAAAGCATATGAGTTCTCGTACCAGCACAGTCATTTATTTCCTTCCCACAAAGGAAACCTAGGTCTTGTTTAAGACTTCTAATTGAAGGTCTCCTATTTCTGTGGCATGACTAAGACTCTCAGTCAATACTGACAGAACCAGGTGCAGCTCTGTGCTGCTAATATACACATCTTCACAACAGGCGGCCCTGTGGAGAGGTTTCTTCTTTATTGCTGGTAGAAAGAGCGCTTTGCAGGCCCTCGCCATTCAGGCTGTTTGAACATTTAGATGTGACCGTACGTAATGGGAACGAGTGAATAGACCAACTTTTCTTGGTGATCGGACCCCAGGAATTGTTTTTATTTTTTGTTTAATTACCTGAAATCTCCATAGAAATTGGGGACAAAAGCCTTTTATTTTTAATATATAATAAAAGCCGTACTTAAAAACACTTAAATCCTTTGACAGTCAGCACCGTACCGAGTAGTTTCATTTGTGGTTGAAAGTAGATGTAGGAGGTATTATAGTAAAGGAAAAATTTCTTAGAGTGGAAGGCGCAGCATAGTTTTATTATATTCATTACTGTATTATACTGGGCACAGAAGTAGGAAACCAGAAAGTAGCAGCAGATGTATTCAATGGATAAAGTTTTAAACCTTCATTTCTTAGGTTTTTTTACTGAAGAGTTGCCATCTTTACAAAATAGACTTGATTGGGCTATCTATTAACTTCAACCGCACACATTTAGCATCTGTCAGAAGAGCTGGACAAATCGTATCTATTGTGACCAAGAAGCAGTGAACGATGGCCTCTATTCTAGAGAAGTGTATTGAAGAAATGACAGCTCTGCACCATAGCACTGTTATGTATCTTATAGAGACATTTTCTATTAGCAAAAAAATACACGAGAAAAAAAAACATAGTAGCAGATATTATTGCTATTATAATGCTGCTCTAAAAAGATGTGCATGACTATTTCTATTAAATGGGTAGAGGGAAGAAAGGTTGGCTAGCGGGCATAGACCGGTGCATCCTGCTGAATGCTACTCTGGTCCCCACATCGAAAGGCTTATATCCATGGTACCCACAGAGAACAAAAACAAAGCAGATATATGAACCTTGCTGCAAGTAGGATTATATTGCATGAACCTTTTTTTTCCCAACACATCAATTTGACAAGATAACCACACTACTTCTCAGCTATGGTACCATTTCTCATTCCGTGTCCTTTTTTTGGGCCTTCACTTTCTCTTTTACATTACAAGGCCCTCTCCATTTTGCCCCAAACATGGTCACACAAATAGAAAGGTCACCAGAACTGCTCACTTTCCATTTGCTGCTGGATTTGGTTTGCTTTGCCACTACCGACTAGAAAGTAAAGTACAAATGGTTAAAGAAGAGTTGAACAATGGTAACATAAAAAGGACCTCAGACCCTTGTAGAATGCCTTTGAGTGACTTACAAATTGTTACAAATTTGAATGGTTTTCTCAAGCTCAGCCTTGGGTTTAACCTTACAACTAAAAAAAGAAAAAATCAAATGATATACAGTAGTTTAAAGGGGTTTTCTCACCACAATGTTTAGCTTTAAACACAAAGGCAAAGATAAATAAGACTATTAACAAATACATGCTGTTCCGATTTCGCTTTGTTTTGGGGTTAGAAAAGATTTTATCTTATGCTTGTTTACGCAAGCTTTCCTATGTTACCAATCGTCTTTCTTTGCGCTCATTGCTCCAGCTGCCCTGTCCGGCCATGGTGACGTTACTTCCTGCTGACTGTTGCTGGATAAATACTGCTTTGTCAGTTTTCTTTTTTTTTGAGGAATAAAGATGGCTTTATCCATTGTTCACACTACCCTTTTTTGGATGCTGCTTATTTTCTTTTGCTATTTTTGTATTGCTGCTGAGTGTTATCAGCAGCACAGGAGCTTGTTTATCTATATTACTGACCGACTTTAGCCCCTTTGAGCTTTTTAGCCTTGTGCACTACAATTTACAAAACTCCAGCACTCATATCACTTTAACCGGCTCAGTTAGGAATAGCACAGCTGATATGCCACTCACTGCTGAAAAACCCCCCCACCCGACCCCAAAAAGTTGAGTGGGGAAAAACAACTGTGAAACAGGGAAGGTGAGAACACCAAAAAAAGAAATTTTGGGAAAAGGGAGGGAAAGGGATAGAAAATTTGGGAGACCCCCAGTCATTTTGGGAAAAAACAATTTTTTGTAGCATGAAACCCCGGTTACAAGAACCCCCTTTTTCAATTAGTACCCGTCTGGCCCAAAAATAGTTTTGGCTGGAAATTTAAAAAGCTGAATTTCCCAAAGGTTTTAAACCCCCAGTTACTGTGGCATTCAAATAGAAAATTTTTCCCCCCTAGGGGAGGGGAAATTTTTTCCCCTTTACCAAAAGGGCCCCCTTCCAAGGGGGGAAACAGACACAAGGCAGAGCCATTGGTGTGGGCTTACTCAAGTCTCCTTCACGGTGTGACCCCTCAAGCAGCTGTTTTTATTGACAAAACCTTGGATACACCCTCACATCCTAATACAAATGAATTCTAAATATTGTTATCGCAGTCTATATTATATATATCCCAGGTTAAGTACTTTAATGTAGACTTATAACCCATTACATTATTTCTTAATAAAAATATATCTTCTTTGTATGAAAGGTCTTTTAAAACAAATACAAAAGAATACAAGATCGCTGTTTTTTGAGTAACTAATGGCGCCTAATTTAATTTCTTTCACACAGAATAGTTATCCTGAAAAATCAGAGAGAATGTAGTAACACCTGCCTTCCACCCTAATAGCTAACCATGTGCCACAGAGCAAGGCAGCTGGAGCAAGAGCCACTAATTGTTAGCAAGTCATCCCATTGGTTTGGTGAGAAAATCAGATAACGCTTCTATATGATGGATGTGTGCCCTAATACAGCAAGCATAAAAGGGCCCAAAGTTAAACACGGTTTTAAAATGGGCCGTAATTGGGTTTCCGTTTTTACGCCCCGGGAGTGGGGCAAATTACGGGTAAAAACGCCCCCAGTCATTAGGGTAATCCACAGTTTAATAGAAAAACTAGGGAAATTAAATTCTCCTCTCCCCGTTTGGGAAAATTTACCCCGCGGGGGGAGATAATTGAAAAAATTGGGGGGGTTTAAAAACCAGCGACATAAAAGGGTTGCCCCCGGGTTAATGGCAAGTCAGGGGCCCCGGCAAAGTGCCCCCCCCCGCCCCTCCCCTGCTCCCCCCCCGGGCCCACACGGGTAATTGGGGGGCCTTTAAATTACCTCCTGCAGTTAAGCCATGTGAACATAGCCTAAGGGTTTGTCGTGGTGAAACTACACCTTAATGACTGCCCCCTTGACTATAAAATAGGCAAAAAAAGGATCCTCTTTCTGCAAAAGATGTCTTTTTAGGGCCCTTTTGGGGTTAAGGGGTTTTAAATTTTTCCAAAATTTGATGTGACTGGGCGTTTTATATTAGCCTATCCACGTAGCCATTATTTATAGCATGTGTATATAATGTCTATTATACCCATGAAATATTTTTATATACTAACACTATAGTCAGAACTGACACAATGGAAACAATTTGGGGGTAGAAGGAAAAAAGCGCTTCACTAATGATCACTTGAATTTCATCCAAAATTTTAAAAAAATTTAGTACTTTAATGGGAAGATAAAAACTATCCAAAAAGTTTTTAAAAAATAAGTCAGAAAAAAACAAGTGTTTTAAAAAAAAAAAGCAACGCGTTTCGCCAGCACACATAGCCGGGTTCCCCAGGGCCCTATATACCACTGTGGTACAATGCTTTTAAGCGCGAGAATTTTAAAAAGCATTCCCCAAAGGGTTTGAAAAAATACAATGTTTGCACAATTAATTTCCGGGGGGTATAAAAAAGCACCGCAGTGATGGAAAGGATCTTTTTTCGGGATCTCGGTTTTTTTTGTGCTGGCAAAAAAGCGTTTCGTTTTTTTAAAAGACCCCTTTTGTATCTGACTTATTTTATTAATAATATGTGGATAGTTTTTATCTTTCCATTAAAGTATTCAACTTTTTAAACAATTTCAGATGTAATCAAGTGATGATTTGAGAGAGCACTTGTTTCCTTCTACCTCCAAATGTTCCTTTGTGTCAGTTCTGACTATAGTGGTAGCATAAAGAAATATTTTCTACATCGAGGAACTTTTCGGTACGGGATCCTGCGATTGAGGAGTTGGGGATCGGCAGCTCCTTTTATCACAGTAAGTCCAATACTTGACGGAAGTCAGATGGGAGAATTATATTGCCTGCACACCTGTTATTAAAGGTGAGAGTCCTGTTTATACGATCTTGATCACTTATCTATACGTTACTCGCACCAGGAGTGCGCTTTGGCTTTATTCTTATATTTTGTTTCTACAGTACCTTCAACTTCTGCATACCCATGAAATAGTAATAATCTGTAATGGCAGAGAAAGATAATAGACAGATTATGACATCTGTGTTAATGCTAAATGCATTCCAGTACCAAATGTGTTAGTTTTATAGAGATGAACATGGAATAATCTGTTTGTTTTCCCTGTTCATGGGAAGCTTCTGCAGTCTCTGTGATGTGTGAAATGTGTCATTGAGGTTAATAGGAAGTATTAGTGGTTTACAACCTGTATGAAAAGACTTGGTCAGTGGGGCTTGTAACAAAACACTTGGTTGACCTTTAAAATACTTACAAATTGGGGTACTTTTCCCATTTATAGTTTAAATGCAGCTGAACGCCAACAATTCTAAGGCAGTCCTCCATGCAAAAATTTTACCCACATTTTAGTTAACATAAAACCCAAAAATAAGAATATACTTTAAGATTGCCATCTCCTCACAAAGTGATTTTTGGCTACAGATATGTACAGGAAAAATATTCATAGTAGTTTTTTTGGGGGGGAACATTGCATACATTTGTGATGTATCCTCCTATGAAACGCTGATCGAAAATGCACTTGAGGCAACATGTCAGAAAAGAGACGCTTTCACGGCAGTTTTAAGGCGCATTAAATTAGTGTATAATGCACCTGAATAAATAAAACTGTCAAAAACCTGGCGTGTGGTATACCTTGTTTAGCATATTTAATGCGCCTAATTTAGGCATACACCAAAAAAAAGGCGCATATCATTGCTAGCATATTTGATGCGCCTACTTTAGGCGCATTCAAAAGTGACAAATGCACCTAGTTTGGGTGCATGCCAGTTCTTATATATAGAGGATAGGGCGTCAACAGTTTTTTGGTGCAAAAAATTGGTGCAGCCCTAATGGGACATGTCGCCCTTGGTGTATAAAAAGAATAAAGTGCATTTTATCAAGAAAGTTGTCACAAACACAAAATTGTTGCCTTCACGACTGTTTCTAAAGGAACTGAAATGGTAGATCTTTTGTTTTGATTCTTTTTTTTTAGTACTCGTTATTTTACCCGGCTTTTGTTTTTTTTTTCAACCAACTCGTCTTTTCTAGTACTTACATCCATATGTAATTGGGACATCTGGCTCCTATTGGTTTTGTAGGCAAACATTGTACAGGTTTGATGATGTAGGTCTTTGATTAATATTACTTTAGGTTACACATTTGCACTTGTGCTCCACACCCCCTCACATCTGTCTTCCCTTTTACTCTGGTATTTGAATATATAACTTGACATCTGGTTAATAGTCTGCAGATACTTCACACTAGCATAGGTTTTTTTTTTTGCTGTTTTGACATACATATTTCTATGGGATCTGAATGAATGCCAAATTCCGTGGGGTTTTTTCTATCAGGGTCAGGGCAGCAAGTCATCTCATTTGGTCCCGCAAAAAAAAACAAGAACAAAAAACTGTTGTAGTTTTCAGGAGACAGTGAGTTAGAAGTGTGGATGTTTTTCCTGATAAGTGAACAGCTTAGAGAGATATAGGGATAGATAGAGGGATTGATTGATAGATAGAGGGATAGATAGATAGATAGATAGATAGATAGATAGATAGATAGATAGAGGGATAGATAAATAGATATAAGATAGATGGATAGATAGAGGGATTGATAGATAGATTGATTGATTGATAGATAGATAGATAGATAGAGGGATTGTTAGATAGATTGATAGATAGAGGGATTGATTGATAGATAGAGGGATAGATAGATATGAGATAGATGGATAGATAGAGGGATTGATAGATAGATAGATTGATTGATTGATAGATAGATAGAGTGATTGTTAGATAGATTGATAGATAGAGGGATTGATTGATAGATAGAGGGATAGATAGATAGATAGATAGATAGATAGATAGATAGATAGATAGATAGATGGATAGATAGAGGGATAGATAGAGAGATAGAGGGATAGATAGAGGGATAGATAGAGATAGATAGATAGAGGGATAGATAGATAGATAGATAGATAGATAGATAGATAGATAGATAGATAGATAGATAGATATGAGATAGATTGATAGATAGAGGGATTGCTAGATAGATAGATAGATAGATTGATTGATTGATTGATTGATTGATTGATAGATAGATAGATAGATAGAGGGATTGTTAGATAGATTGATAGATAGATAGAGGGATTGTTAGATAGATTGATAGATAGAGGGATTGTTAGATAGATTGATAGAGGGATTGATGGATGTCATATTTATTTATTTTTATTAAATAATGCGAATTTTTACAGTAGAATGTTCTTCAGCTCTGATCATACGAGGAACCTCTTTTGGGGTTTCCGTCACTTTTGAAGGCAAGAACAGAGCTGCATGCAACTTTATTTATGCCATGGGAATTTAGATAGAATTTCAGTGGAGTCCCCTGTAAGACAGTAGTGTAGGATTTAGCTAAATTAGTAATGGGGTAGAAGTGGAGGAATTATCCATAGTAACCAATCAGTTTCCAGTTCTTATTGTGTTACAAATCCCGGACTTCGCAGACACTTAAAATCGTCTAATTAGTCCACAACTGACTCTGCAAAGATATTTCTGAACATGACAGCGGAATTATAGTGAGGGGAAAATTTATTAGAACATCCTTGCTGTCTCTTCAGCTGCACAGAGATCATTCAGGAGTGGAGAGCTGGCTGTTAGTGATAGCCTCACTCTCCAGATAAAAGGCAGAGATGTTTTGTTACCATTCCTATCTTCCTGACCGTTGAATACGCAGCACTGAATGAGCACCATCTATACAGCGTAGCAGGAAGCCTATAAACTTCCTGCTTTTGTCCTGGGCAGTCATGTGATCGCAAAGCTCTGGGTAAGTAGTATTGCTGCTGAGTCTTAACGGACTCCGTTTAGCCCAGCAGTCAGTACTGAAGGATGTTTTTGCCCTGTACAGTGGGTACGGAAAGTATTCAGTTTTTCTTGTTTAATCAATTTGCAAAAAAATCTACATATCTGTTTTTTTCTGTCAAGATGGGGCGCAGAGTGTACATTAATGAGCAAGAAAATGAACTTTTTGGATCTTACCAAATGGCTGCAATGAAACAGAGTAAAAAAATGTAAAGGGGGCCGAAATACTTTCCGTACCCACTGTAACTGGGGCTTATCAAGAATGTTCTTTGATAGTTGTAACTTAACGTACAAAATACAGACCAGGGAGCCTGGAGCATAGGATCTGTAATATGTGTATCATAGCTTAACTTTAGTGGTTTCAAAGTAGATATGTGTTGGCACAGTATGCCTGGATTGCTGAAAAACCATGTCCAGTATTTCTTCTTGTGACAGCGTTTGGCTTCAGGGATGTGTAATTTTTTGTGGTAATACGAGAATGAAGTGCGCATCCAGACTCTCATCCTGTTCTGGCATGACATGATTGCAGTTTCACTGATCTGTGAATTGGGTGGCCTGTTAATCAAACCACTAAACAACAAAGAGGCTTACATCTCCCATGTTTGGCAGTTTTAACATGTTTCTAAATTAAATTTTTTGCTTTGTACAGTATTTTCAGAAAATTGCATGTTTCATTGGTATTTAAATTACAGTAACTTTTGCTGAGCATATTTTTTATGACTTTTGTGAGGATTGAAAACTCAGCCACACTGATCTTGAGAGTTTGCTCTGGTCGAGAGGAGGTATAGATCAATAACTGTAATTTATAAGATTATTATCCGAGTTCATTACTTCATTAACCCATATTACAGCCCAGTACAATTGTATTATATAAACAACTAATAGAACATTACAGAAGTTACAGCAGGACATCACTTTGGGTCAGCTAAATGACCCCTAACTATAGACTCCTGTAGAACATAGAGAAAGTATATTCTGAAGTAGATTGCCAGCATTGAGAATTTGAAAATCTTACAGTGAGCAGTTCAGTAAACTAAAATTAAAATAAGGGAAAGCTCACACTGGCAGCATCAGTGTAGACCGGACATCCTCAAACTGCGGACCAGCAGCTGTTGGGAAACTACAACTCCCATCATTCCCACTGTTATAGATTCTATAAATGCATGATGGGAGTTGTAGTTTCCAACAGCTGTAGGGCTACAGTTTGAGATTGCCTGGTATAGACAATAGAGAGATATCACAGAATCTGCAAGTGGAAAGATCGCACACACCGGGTTGAAATAAGACACAGCAGAGTCTGCAGGGGAGGGTGGAGAGATCACAGAGGCAGTGTCACACAGCAGCAATGAGAGCACCTATTGCGGTATTTGTAGAGGGAGGCGGAAAGGATCTCACACAAACAGCATCACGAGAGAGAGGAGAGATCTTACAAGCCCCTGACTACAGACTCTTGTCAAATATGGAGTATATTCTGAAGTGAATAGTTGGTAGTGGTAATTTTAACATTTTAGACCTAGCAACTCAGTAGGCTGAAATTAAAGGGGAAAGATCACACAGGCAGCGTCAGTGTAGACAGAGGAGAGATCCCACAGCAGAATCTGCAAGTGCAAGGAATAAAGATAGCACACAGAGGAGGGAAATAAGACATAGCAGAGTCTGCAGGGGAGGGTGGAGAGATCACAGAGGCAGCACCATTTTCAGTGAGAGGAGGGAAAGATCCCACACAAATGGCATTCATGTAGAGAGAGAAAGGAGATATCCTACATACACAAGCAGCACCAGTGTATATAGTGACAACGCCATAAAGGGATTAAGCTGTGTGAGAATTAGTGAGCATGGCAGCATTTCTAATTCGCAGAACTCCCTCTCAGCTTCTATTATAGGGATGGAGTCAGCCACATCCTGCTCCCATTCTATATCCAGCAGACTGGAGTGTTCAGACGAATTGAGTGACATGGTGCAGTGTATGTTTCCTTCTGGGCATCCAACCATCTGCTCTTGTAAGCAGGTTTCACTTTCTTGTAGCAGTATTTCTATAGTTTCTGTATTATATATTACTATATACCCTGTTTCCCCGAAAATAAGACGTAGTGCATTTTTTTTATGCACTCCAGAGTTTGGCTGCTTATGCTGATTTTTGTGATGAAATCACTACAGTATATTAATACATGTGGATTTTTTGTTCAACAATAAATGTGAATTCTTGTTATTAAAAAATAAGACATCCCCTAAAAATAAGTCTTAGCTCGCCTTTAGGAGCAAAAATTAATATAAGACACTGTCTTATTTTTGGGAAAACAGGGTATTAGCCAAGACTTTAGATGAAAATGAAACTAAAGCCACATAGCAAGAATATTTCCATACATATCTTTCAAGATTTCCACGAGAAAGTATGTTTTAAGTGGTATCCAGGACTTGAGAAATGATGTCCTTTCTTTTGTACAGGTCATCAGTATTTGGTAGGGGCCTGACTGTCAGCACACCTGGTGATGCTCTGTTTGAAGGGCACAGGTGTCGCTTCTTTGTGTACCAGGCACAGCTCTAGCAGCAGCTGTACCTGGTATTACAGCTCATTCCCATTCACTTAAGTGGGGCAAAGCTTTAGTGAGCTGTAATGACGGGCACAGCCATTAGTAAAAGAACAGGGCTGAGCATGGTAAACAATAAAAAGAATTGGGAGCTTGCCTGGCTGCTATGACCTCTTTAACCAGCTGATCAGCAGGGGTCTTGAGATTCCAACCCTCAGTTATCTGGTATTGATGGCCTATTCTAAGCATCAGTCATCAGTTACATATATGCCTTTATACAAGCTTTATCACTGTGGACCTTTGGTTTTTACATAGTAGCTTGTACAATGAGAAGGAAAAGTAAAGGACCCAGAATATCTCTCTTGAGTCTTTCAAAGACATTTATGTAACTTGATGCTGTTTAATTATAATTCAGTTACTACACTTTCAATGGAAAAATCGCTAAAAGTAATCAGCCACTATAAGTATATAAAGTATGTATTTGGCCACATTAAACCTTATGGCTGTATTTCTCACGTTGGTCCCTAATTGTATCAAATGCATCTTTTTAATGCCTGCTTCAAAGGGCTGGGGAACAGTAGCTGTTGAATTTTTTTGGATAAATGCTCATTTTTTGACTGCTTTTTTATTTGGAAAGTAGGATAATGTTCAATACCCAAAGTACAGTTGTTAACGCAGTAGCTAATGTGAGATGTAATGTGGAAGCCAGAGCTTCTCTGATTCTATTACATTTTACAATCTGATTTGTAAGTATTTTCAGGGAATGAAGTGGGGGGATTACTTCAATTCTCCAAAGGTAGCTAGCTGTGTGTGTGGTCCAGCGCCCCAAGCCCCATGTGAATTTCCTAAAGCCTAGATTTTCTGTGCTGTATATATTCTTGCGCTCACATATATCTACATTTTTTGTCGCTTTTGTGCTATTATTGCAAGGGTCTTTTGTTGAGCATTTAAGGTTGTACATTTTAGAAAGGTTCCTTTAATGCCTGGGATTTAGTGAACATTCTTGCATTAAAACTATCAAAAAGGCAAATTTAAGGTAGACTCGTTATAATACCATACTGCAGCAATAACATTAGAAAGATTGAAAGAATCTGGCTATTCTGCAGAATTTGGAAACATATTATTAGATGTTGGGTGTATTGTGGTTATAGCTCATTGTAAGATTGCCCATGACAATCAGATTCTGGCTACCATTTTCAAAAACTGGTTGATGTTGGTGCTTTTTTTATATTCATATTGCTTTTGGGCTTGAGTAGAAACCAAAAGGAGGAATAAATGGCCCTAAAACTTAACTTTTAATATAAGAATATCTAAAATAAACACAAACACATATACAATGCCCTCAGTGGTATGTGACAAGAGAGTGAGAAAAAACACTCAAAAGAATAAAGGCTCACATGTGGGGAAAAAAAGGACCAAATGATATGTATGTATCCCTATAAAACCCTAGGTGAGGGAACTATTGTACCCTAACCTAAATGACAAATCAGGAAAATCGCCCCAATAAGGGCGGTCCTGGCAAAAGCCTGACCGTGCATGCACTTACCCTAAATATAATCCGATAGGTCCCATCCCAACATGTTTCGATCCTCCACAAGAGATCGCATCAAGGGATGATTAGGAGCACAGAGACCAAGGAAAAAAAGAAATGCTAAAGGATAACATTGACAAATGTATAATGCACCTCGCTAAACTGCACTGGATATATATACTGACAGAGATCCAGATAAAACTAAATGTGTGCATACAAGCTATTTACATCAAGCAGCATATCAAAAAACGTTGTATATGTGTTTGTGTTTATTTTAGATATTCTCATATTAAAAGTTAAGTTTTAGGGCCGTTTATTCCTCTTTTTGGTTTCTATATCTGGTTGGCTTTAGAGGTATCTTCTAGCGCTGTTATATCCCCTACTTGTGGTTGTTTGGGGGGTATTTTTGCGGGGGGGGGGCTTGAGTAGAAATTTCTTGTTGTGCTTGTGTCAGAATTTATCAAATTACACTTTGAAAGGATCTATTTTTCTGAGGTCCAGGAGGCTTAATATTACGCATTTTATAAAATGTGACGACATGGATCTATGTTTTCATTTTTTCCATTCATAATATTTTAATAGAAAGACGCCTTTTCCTCTGTTGTTAACAATAAGGGCATTAAATCCTCACGATCCCGGCATGTGCTCTTCCTCTTGGTACCTCCTCTGGCATTGTTCTAAAATCCTCATCATCACTGCTGCAATCAGTTCACAGGAAATCCTGACATTGTTGCCAGTTGGCACAATCTGGAAATAATCAGTCCAGATAAATTAAGAAGCATTGACAATAATGTTTCTACATTGAGTGGTTTTTTTTGCCTGTAGAAGCAGGAAGTTTGTGTTAGTGTTTAATTATTAGGTGTCAGGGATGATATGAAGGGCAGATTTCTACAGTGCCTGCATGCATGGAGGTTGTCAATTTATGGATGAAAATCACTAAGATTTGTGAAGGAAAATGATGGATGCAAGCAAGGGGGATGCTGCAGGAGACAGCTGACCCTTTTTACAGATATGTCATAGGATTCGCAGTTGGCCCAGTACTAAACTTGAAAAGCTGCGGCTGAAGGGAAATGGTGGATATGTTTCGTGTATAAAAAATATAAACATTAGTACAGAAAGGGAAATATTTAGGAATTAATTAAATGATTTTTCATGTGACAGAGTATGCTCAAATTTTAAGGATTGTCTCACCATGCTGTTTCACAGGGCAACAACCAGCTTCAGCCTCACACTTCCTGGTTAGACTGTAGGTGGTTCTATTGTAGGAACTGGCATATCAGCTCTGCTATTCCTAGTTATTCCTGTGATGTAGGTGTAGGAGCTTTATAACCTGTAGTGCACAAGGCTACAGAGCTCTAAGATTCAAAACTTTTCATGAACTCAGATAAACAAATTCCTGTGATGGAGATAAGACTCAGCAGGGAGTGACTCCCCATGGACAGACAGCAGCTTGTGAAGCAATGAGAGAAGAGAGAGAGGTAGTCGGTAACCAAGAGAAGCTTGAAGCAGTAGATAAAATCTCCATTTCCCTACATGTTAAAAACTAACCACTGTGTTCAGAAAAACCCTTTAAGGCTAGATGACCACTTTCTAAAAATGTGGTCTTGAGCACCATGAGATTGTGTCCTGCTTCTGTTGTGTAGATGGTGCCCAGTTCACTATGTCCCAAGTAATCTTAATGAAATGTTTGACTAAATATAATGTGGTTCAATAACAACCAGAGAAAACCACCCTTTTCCCATCTTTTGGTTGAACTTGGACTTTTTTCAACTGCGCTATGAAAACCAATAACTAAGACAATGGACGTTCAAGACAATGTTCAAAAAAATAACTCTTATAGTAAACAGTAAGAGATAACATCCTTTTAAAATGTGTAAAAACTTTTTTTTTGTGATAAGACAATTTAGGAACAATTTGTAAGAAAAATGAATATATAGCAGCATAGCACATATGCTTTTGCAGATGTTTCTTATAGTCACATATATTACAATTCCAGGTATTCAGTTAAACTTTACCTTCCTTCTGTCCTGGCGCTTGAACTTTGTGTTGTGCTATTTCTTTGTTGGAACTTAACTGGAACTTGAAAACTGGGCAATAGTATTTGATGCATCTTTATCCAGTATGAAACAATTTCTAAGAACTGATATGTTATGGGGAATACAGATATTTACTAAAATAGACATCAATAGAGCTTAACAAACTTTTTCCACTATTTAATGAGGGTCCGGGATACGAGCCTGCTTAATATGCAGTGGGTGCTGGTTGTGTTATACATTTGGCACTTGCTTTCAGTGCATGGAGATTACTCTGATCCTGGGCATTTAACTTCCTGGATGCCTTAGTCTAATGTGATGTCAGCATTTGAAGGGTTCGAGAACAGTAGGGAGCTCCTTCCCTCACCTTATCATCCACCCACGATGCAGTGCAATTGCAGGGCGTCATTTAGTTGTTGGGGCTGGTGGCCTAATGTCTGCCAATTTAGTATTCCTATTACAATAGGGCGGCAAAAAATTTTTTGCTTAGAAACACACACACAAGGCCATACTTACAACTCCATGGCTGGACAGAAAACCATTCCCTGTCGGAAGCAATACAAGCCCCAATGCTACTTGGGAGAAATTCAGCAGATGCAGCTCACTAATGCATCCAAAATAGATTGTGTTGCTTTAACAATAAATCTCTTGCACATTTGCATTATTAGATAATGTGATTTTATTTTTTATCTTATATACATAATTTTCCAGATTCAACTTATGCAGTTAATAGATTAAAAAAAGATTCGAAATATACAACCGGTAAATCCATGCTGTACATAAAAGTACTGTGCGTTTAAAGTCCTTATTCAATATATATATCCTTATCGCTCCACTATGAAATAAGTCGAGACACCCTTGGTAGCATTCTCATGACATATGGGTTCAAAGTACTTTTATTTACAGCACGGACTTACCGGTCGTATATTTTTACTTAATTATTAACTGCATAAGTTGAATCTGGAAAATTATGTATATGTGATAAACAAGTAAAATCATGTTATCTACTAATGCAAATGTGCTAAGAGATTTATTGTTAGAGCAACACAATCTAATCTGGACGCATGTTTTGAACAAAGGTAAAGGCGGGATCCTTGAGTGTGCCGCTTAGTTTACAACCTGTGCAAAAGTTATGTAAAGGTGCACTAGTATATATTACAGCTCACTAATGAACAGTTGCTAACACCACAATCCACCAGGGAGGCAACTGCCTAGCAAAAAAAAAATGCACATTGGATAAGAACCAGTTCACACCAGTATGCAAAAAAAGCCCAAACACCATACAGGGCAGATCACACAAATGCAAATATACTGATAAACAACCACTCACACACCTGCTATCCATTAGGAGGCAATTGATTGCATTACAATTGTATATAGATAAGGCTTATAAAGGGTGCCAGTTACACAATTATGTATGGTACACCATGCTGGCTTACAACCAATTGATGACGCCTCTACTATTCGATTGAGCGGGTTGCCCAGCACATTTAAAGTATCCAACACAAAATACCTGTATCCTTTGCTCACCAGTATTACAGGGCAAAACTACATACTGGAAAAATATCAAATATGAGGTATTAGTTGATATATTGACCAATTTATAGAAATTCACAACCCACTTCAATGGTCCTACACTAGCCTAACTAGCAATTTACAGAAAAAAAAATCTAACATTTTTTACTTAAAGAGATAGACACAAAGCCCATATTGCAGCTCAATGACTGAACAATGAACCATTCCCGGTAGCAAGCCAGTGCTACGTGAGAGAAATTCATCAGGTGCAGCTCACTAATGAACAGTCACCAACACACCCATCCACCAGGGGGGCAACAGCCTAGTAAAAAAAACTGCACATTGATAAGGCGTGGATAGTAGGCATGTGAGTAGTTGTTTATCAGTAGTTTTGCATTTCTACAATCTCCTCTGTATGGTGTTGTGGTTTTCTGCATCCTGGTGTTAACTGTACTTATCCAATGTGTAGTTTTTTTACTTGGCTGTTGCTCCCCTGGTGGATGGGTGTGTTAGCAACTGTTCATTAGTGAGCTGCACCTTCTGAATTTCTTCCAGTAGCACTGGGGCTTGTATTGCCTCTTAATGAGAATGGTTCGTTATCCAGCCATTGAGCGGTAAGTATGGCCTTGTAGGGCAATCATTTGACACTATAGTGCAGTAGATGAGTATTAGTTTATTTTTTCCAATCAGATTTTTTTTTATTATTAAACAAGTCAAAGGGTATACATACAATAAACTCCAGGTAAGTATTACAATTTATAGTACAGGTGATCACATATTTATGTTCCTTAAGGGGACTAAAAGTTAAAGTAGAAAAAGTAAAATGAAGTTTTTACAAATTTGAAAAGTACATAAAAAATGGAAACCACTTCCTTTTCACATTAACTTAACATAATTGATATCACTACAACCATAATACTCTGACTTATACAAATATAACCTTTTTTATACTGCTCTGTGCAGGATGCAATGCAAATCAAGCCCTGATGTTGACAAAAAAAAGAAAAAGTAATTACTGTTGAAAGACTAGAACAAAAATGAGAATCGGCTGCATCTCCAAGGGGTTAAATGATTCCTTTTTTTATCCAGTGTACAGATTTGCTGTATTCTGAATAAGTCTGTAGCCTGCAGCTTTGTCCTCAATATTCCTCAGCAGTGATATTATAGGCCTGTCAGTTGTTGGCCTATAGAAGAAACCTACTAAATTATAAATTATGCAATTAAGAAAAACCCTAATTAATACTTAGGAAGAAGAAATCTGATGAGGAGATTAAAATTCACAGATAAATTGCACGTCTGGAAACTCGGCAGGGGCACACATCGGTTAGTTTTCGTCCATTGCAAATAGTGAATTTGTCAAATTGTAAAACTTGAAACAATTCATGCAAAGTGACTATTATGGACCACTTTCTCTTAAAGGGGTTGTCTCACTGGATCAATTCTTCTTACCTCAGTTCTGTTTTCTCGGTTTTATTTTTGAATTCAGTATTTACTGGCTTCTACTGGCCTGCACTGATGAGTTGCTGAGGACACCGGGTCTGTAGCTATAGCAACCAGCACTGGCAGCCTATCAGGAGAGATTGAAACAGTCTGTAGCTTTAGCGACCTGAGCATCTGATGCATCCCATACAAGAGGGGATATCTAGAAATAGTAGGACACTGTTAATGGACATATATGGCAAAGTGACTTGTTTTTGCAAGATCTTTAATATAAAAAGCAATCCTTGTAGTGAGACAACCCCTTTAAGTTGTATGGTCAGTATAACACTCTTGTGCAAGAGAAATTGTCTAATAAAATACTGATCTACGCTTTCTTTTTCGATTCAAAACGTATAGTTGTAAAAAAAAAAGTAAAAGAAGACAGAGAATTGTCTCATCTTTGTCAACCACTCCAATTTTTTTTTTTTTTAGATTTTTGGATAATTTTCTACTTTAAGTTCTGTATTATGTGTTTGCATTTTGGGTTATTTTACTGATTTTTTATTTTTTTTTTAAACAAAGCTCTACCACAAGAATAGTAGAAAGGTAAATGGGTCATGGACACGCTCATCCAACACCTTGCAATATTAGTGCTTGTAAGAATTTATTGGAAGTTTAAAAGATACAAAATTACTGGCAGTTTAAAGCATGGAATGGCTGCTTGAATGGAATAATGCAAAATTGACAGGGGGCAGGCGTTTGCAATTGTTTGCATAAGGGCATGTCCCCACGGCACGGGTTTTCGGACGGTTTTTCAGCCGGTTTGCGATTTTTCAGACCGCCTGAAAAACCGGCCGAAAATGAGCACAATTGTGCTCTATGGAAAACCCGTGCAGCAGTCCCCACTGCACGGGTTTTCCACCCGGCGGTTTTGTCGCTGGCGGTCCGGCGGCAAAACATCGAGCAAGCACCATCTTCCGTCCGGTTTCTGGACGGAATATGTGCTGCTCAATGGGAGGGGGGGAGGGCTCTTCTCCGCTCATCGTGGAGAAAAGCCGTTCCCGCCGCGGCCGTGGGGACGGGCGCAAAACAGGACAAATACCGGCCGGTATTTGTCCTATGCCGTGTAAACGCGCCCTTATTGTAACAGAGCATATACTGTTTTTTTACATAGATTTTCATTTCACTTCATTACCCTACCTAACACATAAAATATTTAATCATTAATAATATAATTACAACCTACACAGGCAGTGATGTCAAAATAAATCAGCCTCTCGATACAGCAACTTTGTAAACTTCTTAAGAAGCTCTTCTTAAGTTTATAGGAAAGTCACCACAACACAGCATGGAATGTCTGTGTGGAGCTTTGGATGGACCACCCAAGATCTTAATGTGGTGATGCAGACTATGTTCATAATTTTCTTACAGATCTTCATTCAGTTCCAATGTGTCAGTCCAAAAAGTTCTTAAGATAAATCAAACTGCAATATTTTGGGGTATACCTGGCCTGGTATCCAATATCAATTATTTAAGGGACACTGACATCATATAATTTTCATATATTGACAAGTAATAGTAATAGATGTGTGTGTATATATATATTTTTATATAATGTGTGTGTGCGTGTATATTTATATATAATGTGTTTGTGTGTATATATATATATATATAATATATATATATATATATATATGTGGTGTGTGTGTGTGTGTGTGTGTCAAATATGTGAAAACAAATTTGATGTCAGCATCCTCTATCTAGCTATCTATTGTAAAGATTGGATGGTTAGCTTTTTTTTTTGTTGTTATAATTTTCAAGTTCCCTTATGTACATTACTTTCTAGTTTGTCTCTCTGACCTCCCCTGTGTGAGCTCTAATAGCACAGCAGTGAGGATTGCTTAACGTCTTTTTTTTCAATGCCCAGTAAGGACCTAAGAGAGGTGTTATCTGCAAGCCTTGATAAGTATGAATAAAGCTACCAGTGCAGAAAAAGATTAACCCTTTATCTTTATAAATAGAAATTGTTCTTGTCATTGCCCTGTCGGTCCAGTCTAATCTGTTCAGAGAACAACAAAACGTATAATGTCATTATCTACTATTTGTAATGAGATTAGATGCAGAGAAACAACAGTAAAGTAAGACTAGGCTTGTCCTGCATTTCTGGAGCTCTATCTCTTTATTATCACATCTAAATAAAAGCAAGATTGTATGTGTCATTTTTAATTGTGTAGGATTACCAAAATAAAAAATACTGTCAAAAATTAACTACAAAATTTTTTCCAGGAACATTGATTGTAATGATACCTCTTTCTGTCCCTTTAAGTGAATGTAAGTAAATTATATATTTTCTTTTGTATAGTCTGCAGTATCAAATAAAACATTTCTTTTTTTCTAGGGTCGCAAAAGTGAAGCTGAGCGTTACTTTTTGAAAGCAATTCAGCTGGATCCCACCAAAGGAAATTGTTATATGCATTATGGTGAGTTATTATTAAATTAGTCATCAACTTCCTGTGTAATGATGTGCTTTAATTGTGTGCCTTTTCTGCTGTGTTTATTTTATAGGATGGTCAACTACTGTTTAAAGTATATGTAAATTTGCTATATGTTTTACCTGTGTTTATGCTGCTAACATAGATATGTCCAATGACCAAAGACTTAAGTGGCCATCTAAAAAGGGACATTGTCTTGATTAGTTTCCATTGGGTTTATTGGTAATTGTGGTATCTGGGCCCTCTAGCTCCTGCTGCATAAAAAATTCAAAATTTTGGACGATTTTGAAGTATCAAATTGACATATGGAGGGTTGTTAAATTATAAAACATCTGTCATTTGTACTCAAGATCTCATTGTAATTAGAGTGTCCTCAGATATGTTATTAGGACTCATAGTAGCTCTACAAATATTGCATCTGTTCTTTAGTTAGTTTTTATGTCTATCTGAATTTACATAACGTTGCAGATTCCTTCCATGTCCATTATTGAAATGACAGTTAAATAATAACATTGTTGAAAGTGCAGTAGTTATTATTATCAGTTTATCCAGCAAAGATTTAAAGAGAACCTGTCACATAGTTATGCCCCTCTTGCTGAGGGCAGAACAAGCCAGTGTCAGACCTGCTGTTCCCAGCGCTGTGTCCCTTATTCTGGAAGATGCTGTAGTTTTCGAGTATTTAGTGCCCAAACCTGCAGTTTTCAGCCAGAAAGAATCATGAAAAGAGTCAGTTTTTTTCAAACCCCGCCCACCTGAGACTAGCCCCGCCCACCTCAACTGATAAACCTATTACTATGAATAGGCAGAAACATGTGAATAACTCAGTGGGTGGGGCTAGCCTTTGGTGGGCGGGGCTAACACCTGCTCATGAATAAGATTTGAGGGGTAAATACAACATCTTACAGAATAAGGGAGACAGCACTGGAAACAGCAGGTCTGTCACTAGCTTGTGCTGCCCTCAGCAAGGGGGGCATAACCTATGTGACAGGTTCCCTTTAAAAACAACATGTGTGTAACACAGTGATGGACCAGGTCAGTGGTAGTCAACCTGACATGTTCTATAAGCCTCAAATTCAACACGTGAGGGGTCACACATCACTTTCAGCTAGAGCGAATTAAGAGCTAGGCATTCAACACTTGTCTCTTTTTTACTGAGTTATCACCATTTTCTCCATATTGTTTAATTAGCTAGAAACTGTATTAAAAAGAAATAATAAGAAAAACTTTCAAAAACAGATTTTTTTAGAAATTTTCTTGCTTCTGGCAAACTGCATATAAAAGGAACACAGACAACAGAAAAATCTATAGATACATATAAATACACAGAACACATTTTACAGTGGGTTGGAAACATTTTCATACCCTTGAACTGTTCCTCATTTTTAAACGTTACAGCCACACATTTTATTGCTATTTTATATGATAGAGCAACACAAAGTAGCAAGTATTTGTGAAGTGTAAAGAAAATGATGATTTTTTTAGTTTGCAAAAATCTGGAAAAAAAGTAAGTGTGTCGTGCATATGTATTCTACACCAATACTTTGTAGGATCACCTTCAGCTACCATTACAGCTGTAGTCTGTTGGGGTATGTCTTTACCAGCTTTGCACATTTAGAGGCAGGAATTTTTGCCGATTCTTCCCTGCCAAATAGCTATAGCTCAGTCAAATTGGTTGGTGAACATTTGTAAAAAGCATTTTTAAAGTCCTGCAACAGATTCTCAATGGGATTGAGGTCTGGACTGTGACTGGGGCATTTTAACGAATGGATAAACCATTCCATTGTAGCTTTGGTTGGCAGTCTCAAATGTTTTGCAGTCTCTAACAGGTTTTCCTCCAGGATTGCCATGTATTTAACTCCATCCAACTGCAGCTTCTCCCTGGGCCTCTTGGCTGCTTCTTTAATTAGTGCTCTCCTTATTTGGGCTGTTAGTTTAGGTGGACATCTTTGTTTTGCTAGGTTAGAAGTTGTGCTGTACTCCTTCTAATTATGGATGATGGATTGAACAGTGCTCCATGAGATGTTCAGAGCTTGGACTATTTTTTTTTATTTTTATTTTTAAACCTAACCCTGCAATACACTTTTCCACAACTTTATCCCTGAGCTCAGGGCCGCCATACAGGGGGTAAAGGGACTACTGGTGTCCCGGGCCCGGTGAAACAAGGGGGCCCGCGGCAAGCAGGCCCTCTTGTTTCACAAAATAGCCTGCCTGAGCCTGGACACGGGCCCCGCGGCACTGCTGACCAGCCGCCGGGCCCGTGCGGCTCAGAGTGTGAGGAGAGGGGGGCGGCCATGCTCCGAGTCACAGCAGCGTCTACTTACTTTTCCTGCAGCTTCTGTGAACGGAGTCGGCCCCGCCCTCTCTCTCTCTCTGCCTGTGGGCGGGGCTTCGGTGATTCAAATGATCAGGCTTGCCGCCCACAGGCAGAGGGAGAGAGGGCGGGGCCGACTCCGTTCACAGGAGCTGCAGGAGAAGAAAGTGATAGAGCTACATTGACTCGAAGCACAGCTTCTCTCCCCTCAAGTTGTATGATACTGTGGGCTCCCCACCAGGGCTTTGATGCAGTGTGTGGGGGGCTCAGTGGGGCTTTGATACAGTGTGTCTGTGTGTGTGCAGGGTGGTGGGGGGAGCCCCCCACACACTGCATCAAAGCCCTGGGGCCCCACTGAGCCCCCACACACTGCATCAAAGCCCTGGAGCCCCACTGAGCCCCCCACACACACTGCATCAAAGCCCCTGGAGCCCCACTGAGCCCCCCACACACTGCATCAAAGCCCCTGGAGCCCCACTGAGCCCCCCACACACTGCATATAAGTCCCTGGAGCCCCACTGAGCCCCCCACACACTGCATCAAAGCCCCTGGAGCCCCACTGAGCCCCCACACACTGCATCAAAGCCCTGGAGCCCCCCACACACTGCATCAAAGCCCTGGGGCCCCACTGAGCCCCCACACACTGCATCAAAGCCCTGGGGCCCCACTGAGCCCCCCCACACACACTGTATCAAGCCCTGGGGCCCCACTGAGCCCCCCACACACACGGTATCAAGCCCCTGGGGCCCCACTGAGCCCCCCACACACTTCATCATAGCACTGGGGCCCCACTGAGCCCCCCACACACTGCATCAAAGCCCTGGGGCCCCACTGAGCCCCCCACACACTGCATCAAAGCCCTGGGGCCCCACTGAGCCCCCCACACACTGCATCAAAGCCCTGGAGCCCCACTGAGCCCCCACACACTGCATCAAAGCCCTGGAGCCCCACTGAGCCCCCACACACTGCATCAAAGCCCTGGAGCCCCACTGAGCCCCCACACACTGCATCAAAGCCCCTGGAGCCCCACTGAGCCCCCACACACTGCATCAAAGCCCTGGGGCCCCACTGAGCCCCCCACACACACTGCATCAAAGCCCCTGGTACCCCACTGAGCCCCTCACACACTTCATCATAGCCCTGGGGTCCCACTGAGCCCCCCACACACTGCATCAAAGCCCCTGGGGCCCCACTGAGCCCCCCACACACTGCATCAAAGCCCCTGGGGCCCCACTGAGCCCCCCACACACTGCATCAAAGCCTCTGGGGCCCCACTGAGCCCCCCACACACTGCATCAAAGCGCTGGGGCCCCACTGAGCCCCCCACACACTGCATCAAAGCCCCTGGGGCCCCCACTCAAACACCCTGCTGGACTAACGCCTCTGGGGCCCCCACTGAATCCCCCTGCTGGACTAAAGCCTCTGGGGCCCGCACTAACACCCCCCTGCTGGACTAAAGAACTTGGGGCTCCCACTAACCCACCCCCTGCTGCACTAACGCTCCTTGGATCCACACTGAACCCCCCCTCCCGCTATACTAAAGCCCCTGGGGTCCCCACTGAACCCCTCCCTGCTGCACTAAAGCCCCTGGAGCCCCCCCCCCCCGCCACACTGAAGCCCCTGGAGCCCCCCTGCCACACTGAAGCCCCTGGAGCCCCCCCCCCCCTGCCACACTGAAGCCCCTGGAGCCCCCCCTGCCACACTGAAGCCCCTGGGGCCCCTCTGCAGCCCCCTCCCCCCTGCCACACTGAGTTCCCTGGGGCCCCTCTGCAGCCCCCCCTGCCACAATGAAGCCCCTGGGGCCCCGCTGATGCCCCCCTGCCCCCACATCCCTCCCCTTCCGGCCCCAGCTGTGTGCAACCCCACTCAAATTCTTCCCCTCCTGCTGTGTGGGGCCCCACTCAAGTTCCCCCAACCTTCCCCTCTCCGTGTGGGTCCCTACTTAAGGGGACGTAAAGTCTGCAGAGACGAGTCGCAGCCGGGCGAAGTCATCATGGCGGTCTTGGCCAGATGGAGAAGAAAAAGGGAAAGTGAACGACTGCAATCAGAAAAGACGTCTCCTGTGAGTCACTAAATGTAACTGCACTGTGTGTGGAGCACCTGTGTACACCTGTATCTAACACTATATGGTCACTTTTTGGCAGTAATATCGTTCTTATTGTAATTAATTATACTCAGTAATAGTACGGTGGTATGCAGTATTGTTATGGTAGTGACATATGGTCTTAGTATATTGTTGTTATTTCTAATATGGGTCTGCATATACTGGTTTGGTCAGTAACATAGTAGTGCTGACACGTGGTGATAATGTGGTGGTATTTGCTGGCCTTTGTATACCTACTGACCCGCACAAAATTGATAAACTGTAAAATCCAAAAACAATGGCTGAATTGCATTTTTTTTTTTGTCTGGGGTTGGGTGACTGGTGAGGGGGTTGGGTGGGGTTGATAGGGGGGGCCCAGACGCTTCAGCTGTATGGGGCCCTGAAATTTCTGATGGCGGCCCTGCCTGAGCTCTCTGGTGTGCTCTTTGGCTTTTATGATGCTGTTTGTTCATTAATGTTCTCTAACAAACCTCTGAGGCCTTCACAAAACAGCTGTAGTTATACTGAGAATTAAAGACATATAGGTGTACTCTACTTACTAATTAGGTGACTTCTAAAGACAGTTGGTCACACTGGATTTTATTTAGGAGTATAAGAGTAAAGAGGGCCAAATGCACGCCCCACTTTTCACTTTTTTAATTTGTAAAAATTTTGAAAAGCACATACCAATTTCTTTACACATACTACCTTGTGTTGCTCTATCATATAAAATATCAATAAAACACAATTTGTGGCTGTTACAGTTAAAAATGAGGAACAGTTCAAGAGGTGTGAATACATTTGCAAACCACTGTATGTCTCCTCATTAAGCGCAAGGATCTCCATTTGGGCTCGAATGAACTAGATATATATTATTGGCTTGCTGTAAAAAAACAACAACAAAAAAAGAAAAAAAGGTCCAGTGAAAATTGTTCCACTGGGGCCTGGGTGGTCCAAAAAAGGAAAAAAAAAATCAATAGTTACCTAAATATCTCCCGCCAATGTCCCTTCCGAGCTTATAGTGATCTGCTTCTCTCAACTTCTGGATTCTTGTCCAGACACAAAAGGACTGCTCGCGTTCCATTCAATTAAAATGGAGCACGAACCCCTACAGCATGTCAGGACAAGAGCCTGGAAATCGAGAGGAGCAAATGGGCAGCAGCTCAGAAGTGACACCAGCGGCGGGGGACATCTACTGTAGGTAGGTATTGTTTTTTATTTTTTTATATTTTTGGACCACTGGAACATTATTACTGGGAAAAATGATGATTGTCCAGAACATTTTTATTGCTTTTTACTGTTTTTTCTGTCAAACATCCTTTTTTTTTTTTTTGCTAGAAAAACCCTAAAGTATTTAAAAAATTGTATTTGCTGTGGCATAATATTGAAGCATGATGGGTAAACATGTCATGTTTTGAATGTTATACGTTAGCAAAAATGAAGAGTATATTGAAAATTTTTGCTACTTTTTTTTAAAACCAGCAATTTTAAATATTATTTTCTTATTTTTAAACAAAATAAATTGAAAAAATAAACAAAAAAAAAAACCAATCCCATCTGTTTAGGTTTAATTTAAAAATTTCTTTTTCTTTGGTTTGTAAAATATCCTCAAAAAAACATTAGAACACGCAAAATACTTAAAGATTAAACAGTGTATATTATATGGTTGTTGTTTGAGTTTATTGGTAGAAATAAACCTTTGGCAGTGGTCCTCGACTCTCATTTATGAGCCATACTTCTAGCATCACAGATAGTTATTTTCTATATTTTACAGTGATTGAATCATTTCCATTATTGCTAATCAACAGAAGGGGCTCTGCCCTCATCCAGCCTTCTCTATAAACTAGTATTGCCAAGAGCAATACAGAGCAAGCTGCATTCCGAAATCAGCATGAACTTCAAGCTCCAGGCCCTTGACCACAGATTTGAAAGAAATGAACTTTGAATAAATTAATCAGTCGGCTTCCTTAACTTACAATTCTGCATGTTCTCTGCACAGCGAGGAATGTGTTTTTGTGGCACTTAAGGAGGACCACCCAATAGCTGAATGTGATGATGCACACTAAACAGTTTGCAGATCTGCCTCTCAGCTATTGCTGCTGCAATAGTCAATTGAAATGGTTAAGGTATTCTTTACTTATTGTATCCAATAGGACATGTGCTTATTAGCCGTGGACAACACAAAGCGTTTGGCTTGCATCTGTTTTTGACAGTATATTTACAGGACTAGTTGGCAAAAATATTAAAACTGCAGGGTAATATGAAGCCATGGGCTCCTGTGTTTTGCCATGTGATGCCTCTCTATTGCACAATATTCTTGTGATATTCGGCCTTAGAAGCATTGGTATGTGTTTTTTAACGTACCCAAAACCACATAAAAATGAATAGGACCAGTTTCTGATTGTAGACTGCGAGTAAAAAAAAATAGAAAAAACCCACCCTAAATACATATGCAATAACATGTCAAATACTCGTTGTACACCGCGTCGTACATTTTACCCGTCGTGTAGACGTACGCTAAAAAACACAAACACCTCAATTTAGCATCTGAATGTGGCATATTTATTTTTTTCTAAAAACATCTGACAAAGAAAACTTTGGATGCCTCTGTAAGAAGTCCGAGGAAGAGAAAGGTACAGTAGGGTCACGTGGTCTACAATTGCAATGTGATAATGTCTGAATCCGGATATTGCAGTCCATTTGTGACGTTCTCGATGTCACGGGCTACAGGTTTTTTTTTTCCTTTTATTTATTTAATGATGGCTTCCAAAAGTACCATAAAGCATTTACATGTCCTAAGTATATACACAAGTTTAAGGCCGTTGAAATGTATTTATCCATGATGACATCTGTATAATCTACATTAGCCTATCCATCAAAAGAGACTTGCACTTTATAGTCATTTCTATTCATGTTTCATACAGAAAAACCTTTATTGTGGTGGGTTTGCTCAATGATGCCACTGGTGGCCTTCAATGAATTTCATCAGCCCAAATGCAGCATATCTATCTTTGAAGTCGCCCACCTTAGGGTATGTTCACACGGTGAATTGCGGCGCGTATAGTATGCACCGCAATAGGCCAGGTGTTTTGGAAGGACACCCTGATCAGTGCGCATTTCCAAAGGACGGGGGGCGCGTAATCACCGCGAACATGTCAATTCTCCCCCCCTGTGGTACAGTACGATCGTATTGTACATGCGAGGGGACGACGCATAATCCATAGTACTCTATGAGAGCTATGGATTACCATGATTGCAGCGCGCATTTCACCTCGTATAAAGGGCAATACGTGATGAAATGCGCGCCCAAATAAGCTGTGCGAACCTACCCTTAGAAGGATTAAGCATGGAGAACATGCCTCTTAGATAGTAAATGTGCATCTAACTTTGTCCAGAAGAATCTTAGTGGAACACGTATGGGACTTGAACAGCTGCACATCATTATAATAATTTGCAACTCCATTTAAAATGCAAACTAGACATTCTGCTTCTATCCATCATCTACCAGATTCTATCTAATATAACATCAGACATTGTGAACACTTTACCACCCAAGCTATCTGCAGAGGGATAGCTGGCTTTTTACTTCTTTCATTTACTTTAGTCAATTTTCTTGCCTGAAATGAAAGACTGACACTTGTTTGCTTTCAAGGACATTGTTGTGTATAACAACTTTCATTAAATGCTTACTTAGACTTAGCTTATGTTGTATATGATTCATGTTGTCAAAGATTGATTCATGATCATTCACTTCAAAGGAAGACTGGAACATGACCTATTGAAAATATATGTAAAAACTCTCGAATAAGTGCTCCTTTTCTTTGTAGTTGATGTAAATGGCAGTTAGTGTACTTGATGCAAAATGATCTTTTGAGACATTTTACCGTGATTTTAAAAACAGAGGTAGCTGATTTAGCAGGAAGTTTTTTTGTTCTTCTTTCCTAATAATAAATAGTCTGTAATCAGGAGAAAATATTTTCAAAAAATGGAATCTAATTTATCACAGCATAGCCCGGCTTTAGGTTTTACTGTTAATAAAATATTAGAGAACCATACCTATAATCGATCCATAATTTATTAACATTAAAACTGTGTTCACACGGCTTAAAATGGGACGTATTTCAGTCCGTAATTACACGCCGTAGTGCGCGAATAACAGCTGGAAAACGTCCCAGTCATTACGGTAATCCACAATTCTCATAGAGAACTATGGATTACGTCTCCTCTCCCTGCTTGGCGAATACGCCGCGGGGGGAGATAAATGACATGTGAATTACCAGCGGCGTATACGCGCCGCTAGCAATGACTGTCTATGGGTCGGCACAGTGCCGTGCTCCCGCCCCCGTCCACACAGCGTAATGGCGGGGCATAATTACGCCCCAAAAATAAGCCGTGTGAACATAGCCTAAAGGGGTACTCCAAAACTTTAAATTGCTTGTCAGTCTTTAGGGGATGATAGAAAAAACCCAAAACTTTTTAAATTCGCTCTTTGCAGCTCCACCAATGACGTCACCTTACATTCTTCACCTGACGAAAGCTACTCTGTTTCCCCGAAAATAAGACATCCCCCGAAAATAAGACATAGTGCATTTTTTTTATGCAATTCAGAGTTTGGCTGCTTATGCTGATGTTTGTGATGAAATAACTACAGTATACTAATACATGTATATTTTTGTTCAACTGTAAATGTGAATTCTTGTTCATGGAAAAATAAGACATCCCCTAAAAAAAAAGTCTTAGCTCGTCTTTTTTGAGCAAAAATTAATATAAGACACTGTCTTATTTTCGGGGAAACAGGGTAGATGTACTGCATGTGACTGCTACGGTCTGAGATTAGCTACAGGGTCATGTGAAGAATGTTCAGACAACACTGATTTTACATAAGTATTATCGGCATGGACATTACACTCTTTGAATTAATAATAGATAATAATAAAGAGCCCGATGCAGAACTCGTTTCATGCAGTCCGGGCCTTGCCATCCCAGAATTTTCTATGACTGAACAAAAGCCATCTCGTGAATGCCCGTTTAGATCTCACTGTAGTGCTTCTTTCAGCTCAGTACTGCTCTATAGTTTTCTTGATGCTGCTTCTGAGGGTGCGCCATAGGGATACAGAAGAGCAGGGTAACTTCTTTTGTGTTTGCAGTTTGTAGGAGACATGATAGCGGTTAGTCTCCACCCAATTACTTAGGAACTACTAAAAGTTAGACATGGAGCTTGCAGAGGGAAAACTGGTGAAAAAGCTACATAATGGTGAGAAGTAGCACTGCTCCTCATGTATACACACGCGACAGCTTGGCCAGAAAAGTTATTGGAAAGTTCAGGTAAGCTTCACATTTAATGGTCAAAAGACTGAAACTGCACTACTGAGATATTGAGATTTTATATAGACATGTTTGTGGATTCATTTCAGTAACTATGTGCTTGTAATCATTTCAAAGCTCTGATTTATATACAGAGATTAGGCGAGTAGCTACTCGCAAAGAGTGGAACAGCTTTTTTTCGACATATCAACAGTTTCATCCTGTGATTTTTTTTTATACACGTTTTCAGCAGTATTAATTATGAACTATGCCTCGCTGAAGCAGTTTCAACCCTGTGTATGGTTCATGACAGACTGAATGCTATTCAGATGAGTAATTTTACAAGCTCCTGAAAAGCAAACAGTGGATAACCACTGCTTTATTTGGCCATCTGATAACTGTGCTAATCGGCTCTGAACGTCCAACGGTCAGATTTAATCAATTAAAAAGAGGAAGAAAAATTTCCTGGCTCTACTCCCTGTATGGAGGTAAAAGTGGAAGATTCTTCATGAATTATCACAGGGAGTTAATGATTGCAGCATAGGAGAAGCCAGACTACATCTATCACTAAGATAAAGCATGAATATGCTTGCTGACAGCTGTGTTCACTGTCTTTTCTCAACCTCTGAATTCAGAAGTGCCTTGACATCTGATTATATGCATTTGCATTGCAGGCCAGTTTCTTCTGGAAGAAGGTCGTATTGTAGAAGCAGCAAAAATGGCTAAGAAAGCTGCAGAGTTGGACAGCTCTGAATTTGATGTTGTGTTTAATGCAGCTCATATGCTGAGGTAAGTCTTGTCCCAACATATCCCCTTTCATGACACTCGTACACATTATACAGAAGACAGTAGAGGTTAAGGAGGTTTTGCCAGGACGTGCCTTATCTGCTAAGAAGCAAATGTAAAGAAAGCCACGCTGAGCTGAGAGAGAGAGACACAGCCAGAGCACAGAGCCATGCATAAGGGATCGTGTGAAATGTTCACTCAAATAATCAAACTACAACTAGTGGATTCTGTATACAAACGACAACAGCTTTCTCTACAGACTCTTGAAAGCCTTTTCATGTTTCCTGTCATCAGATAAAGCAGGGATCTACTCAGATAATCACACTACAACTAGTGGATTCTGTATACAAAACACAACATATTTCTACCCGGTGCCTTGAAAGCTTCTTCAGCTCCCTTTCATCAGATAAGAAGTGTGCTCTGTGCAAGCTCTTGTCAGTCTGCCTGGTCGTATCTAATGCAAGCTTTTCTGTAAATAAGGGCAGCTAAGGCAGCCTGTAGCTCTCAGAGGCTTCACTTTTTTTAATGACATATATTTAGAAAAGTGATTAAATACCCATTTTGGAGGACTCCACATCAACATTACATCGTGGCAAAACCCCTTTAATAATTTTCTACTGAGTTATGGTGGCCATATTTGTCAAGTTATGCAGATATATCGATGGCTGATTTTCAGTTTGTTTCTCAGGAACAGAATTTTATGCTAATTTTGCTATTCATTAAACATTGTAACAAAATTAGATTACTATCAGTTCCCAGGAATCTTAAAGCTCTGTCCGCACGATGAGTATTTCAAGTCATAATCCACGTGGATTCCTAAAACCGAAAGTAAACCATGCCCATTGACCTCAATAGAAAAAACTCGTAGTTCATATAATCCATATTTTCGCCAGTCAGTTTTCAAACCTGTCGCAGGGTCCAAAAAACATTGAATATGTTCATCCTTTGGTCATATTCCACGTGGAAAACACATAGAAATTTTCTGATGCATCAGTGGTGATGGTTAAAAACCTCATGTAACACACACCCAAAACATTTGGATGTAGTTATTAACGAAAATCTGCATCCAGAAGCTCATTGGAATGAATGAGACTAAACTAAATCTGAAAAACAACCCTTAATCCACATGCAATAAGCAGGTGAACTACTCAATGACCGAGAATTTTACTCGTCATGTGAACATCCCGTAAAAGTACTGATACTATTGTTCTTTTATTCATTCCTACAAACATATCTACCGCCTAAGTTAAACGTGTCAATATTGTTAGATGAAAAATGTACTAAATTTAGGCTACTGCACTGTTCTCTTGTTTAGTAATATCCGGCTCTCTTTAGGTTCATGCAAATGCTTTTTAAGATAACCAGAGAGTGAGGAGCATTAGACTGCGTCTACAATGGAAATTTCACAAGAGAACAGAAAGTGACTTTCGATCACTATATTTACTATTTTGCCAGAGGCAAACATAAACTCTATCAGTTCTCTATCCATAAAACACTAAAATGTAATTTTTATTATGTATAACACTAAACCTCTATACACACTATTAAAAACCTGATTTCTAACCTCTCAATATCTCCATTTCTACTCCTGAAGGAATAGCTCTTTTTCTATCATCAAGCCTAGTGGGACACCACCTATTAACAGGAGAACCTTATATATACAGCAATTTACTAACTTCAGTAGGGGATCCCAAGCATCCTACTTGGGCAGTCATGCCTAATCTAATGGACATAAAACATATAAGGCTTCCTTGTGATACCCTCTGCAGCAGGTAACACTAGTAGACAGAGGTGAGAAATCACAATTTAAAACGTCATGCCTGACCTCCCCAACATGTTTCATCAGCTAACCTGGCTTCATCAGGGGTTAGAGGACCGGTCCCTGGCAAAATAGTAAATATAATTATTTACATCCATACGCCTTTTGATTCAGGACTGAAATAAACCAGAATAAGTGTCCCATGAAGTGAAGCTGGGGTTTTACTGTCTGATTACACCGAGCTTCTGATCTAAACCTCTGATCCAGGCTGTTTAACCATTTAGATACCATGGTCAATAGCAATAGGTGTACATGACAACCCAGGGCTTAAGGACGGTTCCTAGGTCTGTCTTCATTGTATATTTACTAGGTTTGCCAGTGATAGAGCCTAACTAGATGCCTGTCAAAGTAGTGAATCGTGATCGCATGTATAAATCTCCTACAGGGGTTATAATTAGTGAGGAAAAAGTTTAATATAGATTAAAAAATATAAAAATCCCATGTAAGAAGAAAATACATTCCCCTTTTATTTTTTCCCTATGTATGTATGAAAGAAATAATAATAAAAAAAACTTCTACATCTGTCTTATCTCTACATCTGAAACACCACAAACTATCAAGTTATTTATCCCACTTGGTGAATGGAGTGGAAAAAAGTTACCAAATTAGCTGGATTTTTTTCATTAATCTGTTTCCCAAATAATAAAATAGAAAGTGATCATAAAGTTGCCTAAACCCCAAAATTCAGCCCATAAAGTCTTACCACAAAAATTAAGCCCCCAAACAGCTTCCCTGATGAAAAACAAAACTGTTATAGATCTTGAAATGCTGAGCTACATGACATTCATTTAAAATGCAAAAAAAAATGGAAGAAGTGATTTTTTTTTTCTATTCCTCCCAGAAAGAGATAATAACAGTAAGTGAATAAGTTAAAGGGAACCTGTCAGCTACTTTATGGTTCCTGGATGATGGGCAGCATCAAATAGCTGCAGGTTACCCGATTCTAACCCTGTGTGTTTTACCCCAAACCGCTGCGGCGTTCCCAGGTAAACACCCAGTGAAGTTGTCCGGGTGAGGGGAGAAGCACTGAACCTGGGAGAGATGAGTCCGATGTGAGGCTTCTCCCTCCTGTCTCTGCTTGATTGACAGCTCTCTCCCATGTTTGTCTACAGGGAGAGAGCTGTCAGTTAAGCTGATGGGGCGGGGAGAAGCCTCACATTGGAAACATCTCCCCACAAATTTACTGGGTGTTTACCTGAGAACACCGCAGCATTTTGGGGTAAAACACACAGGGTTAGGATCGGGTAACCTGCAGCTATTTCATGCTGCCCATTGTTCTCTTTAATCGAACCTCAACATACCTCTAATAGTATGATGTAAAAATTGAAAAGTTACTGCCCTTTAATACAACAATGAAAAATATTGCCTGATCAATAAAGATATTTCTGTTTCATTGATTATCTTTATAGACAAAGGCATTACTAAAGACTATTACCAAATATATTGCTGTTCTGATTTTACTTTTCTTTAGAGATAAGAGTAGTTGTTATCTCCTGCTTTTGAACATCAGCTTCCCTAGTTACTGGCCACTTATCTCTGCTCTTACAGGCCTCAGTAATGGCCATTATGGTGATGTCACTTCCTGCTGTGTTCCTTATCCTTAATGATGGGAGCTCATTTACATTACTTACTGAAAAGCTTTAAGAGCTCTATAGCCTTGTGCTTTACAGTTTACAAACCTCCTACACTCATATCACTGTAACAGGCTCAGCCAGGAATATCAGAGATGTTATGCCAATCACTTCTATAGGTCCAACCATAGCCTAACCAGGAAGCGTGAGTCTGAAGTTGCATGTGACTCTGTAAACAGCATGGTGAGCTAGCCCCTTTAAGGCCAAAAATAGGCTTATCATTAATGGGTTAAAGAGGACATGTATGTTAATTTAATTAATAATGAAATTTAATCTTTAAAAAAATATTCCTACAGGAAATGTAGCACCAAATTGGCAACTATGCATTGTTATTTCCCAATAAAAGGAAGCAGAGTATGTCCTTATGAAGTCTCACTAATTGGACAGTGTTGAGTGTGTAAGAAAGCTTTGACAAGGTGGTAATGCATAGTTGTTAATTTATTCCTACATGTCCAGGAGGAATAGTAGAGGAATGTCACAATGCAGAGTTGTAAGAATATGTATTTTATGATAAATATTTCACGTATTTACTGTACCTAAACAGACACGTCAAGAAAACTGTCAAGGTCCTCCTTAAATCTTGATTTTTCATCAGATATTTGACTTGAAAACTTGTGCATTATATGAAATTATATCGACTTTAGGGATTATAAATGGTTTCCAAGCATTGAGAAAAGCCACAAATTTCTAAAATTCAGGGATTAGACGAATAGCTCCTCACATCACAGCCCACACACTCTATTTTCCAGGGATTTGCACACAGGGAGTTTTAAGAATAAGTGCTGGCTGTGAAGAAGTCTGAACATCCTATGTAAGCATAATAATATTTCAGTAGTCTTCGATTAGAGCAGTCCAAAGTATACACTAACTGTGGCTACAACATGATGAGTAAGTGGCTGATCAGAGCCGGGCTATTTAACTAGTTGGGATACAATTTACAGATCCCCTGTTATCACTTCATTCTCGGTGGATAGTTAGTAATGCCACTGTTTCACGATGTGCAGCTGGAAACCTTAATTATGCTCTGGGATAGCTATTAACCTTACATACATTCTGTGTCTGTTCCCTAGCCCCGCATTATGCGTACTGTGATTTACAAGAAGGCTTTGAATAGTTAGATATTTCTAAATAAAAGATTTAATTAAAATAATGCACCTTCCTTTGGAGAGCTGTAATAAAAATGTCATTAAACCCCTCATTAGGAAAAAATGTGTATAGCTTCTTGTTTTTCCTTCCACAGTTAAGCTGCTGACACATGGGGGCGAGTAAATGCTATATTTTCCCAGGCAGAGAAAAGTGGAGCGATCCAAAGCTAGAAATTGTTCCCATGATAGAACATTATAGTCGTAAGGACACACGTTACTGTCACAGGAGAGCACAGTCACTGTGCAGATGCAGCGCGCCCAATCTTTTTCTAGAATTTTAATGTTCATTTTGTTTGTGCCTAATATGTTGTATTGAATAAGCTTTCGAGTCAATTAAAGACATCAGCTAAACAGATTCATATGTAAGATACAGTGCTGTGCATTCACAGGTGCTGCTTTACCAGCATCGGCCTATGCCGCCCTCCCTTCTCTCCCAGCAATATCCAGATTGTGTAACATACACAAATAATCACATGTGCCAGCTATTCCACTGTAGATGATGTACGACCGGCGCTTAAGTTTCAAGTGTTATTCATCATATGTGGTCACTAAACACAAATTCTCTGTCTTCTCCTGTATAGATTGTAGTCATTTTCTGGTTAAGAAGGAAATGTTTTGTCTGTTAGTGTTATTTTTTTGGTTCTTATACATTGCCCATGAAATATTTGTGGTATTCTCTGACATAAAAGTAATCCCCGCACCAAGGCAGATACTAGTTGAGTCTTAGTAGCTTAGAGAAACTGTAATTGTACTTGTATTAACAATAACATTTACTTCCAGCAGGATAGATAGCCACATATACCCTCGGATACAGTTTAGTTCCATGTATATATATATATTATATCATTGAAGAGTAATAAAGTGCAACACGAAGATCACTGACAGCAATCATGATAAAGTAAACATTTTGACACCAGATAGTTTGTTGGAGAACGTTCTCCACGTTTAGACATTCTTATTGCATATATACACAGACCAACATCCTAAAGTAACACTTAGTGTTGCAAGGATCACAGTGCAGTCACAGGTTCAGGAGACTCCGTTTTATTTTATTTAAATAAAAAAATAAGAGAGAAAAAAAGGGGAAATAACATGGGCTGCAAAAGGATTCATACCCTTTCCAGTGTGACTTCTTTTTAAATGTTACAGCCACAATCTTAGAGGTATTATATGTTATAGAGCAACACAAAGTAGCAAGTATTTGTAAAGTGTAAAGAAAATGATACGTGCTTTTCCACATTTTGGCAAACTGTGGCGTACCTATGTCTTCAGCTCCCATGAGACAATACTTTGGAGGACGACCATTGCTGTAATGACAGCTGCAGCTCTGTTGGGGGATGTATCTACCAGCTGTGCACATCTAGAGGCTGGAATATTTGCCTATTTCTCTTTTCAAAATAGCTCTAGCTCATTCATATTGGTTGGCGAACATTTGTCAACAGCAATTTTCAGATCGCGCCACAGATTCTCAAAGGAATTTAAGTCTAGATTGGGCCATTTTAGCACATGAATATGCTTTAAATGAAACCCTTCCATTGTAGCTATGGCTGTATGTTTAGGGTCGTTCTCCTGCTGGGAGGTGAACATATGTCCCATTCTTAAGCCTTTTGCAGTCTCTAACAGGTTTTCCACCAGATTTCGCCCTGTATTTAGCTCCATCCATCTTCCCATCAATTCTGACCAGCTTCCCAGTCCTTCTGAAACAAAGCCTCCCCACAACATGATGCTGCCCCCAAACAAAGCCTCCCCACAACATAATGCTACCCTCACCATGCTTCACGGTGGGGATGTGCAGTGTTGTCTTTCCTCCACACATATGGCCAAATGTATGAAACTGTTTAGGTCTAAAACTCACTCTTTTGCCCATAGTAACCTATGGGCAAAAAAGTGAGTTATAGACCTAAACAGGTTTATACATGTGGCCCATAGTGTTTGACTTTTAAGCCAAAAAGTTAAATTTTGGTCTCATGTGACCAGAGTACCTTCTTCCACATGCTTATTGTGTCTTCTTCATAGCTCTTTGCAAACTGCAAACAGGACATTTTATAGCTTGCTTTCAAAAATGACTTTTTTCTTGCCACCCTTTCATAAAGGCCAGATTTGTTGGGTCTGTGTGTACATACGCTTTCAGATGTATGTTTGGATCCATCTGTCGGATCCCAAATGGACCCAAACACGTATCTAATAATGTGCAGTGTGATTTACATTGCTTTTAATATGCAACACGCATCGGCGTTCACACGGGTGATGGCTGATGCGTGTCACATTGCGTCTTTTGGATCCGTCTTTCAGATCCGTTCCAGAAAGACATGTCAATTCTTGGTCCGAAAGACACAGCAGGAGCCCTATAATAAACTATAGGGTGCGATCCTGCTGCATGCAACACGCATCCAAACACGAAGCTCCAAACAACCCCTAATATTTGTTTTCCCAACTGAGCTGTGGATCTCTGCAGCTCCTCCACAGTGACCCTGGACATCTTGGCTGCTGCTCTAATTAGTGCTTGTATATTCTTGGGCTGTCGGCTTAGGTGGGCAACCATGTCTTGGTATGTTAGCGGTTGTGCCATACTCCTTCTATTTACAGATGATGGATTAAACAGTGCTTCATGGGATGTTCAGAGCTTGGACTATTTTTTTTTTTTTTTTAAACAAAATACTGAAATACATTCTACCACAATTTTATTCCAGAGCTGTTTGGTATGTTCCCTGGTTATTTCACTGATGCAGTTTGTTCACTAATATTCTCTAACAAAGCTCTGAGGCTGTAAAGAAAATGAGTCTTGGAAAACAGTGAGGATACTATAATAAAGTCTATTCATGATCAGTGATAATATTGTAATGAACCCCTCCCTAACTGCAAATGGAATGTGTACTCATTATCTACAAATAGTTTATACAGGCTCATTAAAGGGGTTTTATCACTACAAAGATCATGTCTCAGGTTATGGGGACAGTAAAAATAAGTACTTTTGTAATTGGGTTGCATTACCTCTGTCACTTGGTTTAGCAGATATGAACTTTTCTGTAAATCTGTATTCTGTTTCTGCTGCTGCTGGTCGGGACACGCCCCCTGGTCGGATCCCGCCCCTGCACTGTGATTGGCCGGCTGACATTTCATTCAGCCTGTTGGGATACACCCCCAGACAGGAAACGTCCCGGCCACGCCACCTACGCTGTGATTGACTGCCTGCACACTCTGTGTTTACTCCCCTCTGAGCTGTTAAGATCGATAGTGAAACCAAGGTCTGCTGTCTCTATACACATCTCCCAGCTCTAAGGTGAATGATCTGGGCAATGACTGCCTGTTTAAGACACAGATCCCCTTATATAACAGAGTCTTATACAGGCTCCTACCTGTTAACAGGGGGAGAGAAGGGTAGGAGGGCAGTGTGGATTGCTCCATTTAACACAGTAAGACAAACTGCTGTTTGGTAACAGAGGGGAAGGGGGGGGTAGTGTACACTCCTCACATGTCTCATCAGTTCAGGCTGTGTGTATAACTGCATATAGCACAGCAAGGAGCTTGTGGAGTCAGCCTGAAGCTCTGAAGACACAGGAGCAACATGCAGGAGGCTGTATAGCTGTTCTCTGCATACATCCTTCAGCTTCTACTGCCTCACCCAAAATGATAATGTCACAGTTCTTCAGTGAGGAGAGACACGCCTCCTGGGAGGAGGAACGCCTTACTCGGAGTAGAAGAAGAGACTCGGCCCAGGCCGGACTGCCCATAGGGAAAACCGGACATTTGACCGTGCGGGCCGCTGGGAGTACGGGCCGCTGGGCCGGCTCGGAGTCGCCGCGAGGAGGCCGGTGTTCCCCACGGCGGGCCCCGAGTCCGCGCCGGCGGTTCTGTGGCGCGGTACAGGGGCGCAATGGTTGCGATCAGCGACAGGACCCCTGTGGCAGGGAGGCCGACAGGCCCCCCTCGCACTCGGCTGCACGGCCGCGGTCTACAGAACCTAGCCATGCTGACATCACGGCCCACCGCCTGGTGCAAGCAGCGGACTGTGACTGAACTGCTGGATTACTGATCCCGTCATTGTTCAGCTTCCAGGAGGAGCGGGAACAGGGAGCGATGTGATGACGTCATCGCGCGCCGTCCGCGGCCCCAACTCGGGGTTGAGTGCGGTCGCTCCTGGAGCAGGGTTGAATGAGGAGGGGACAGGGGTGAGTATATTTTTTTTATTTTTTTTAAACTACTTCTCGTCCATGGCAGCTATGATAGCATGCCCTGGTTATATGATGACCTGCCCTGGCTACCTATAACCCTGCCCCTGGCTTTTTGATGCCCTTACCCTGGCTAACCTATACCTGCCTTGGACTATATGATGTCCCTGCCCTGGTACTATACCTGCCCTGGCCTAAATGATTCATGCCATGGCTACATTATCCCTGCCCTGGCTATATGATGCCATGCCTTGGCTACCTATACCCTGACTGGCTATATGATGCCCTGCCCTGGCTACCAATACCCTGCCGGATATATGTGCCCTGTCCTGGTACCTATACCCAGCCCTGGATATATGAAGCCCTGCCCGGCTTACTATACCCCTGTGGGCTATTTGGATGACCCTGCCTGGCTACCTATACCCTGCCCCGGCTCCTATACCTGCCTGGCTTTATGTGCCATGCAGGCGTACCTTTATCATGCCATGGCCTAACTTACCTGCCTGGCTATTATGATGCCCTGCCCTGGATACCTATACCCTGCCCTGGCTAAAGTTACCCTGCCCTGGCTACATGATGCTCTGCCCCGCTACTGTATATCCATATCTTGCCTTGGTGGTTAAGTGCTCCAGGTATTACCGGCCGGCTAATATGATGACCTCTTGCTCTTGGCTACCTATGCCCTGCCAGGATGCCTATGCCCTGCCCTAGCTATTGATGCCCTGACTTGTAACTATACCCTGCCTTGGTTATATGATGCTCGAGCCTGGTGCTACTTATACCCTGCCTGGGGGATATGATTCCTGCCTGGCATATACCTATGTTCGCTGTGCCTTGGCTGATATGTATCGACCTGCCCTGGACTCCTTTACCTGAGTACAACTGCATCTGGGTATATGATGCCCTGCCCTGGCTAACTATTACCCTGCCTGGCTATATGATGCCTGCCCTGGTCTTACCTATACCCTGCTGGCTTATGATGCCTGCCTGGCTACTACACCTGGCCTGGTACCTATACTCTGTGTCTATATGATGCCCGCCCTGGATATCTATACCTTGCCCTGGCTAACTCTATACCTGATGCGACATATGAGATGCCTGAGCCTGGCTACCGATACCCTGCCTGACCATATGATGCCCTGCCTGGTGCTCCGGTGACCTACTACCCTGCTCCTCTCTGGCTTCTTTGACCCTGCACGGGCTAGGTAGATGCCCCTTGGACTGGCTACCTATTACCCTGCCTGGCTACTATACCGCTCTGTGGACCTGGGCTATATGATTGCCCTGTCTTAGGCTAACCTCTACCCTTTCTCCTGGAGCTATCCTATACCCCTAGACTGATATATGATGCCTTGCCCTGGGCTAACTATTACCTTGCCTGGCTTATGATGACTGCCTGGGACTACCTATCACTCTGTCATGGCTACCTATACCCTGGACTGGCATATATGTGCTTGCCCTGCTGCACTTAATACCCAGCCCTGGCTATCCTATAGCCCTATGCCCGGCGCGGTCCTATAATAGTCCCTGGATACCTTAAACCCTGCCTGGTCGACTACCTATACCACTAAGGTTCCTATGGCCTACTTATTCAGCTGCCTCTTGGCGTTCCATATACCTGCCTTCTGGTGCCTATAAAAGCCTGCCTAACTTTACTCTGACGCTGGACAGCTATATAGCTCCTGCTACCTATTTACACAGAACCTAGCCGCTTAGTGCTGGTCATTCAGTTGGCTTTACTAGCCCTTGCTAACCATTATACACTGACCTGGCTGCCTTACACAGCCCTTGCATACCTATATATGCTTTCCTGACGCCTACCTATATACGTGGCCTTGCTGGCCCATATATCGCAGCCTGCCTCTACTATATAAGATATTAGAAAGTAAACTTGGGGCGCCATGTTGTCTATGAGTATACGCTGTCACTGGCCTGCCCTGATGATACTGTCTCTTGTCGTGCTCTGCATTCGTCGCCTGCCTACACTACTCTTTATGGCCCTGTGCTGCATACTGTCCTGCCTTACCTACATACTGGACCCTGCCTATCTACATACTGGCCCGGCACTGCCTAATGGGGGTACGTACCTAATTACATGCTAGACTTATTCTGACACTTATTGTTTTAATTTTATTTTTAGGGTTAAATAACATACCTGTTTGGGGACTTGATAGAGATAGAAGTGCTGGAAGAAAGAGATGTGGTGTTAAAAGATGTATTTTGTGGTAAATTCTACAGTGGTCACGCGAGTAATGAGAACCATAGAAGAGGACACTGTATGACTAGTATCCCGGACAGAGAAAGAAATGGATAGAGAACAACAAGGGAAGGCATCTGGAGGTTCTTTACCAGCAAGATGAAAAGGAGAAAGGAGAAACAACTCTCATCAGTTGATGACGGTCGCCATTGTGTGTCCCTAGCTGTAGGGGTAGTTTACAGTCTATTGTTGAATCAGTGTAGTTTTATGGATGGTGACCTGACTACTGGTGATGTGATTGGGTTGTAGGTCCATGTTGGTGCTTATGCGTTGTGTCAGTGTGGGGCTTGTCATGATTGTAAAGCAAAGTGCCACACTGACTCTGGACGAGGAGTTTTCTGCACACGCTTTTCTTTCTTGCTTGTATGTAGGGAGCTCTCTCACACGGAGCAGGTTTTTGGTTGCATTTTTTGATGGTTTTTTTGTGCAGTAATATTTTGTAACAGCATTACAGAAACTGTCTGCCTTTATGGCACATAAATCTCAATCTAAAAGTTTAACACTCCGTGTGAATGCCGCTTGTATATGGGATAGTTTTGATTTTAGATAGAAAGTGAGCATGAGGTTCTGAGAACAAGGGACATTAAGAAGCGGATGATTTGGTATTGTGGGGCGTGGTCTTGGGGGTCGCTTAAGTGCCAGGGCTACGATTATTTAGATTGTCCTATGTGCGGGTTTCTGGTCCATAGCCCTGATCTTCACACTAGAGAGAATTTCAATTTTGCTGAGGAATTGAGCTGAAGAGCCCTAAAGAGCAGTTTCAACCACGGTACTTAATCATTTATTTGGGAGATGATCTTCCTGTGTGGTTCTCTGGACATAGAACCTAGAGTTAATCTACTTTAAAAGATAACCAGGTCCTGATCTATCCATCTACCTTGACTCCTCCTAACTTGCATCCTAATGGATCATACAATTAGATATGCATTGTCCTTTCCCTTTTTATATCCCGATCAGCCAGTCAGGGACAACTAATTACCCTAATGAACTGATGGGAAGTTTGGAAATCTGAGCTGGTGTGAGATTTATATTATTGTTTTCCAGGGGATATCAGTGTTCTAAGCCTTGGGGTCTGACTTTCTTCTGGAGCTGCGCTCCTTATTTTCCCAGTATCCAGGGACTACAAATACTTTTTACATCATATGTTTAGGTGATTTCTGCAATTCTTTACCTTTTATTTTTTGTTAGCTGGTTTGCCATAGGTTTTATGTATGTCATATTATTTTATTTTAGTACTTCATGTAAGCATTTTAATCTCTATCTATTAAAGCTAAAAACTTTAATAAGTTCAGTCCTTGTATGCTCAAAGAATCCATAGTCTTGATGTAAGTGTTTAACCCTGTGACTGCTGGAGATTAGTATGCTAGTGTTTAACCCTGTGAGTGCCGGTTAGTGGTGTTTGTGGATATCGGAGTCCTTCCGTCTGATTTCATTATTGAGGAAGGTTGTGGCAGTGGCGGATATTTTTGGGGAGCCTGGGCTGTGTTGAGTATGATTTATGCTCAGTTTGCCAACTGAGTTAAAAGTGAGTGCAAATAAGATTGAGTGGAAATAAATCAACTCCTTTACAGTGGCACCCACGTCACATGTTGGTAAATGTACGTGACAGATACCTTAATGAACACTCATAGTTATAACTGAGATTAAAATTATAATACTGAGGTCACTCGTATTTTACTATAAAGCGACCTCTAAAGGAAGTTGGTCACACTCAAATTTTTTAGGGCTATTAGATTACAGGGGGCTGAATACGTAAGCACGCCACACTTTTCAGGTTTTTAATTTGCAAAGATTTGGAACAGCTTGTATCATTCTCTTTACACTTCATAAAAACTTGCTACTTTGTGTTGGCTTATCACGCATATCAATCTCAATGGAAATTCATATATTTTTGTGGCTATAATGTTTAAAAGTGAGAAACAGATCAAGCTGTATGAATACCTTTACAACCAACTGTACGTAAACAATGTTGGGAAAAAAAGCAGAATTAATGACTCCTATTATCCTGTAAGTTGCAGAGAAGAACATAGATTTATTTTTCAATTAGCCCAAGTTTAAAGCTTGCAATGGGCTGTTTTTATATTTATCAGCTTAAACTTTGTAAATTGAATTGCCAAAAGAAAGCCCTATTCATTTTGTGACATATATGACTTACGAAAGTGGCTGTGTAGTGTGATTTAAGTGTAAATGTTCTTAATCAATTAGACTAAGATAAACCCACCTTGTAACCAAATAGGTAAATGCTTTTCAATATAACATTTCTTAACTATTCCACAGGTTTCCTATGTGTTTGATTCTAGTAATACAACCAAGTATTACTTTGCTGTTTCTTAAATGCCAACAAATATGAACCTATGTGATTCTTTATGTTCAAAAGGTAATGTGGGATTACTTATCTTGAATGAATGAAGATTGGAATAACAAAATCCTTAGGCTCCCTGATTAAAACAGAATGTAGGGGCATAAATATATTCCTGTTTCCAAGGAACAATATGTGTTTACAGAGCCAGGGATTCAAATCTTTATACTCACAAGCCCTGGTTGATCCAGGCCAAGTATAGACTATCTCTGAGTGGCATAGACAAGGGGTTTAAACTCAGTTGGGTAGATCGGCTTGGTAAATTCCTATCACCTTCAGTACAATAAAAAAAATATTGTCCAGATCATTACGCACATGGCGATACCAAATATGTGTACTTTTTAAAAAAAAATTCCGTGTTAATCATTTATATTGGGGGAGAGGGAGGTGTGTTTTTTTTTTACTTTATTTTATTAATTTCTTTAATTTAGTATTATTATTTGTACCAGTATGGGACTAGACTGAGCTATCGTGATTGTACTGCCATGCATTATGCCATCTGTCACTCTGGTCAGTGTCTGACAGGCCTAAGTCACTTAGGCCTCCAGCTGTCATGCAACTTTTGGTGCCCTGTATCATGATGCTCATGGAGGACCTAGGGTGCCCCCTTCATCTATAATATCCCTGTCATTCCCGGCTCACTATTAACCATAGCACTTAGGGGGTTGAATAGTGGGGTTTGGAGTAAACTACAGTCCCAGCATCCTCAGTGATCTCTCAGGGGCCGCATGTGGCCCACAAGATTAAAACCCCCAGGCCCTGGTGATACATACAAGGGCCGCATATGGCCCACGTGTTTGAGACCCATGGCATAGACCATCTTTCAATACAGTGGAAAAATTCTGGCTACAGTAATAATACAGTAATAATACTCCCAATAAACAGTTATATGTGTTCAAATTTATTTATATATTTTTTTATATACAGTATTTTTACTATTTTGCTAATTTTCCTAAACACTTGAAGTTGTTGCCGAGATAAATTTGGAAAAATCTCTTGCCAAAATTAGAAGTAAGATAAAAAAAGATAAACTAAGCATCTTCGCTGATGAAACAAGTAAGAATTTCAATTGATAAATATTGTATGTGGCATCCATTCTTAATATACGAAGAGATCAGTTAAAGGGGTTTTCTCGCTACAAAGATCATATTTCATATGATGGGGACAGTAAAAATAAACATTTTTGTAATTCCTTTGCTTTACCTAAGTCAATCTTGAGTTTAGTAGACCATGAGCTAAACTGTGCAGCTATAGCTATTTCTGCAGCAGTGGGTGGGACACGCCCCCTTTTCTGTATTGGACTGGCTGGAACATTTATTCAGCCTGTTGGGACACGCCTCTGGATGGGAAATGCCCCCTGCGCTGTGATTGGCTGTCTGCACACTCTGTCTTTACTCCCTTCTAAGCTGTGAGAAACAAGCTGTGTGTGTAAGGGCTCTCTCAGCTTCTCTCTATGTGATGGCTCTCCAGTGATAGTTTTATGAGTATCTAACTGCTAGATTCTCTCTCCCCTCATATAACATAGTTTTATACCCTGTGCTCCCCCCCCATATAATAGCCTTATACAGTCTGCTGTATCCCTTGCCTGATAACAGTGGGGCGAGGGAGGGGAACAGAGAGCATTTCTCACACTTGTTTCATCAGTTCAGGCTGTGTGTATAACAGCAATTACACCAATGCAGAGGTACTGGTTACAAGGAGCTTGTGTAGCCTGGACTGATAACTCTGCAGCCAGAAGCATAGCAGGAGGTCTGCAAAGCTGACGTCCTCTCCCTTCCACTGCTAACACAGAATGATGATGTCACAACTCTTTAGTTAAGGAAGACTAGCCTCCTGGGAGGAGATACACTCCCACTGAGAGAAGATACTCACCCCTGTATTTGAAACTGAAACTGATCAGATCAGCTCAAGTGTATGAAAGCTTCAAACGATAAAACCCCTTCAATACACAGGACGAAGCAAAGTCGAATCTTAACATTTCTGCTGTAACAGAAAAATCTGTACAGAAGAGCAACTTTCTTATAAATGACCCTCTTGATTCTAGCAGTGTATCATTTTAGGAGGATTAAATATGTTTGTGAAATAGATAGATCATTATTCATGTAGAGAGAAAAATCCCTTATCAGTTATTCACTTTAAAACAGTGAGACTCCCTAGAGGACTGTACTTCATGTATGTTTTAGTGATTTTGCTTTTTATGAAGTAATGGCTAAATGCACACTTTGTGCATATGACTGAGTAGATATATTCCAGCAGTGTTTTAATTCCTCATTTCTCCCTAAATAGTAGAGAATGTAATAACCATCATCGTATTCAGGATCATATTTCTGTAAGCAGACTGCAAACGAGACACAAGTAACCCTTGTAGCAGTGGAAAAAAAAATTAGCATTTTTTTTATACTGACATGAATTTCTTAGTAGTTTGCTCTTGAAGGCAAAAACTAATATAACAGTTGTAATGAAAAAAAAGTAAACATAAAAAATAAAAAAAAAATAGGCTTCATATTTCATCCTGCTGCTTTGTTATCTGGCAATGTAAAATTAATCTATTAACCATCTCTAGATGAATAATGATTTCCTTGGCTGTAATATTTTATATTCTGTGGCAGAGCAGGAGAATTATTTAATGCTTGCTGTAAATAGCAATATGCTACATAGCAGCTTGCAAACCAATCAGTCTTTTAAATAGAAAACCGTTGAAGGAGCCATGCCTTAATGTGTTAAGGCATTGGCATGGGAAGTAGATTAAATTTTTTTTTATTTTATTTATGAGTAGATTAAAGTGAATTGAGTTGTGGCTCCATGTTTGTTTCTGGGCTGTGAAAAATTAGTCATAATAGTAAAAGCTTAGAAATCATTTACAATAGTGGATGCCAATGTTGCCTATACCATTACAAGGCATTATGGGAAAGGGGCTGAGAAGCCCACAGCGCCCTCTGTTGGTTGTAACCAATCCTCCAATTGCTTTGAACCCACGGAGTCTTGAGAAAGTCAAAAAGGATTTTTTAGCCAAGCCAGTATCTCTCATCTACTGACAAAGCGCTGTTTCGGGATTTTTGTCCTCTTCGTGCAGAGTAGAGAAAGATACTGGTGGCTGTGTGGGAGGCATCGGGGTAGTCAGGATGGGAAGATTCTCTTAAGGAGAAGCACCGAACGAACGGCTTGTAGAGTTTTTGTTTGCCTTTTCGCCCTTTACTTGGCATCTGGTCAAAAGCAAATTGAGGATTTGTTACAACCAACAGAGGGCGCTGTGGGCTTCTCAGCCCCTTTCCCATTATACCATTACCTTAGTATCAAACATATAGCCATAGGGGGTCCAGAAGTAACTGTCACACTTTTGATCTGCTAACTGAGGGAACCAAAGGCTTTCCTGCCACGTATTGTGTTAGGGTATGTTCATATGACGTGTTGAGCTCAATGGTGAATCATTTACGCTTTTAGATTCGTGTTGGATCCGTCGTTGGGACTATAGGGTTCCAATCCTGCTGCATCCAATCAAGCTGAATTCGTGTTGGACAACTTGTTGGGAACGCATTTTGGATCGACCGACGTGCGTTTTTAGGATGCGGATTTTCGGCCAAAAACGGGATTCCAAAGTTCAGATTCAAAAAACGGTTTTGTTGAACATACCGTTATCCTTTTCAGGCTGTTTCTTTTATTTGGCCATCTTTTGAATAAGAAAGCTAGGCGAGTTGTTTTATGTCTAGGTATAGATAGGGTGTTGAACATTATATGTCTAGGCCAATTGTCTAATATAAACTTGACTTTATGTAAATGGACCTTCAAAATTACTGTGTTGTCTATTTATAGTGATTCCTTTCCTTCTCAGTCACTAGTCAGAGAGATAATAACAGTACATTGATTAGTTACTGAAGAAAATTGAGTTCTCAGAAAATGCTATGATCTATATAGGAGAGCAGATCTAACACTTATAGTATACGCTTATTCTTTAATAGTGCTTTTAAATGCGTGCTTCATCTAAAAACATTACTTTTAGTAGAATTTTTTTTTCTACAAAAAATAAATAATTTAGTCAGCCAAATGTGTGGAGAATGCTATAAGCAGAGAGCAAGCCTTTTTATATAGGGTTACTACCTACACTAATACACTAATGACTCTATGTATTTTGGCAGCGCAACCATAGGTGGTCGCATGGTGCTGCCACTAGGTGGCGTACGTCGAGAGACCTGGTAGAAACGTGCCACCGAGGGCCTGGTCTCGGTGGGGGAAGCCAGGTATTGTCGGTCAGCAACATTAGGTTGCTGACCCTTGTACATAGTATGGCTAATGTCCAGCCATTAAGGTCTGGCCTTCCTGGAACAGCTGCAGATGGGTGGGTGTCTGTTCTCACGTTCCAGGTCCCCGTGTTCCAGCCCAGGTATTGGGTAGGTCTCTGGAGACCTATTAAAGGCTTCCTACTCCAGGGGATCGGGGGGGGTGGTCTGCTACTTGCAGTTGGAGCAGCAGTGGAGCAAGCGAGGAAGGCTCCTCTTACACCCCAGGCTTGAGGAAGCCTGAACCAGCGGAAACTGGTGGTATAGTGGATATTTGTATGGCTTGACGCCAGATCCAGACCATGATAGTGAGGGAAGCTATTTGTATAGCTAGTGGCCAGACGGCCTGTGTTCATGAATTAGGAGTAAAATGGTTATTGTACCAATGAATACTTGAGTCTTTCATTGCCTTCATTTCCTTCAGAGTGAAGCCAGGTTCTACACAGCAAATGTCAAAATGCTGTCCAAAATCCAACGGTATTTTCACATTTGCTGAACCGTGGCAGGACCACAGTTTTTGGCGTGGATTTGCACAAAACCCATGGTCGGTTTTCAGATTTGCTGTCAGCCCCGTACATTGAATGTACTAGAGTCCAACGGCAATCCAGTGGAATCCTGCGGAATATACAACATTTTGTATATTCAACACGGTTTTAAAACCGACGGTAAAAAATCTGTGCTGTGTAAACTACAGCACGGATTTTTTATTGCTGTCTATGCAGCACATGTTACCGACGGATTTTCGGTAGATTCAGTATTTGCCGGAAAACCTGTGCTGTGTAGTGCACACACGACACATTAGGTTCAGTGCAGTCCCAGTAAATCAGCTATTGTTTATTTTGTTAATAACAGATCTGCTGTAGATTTTGTTGTAGATTTCTTGCCGATTTTATTGCAGATTTCTTCATTGATTTCGAAGGAAGCAGGCCAAATCTGTACTTAAATGTGCAGATAAACAGTGTACAAAAGCCACCGCAAAATTTACAGCAAATAAATCACACGTGTTTCCTCAACACATTGATTAGCATTAATTAAGATTATTACCAAATACATTGCTGTTCCAAATTTGCTTCCTATCAGCAGTAAAGCATTTCCTGCTTGTTTACAGAAGATTTCCTAGGTTACAGACCATCTCTCTCAGCTCTCATTGCTGAAGCAGCACTGGCCGGAATAGTCCCGTCACTCCCAGCACTGTAGCTTGTTAGCCTTTATTACTGACAACCTTTTAGATCTCTGTAGATTTCTGCCTTGCTATTTAAATCATTCATTATCAATGTTCCTCTAACAAGCTCAGCTACAAATATAAATTACAGTCAGTGCTGTTGAACTGCCACAGCCTGAACAGGAAGTGAGAGCCTCAAGCAGGCTGTGAAGAGTAGACTGTGAAAAAGCATGGTGAGAGCACCCCTTTAAAAAGGACCTATCACCTCCAGAGAACCTTATGAAGTAAAAGAAGACTAAAATATAAACACTTTCTCAAATATTTTTAAATGAAGAAATTAAAACATTTCACTTATAATTCAGTTTGGAAAAAAGCTCAGTCCTTTTAAGACAATACTGAAGTTGGGCAAAGTTGACTCCTGACAACATGATGAATCACTATGTTGACAGCTTTGTGAAACTTCCTGCTTGTGAGCTGGGAAAGTCCACCGTGCAGGGAGGAGCCTGTAAATCTGTATAGATGCTGCCATCTATATACTGAGTATAATTACAATAGCAGCAGTATAATATGGATGTCTGTGTGCTATGGACGAGGTGACTCTAAGGGTAAGTTCACATGGCTGATTTTGGTGCTGCTTTCGGAGCGTTTCCGCTACCAAAACACCATCAAAAATACCTCCAGTTCATTTTCAATGATTCCTATGTAAAACAGCGTTGTAGTTCACACACAATGAGGTTTTTACACACATTTTAGCCTCTTCTTTGGAAGCTGTTTCTGGCGCTGAAAAAGAAGCGTCATGTCAATTCTTGAACCGTTTTCAGCGCTGAAAATCCCCACGGGGTTCAATGGAAAGCTTCGAAACCTTATCCAAAACCTCGCCGCATTTTTAGACACATTTCTCTGTGCGTTTTGTGACGTGTTTTTGCCCTGGCTATTAATTTGCATGGCGAAAACCTTATCCAACAGCGCGCCGCAAAATGCATCAAAAACTCTTCTGAAGAAGCATGTTTCAGGCAAGGTTTTGATGCTGTTTTGCCTGCTGAAAATTCACCGTCCAAATAAGCCAAGTGATCATACCCTAAGCAGCAGTTAAATCCTTTCACACCTATGTCCTCAGTGTGCTGTGCATGCTGCAGTGTATGTGCAATGAGAGATTCAGATTAACCCTGTTCAAGCACTCAGCTTTCCCTGCACATTTGGTATCTCCCACAGAAGAAATCTCACCAGATTGTAATCTAAGCCTGAAAAAGTGAAGTAAGACCTGTATATGTACATGCTAATGACATTTATTTGAGAAAAGTCTCATAATTTCATCTAGTACCAACAGTTAGCTAATTTAACACAAGTTATGTTTTCAGTACAGCACCATTTTAAGAGACTGTCAAAGAAAATCCCTGTCCATCTGGGACATGGAATGGTTCTGGTCTTGCTCTGGATCTTGTATGACATGGTTAAACTCATTAGAATTGTTGTATAACGCTACATTTTCCGCGAAGTGACCCGTAATCGCCTGGGGTTAGAAAAAACGGACTTATATTGATGCTATGATTGCTTAGCAGGTGCACTTTTAAAAGACGTCTTCATGAAACAACCACTATAAGAAATCCAGTTGAAGTTCTACGTGAATGTCAATACTCGGATGGCAGCTTCATACAACCTCTCTTGTGGTTCAGCGATAGCATAGTACCTTTACCAATGTCACTTTCCCAGCATACTACTAAACGATAGCGTAAAATAAATGAGCTTTTAATTAGTGAATGTCCCTCCCGTTGGAACCTCCAGTCTTCATACGGGTATTTCTCATAATTGTGCCTTTGTGTATTCCTTGTGACCTTACCTTTTTAATTGTGCTGGAAGTGATAGATGGGTAGAGATGTTATTGATGTTCTGGATGGTGACCAGTAATGAGCTTATTACTCAGTAGTTCCAGTACTTGAATTTTTCTTTCCCACTAATGAAAGATGTAAATAATCAAATAAAACCTCAGTGCTGTGAATTAATAACCAAATCCTGACTGGGAAAATATTAATACAGTAATTTAAATGTCATGCTCTGAAAACCACATAGGGCACCTTATAATATATTTGCTTTATATGTGCTTCATTATTACTGTTTCAACCATATCATTATATGTTTTATTTCAAAGAAATTCCTTACCCCTTTGTTTTATTTTTATAACCAAATTATTTTGATTTTTCCTTTTTTACACCCATTTTAATAACAGCAGAAACATACTATAAACTGGCAGCCGGACTGCGACCTAATGTGAGTGAAAATGTTTTTTTATCCATGATGGAAGCTGTGCTTCTCCTAGGCCAGGGGTTCATAACCTGTATTTCTATTCTGTTTGCTCTATCTATGCATATTGTGGCCTTTAAAAATAAAGTAACGAAGATAAAATTTTGCCCCTTTTCACCCCTTTTTGGTTATCTAGAGGGGGGGTGCAAAGACATTTTCACCTAGGGCCACATCAACATTGTGATTGTCCAAAAGGAGTTTTTCTCTTTCAATTTTCAGCCAACCTTTCATTGTGCCGGGCATTGAATTCGGGGGCTGCTTCGTGTGGGGCCCTTCTCCTCCCCTTCCCCCCTCCCCTCAGCACACAGACAGCCTCCTCTTAACTTCTATACAGCAGGAGGAGGGGCGAGGGGTTTTTCTGCCCGAGTTTTAACCCCGTGTGTTTTCCTGCCTAGTCTGCTGCAGGGTGCTAAATCAACTGTATTAGGGGTGTCTATGAGTTTTGGAGAGGGCTGGAAGCGTGTATGCTAATACAAGCAGGGGGGGGGCAATTTCCCATACCCCCTCTTTCCATCAAATCTTCCCCATTCCCCGCAACAACAAACCCTATCAGAACGACAAGGGCAGCGGGAATGTTACTATACCAGGATGTGTCCAAAATACAGCAGACAGGGAAGCGTTCACATGCCTCCGGGATCTGTTCTTTATTTAATAGTCACAGCTCCACAACCATCATGGTTATAGTAACACACGGGGTCCCCGCTGCCACCTCCCCTTTCTGCTCTCCTCAACCCTGTGTAGAGAGCAGTAGGAAGCAGGCACACACGGGGTTAATCCAGCTCCCACAGACCCCGAAGCCAGAGCCCCTCCCCCCCCCCCTTTCCCCACAGAAGCATACTGTGATGGAGGGGCTCTTTCTCCAACCCCGTTTTTTCGAAGGGAGAAGTCATCAGACCTGGAAACTAGTGAGAAAAAAGATCAACAAGGGCCCGCTGCGATAAGATTTGGGGAAGCTGATGTAACTACCCACTAAAAAGGGGGGTAGGGTCAAAATCAGTAGGACAAATTTTTAAAGAAACCCTAATTGGGAAACTGCTTTTTTTTAAAATTTTTTTAATTAAAACCCAATCATTGTAAACAGAAAAACAACCCCTTTAAAAGGACTGTTCAGACCTTGAAAAAATGGTTAGGGTGCCTGGGTAGGACTGTCAAAACTGTACTACTGCCTGCGCATTTGTGAACAGAGTGGTGTGAAGGTGCAGCAAGGGACGTTTCCGTATATACTCCCAGTATAACCGACCCGAAATAAAGCCGAGGGAAACCCACTTTTGCCACAAAAACCCGGGAAAACTTTTTTGACTCAGGGATAAGCCAAAGGGGGGAAAAACGCAGATACCAAAAAAATTAAAATAGGGCCCGTTTAATTTTCTCCCGAAAGGGAGATATAAAGGGAGTTTTAAGTCCCCCCAAACGCAGAAATAAAGGGAGTTTAATGTCCCCCAAGGGAGATATAGGCCCGCTGAGGCAGTTTAAAAGTCCCCATAGGCAGGTTAAAATTAGCTATAAAGAACCCCTAGGCAGGCTATAGGGAAATTTAAATTTCCCCCCTAGGCAGGTTAATGCAGGATTGGTCATCAGACAGGGTATGGCAGGTATAGTTTGTTTTTAGGCTGAATAGGGAGGGGATAGGGGCCCCCTAGGCAAAGGGATAGGGCCCCCCCAGGTATCGGGATAAGGGGGCCTTCCTTAAAGGCCCCCGGGTATAGGGAGGGATAGGCCCCCTAGCAGATATAGGGAGGCAAAAGGCCGGGATGGGGGAGGCCCATAGGTCCCCCCAGCGGTATAGGCAGGCTATAGGCCCGGGATGGGGAGGGTTTTAGGGCCCCCTAGCGGTATGGGCAGGCTAATAGGGGGTATAGAAGGGTAAAAGGTTTCCCCCACATAAGGTTATAGGCAGGGGGTAGGGAGGGTTTTAAAACAAATTACCTGGGTCCCCCCCTGCTTTTCCCCCTCCCTCCCCCTGTCCGGCCCCCCGCGCGCTCTCCTGTCTTCCCGGCACAGGCGGGTGATGTCATCAACCCCGGGACGCAGCGTGGTGACACGCTGCCCTTTTGCCCGGAAACTCCGGGCACGGCCGCGAGTCTGCGCCGGGCCCAGTCCACTTTCGGAGCACGGAGCGCTTTTGCCCTCCTCCCCGCAGGGGGTATCCATTCACATATATGCGCTCCGGAGGAGTCGCATATAGGTGAAGGGATAGCTGACAGTGCCTGGACACTGTCGGCGGTATTCGGCGTTCAGTTACATGCGCTCCCTGAGGAGCCGCATATAGCTGAAGTGTCCCTGCCGCACTCGGGCCATCGCAGCGCCCGAGCGCCGACAGTGACTTGAGTATAAGCCGAGGTCGCATTTTTCAGCACACTTTTTGTGCTGAAAAACTCGGCTTATACTCGAGTATATACGGTAATCCAATATGGTACCTATTCCCTGTGCTGGGGCCGCCACCTCTGTCAAGCTCTGGCTGTGTCCTCCAGGGACATCCGGTCTTTATGTGTACGGACATTGTCCATGATGTGATTCAGCTAATGGGCCTTGAGTTTGACACATGTGGTTTAGAGGATTTTCTGCATGTTGCTAAAACTAATAGACATGTAGAAACTCTGCAAATAACAGGATCTATTCCTGATCTATTTCAGTTTTAGAGGAGATTGACAGAGATAGTGAGATTAAGCAAAAGGTGGATGTTAATAATCTGCTGTATTCACTACAGACAAAGCAGAGGGGGGAGACTCCTGCTGCAGCAAATTGTCATGCAGCCAGTCACAGGATTGTGAAGACTAGGAAGGGGAATAAGACCGAAATTCTCAGATACACAGAGAAGATTTCGTTTATGTTTTTCAATTTTAATTGTAGATGTGATAAAGTACAGTAAATTCAAAAGAGAATAGAAAGTTTAAAAAAGGAATAAACGTTAGTTACCCAGTACTACCATGGTTTCTACTCTTGCCTACTCCTTAAATTTTAAATCTAAAATTAAAAAAAAAATCCATTCTTATTCTTCCCATTCTGTTTTATATTTTGTGTTTCCTTAAAGGGATTTTCCCATTACAGTAAGTTGATTTTTTCATTGGATACATATTGCAGGGAAATAACTTTTTAGTAGAAGGAAAATGGAATAAAAATTAAACTTGGATTTTTTTCCATTTAAACAACAAATCATTTGCAACATTAGGTTCATAAATGAAAGCCTCAACTGTTTTAGCAGATATTTTTCGTCATTTGCTGGAATACCACTGTGGATGAAATGAGCAGTTCACCGTTCCCTGTGGTGCTTTTATCTGTTGCTTTGTATATGCTGGACTATATTTAATACTCCTGAAGGACATTAGTGATGACCTCTGCTCAAAAGCGTTTCTGAATATGTTTATAACAGCATTTTGCAGCCCCAGCCCAGGGATAATTTATTTAACACAATCGAGCATCTTGGCTCTTGAGAGTTACAGTGTACAATTTAGTAGAGAGTGCTGGCTACGTTGGTGAAGGAGTTTATTAAGATATGTCCTGTCACACAATATATTGTAGTAAATTACTACATATAACATTTCTATGATGAATGTAGATTAAAATATGAGGTAATGACTTATCCAACATTGCTTACAATAGTTTGAATTGCCTATTTATGCTATAAATACAGCAAGCTGCAGTAGGTACTAAACAAAGCGATCAGAACGCAGCTGGTTACTGCAGGGGGGATTGTGGCAGGTTGTCCTAAAGCAAGTGGGTAGTAAATGCTCCTATGGAAGACGTATTGGGGAGTTTCCATGCAGACTAGAAATCCACAACAGATTACAGCAAGGTTCCCCAACCACCGGTCTGCGGACCAGGTCCGTGTCATGGAGCATGTTGTACCGGTCCGCGTCCACAGAATGCAACAAGAACTACCGGAGTGTATGCCGTTACAAGTCAAGAGCTCATTTTTCTTTTCGCCAACAATGGAGAGCGTTACTAATAGCAGCAAGTTTACATTTACCACTAAGGCCCCTGGAGAGGAGGGAGGCAGACTACTGGGAGTCTGCAAGATGGCGACAAAGTGTTCCTCATCTGTTTAATGTTACTACATAGACGTTATCAGCATCCTGCTGTGAATATGATAAGAGATAGCATTCATAGTCGCAATGGTTTACAGAAAGGTATCAGTCAAGCTTCTGGACTGTGCAAGTCCTGGTCTAAGAACCCCGCCATGTACTGATTGATGAATAAGGGCCTGGTCCCTGCACATGATCCCCTATCAGGTATTCTTGGGAGCCCAGCATGTGGATGAGGTGGAGGAAGGTGTAGTCATGGGCCACATATATATTCTTATACATAGGGAGTAGTATTATAGTAGTTATAATACTACTTATTATTAAATGATACAGTATGCACTTTCTTGTGTTTTGCTATGCGCGTGATTTTAAACATCCAACCCCCTCATTAAACCTCACCTCCCCCCTACTGGACCGTTAAAAAATTGTCTTGCATGAAAGGGATCCGTGATGGAAAAAAGGTTTGGGATGCTGGATTACACCTTTTCATATGCTGTGTAATTTTTGCACAAAGATATTGAAATTCAGTGCAGAATTGTGGATTTCACACCTTTTTATGTAGAAGCATGACATCTGCAAGGAAATCCACAGCATTTGCAATAGATTAATTGTGACTTTGTGATGGATCTATGTCAAATATGCACCCAACCTAAGTCTGCTGATGAATTGAGAGGATTGGCTCTCCTGCATTAAAAGGGTGAGTGCACAGTGTGTTGTGTGGTGGGTTGAGGATATCTGTCAGGACACTGGGCAAAAAGGTACTTTAATGGATAAACATCTCTTCTGCATTATAGGGGCTTGTTCACACTGTTTTTTGCTGACTTTCGGTGGTATCTGTCAGAATACTTTAAAAACGTCCTCTAATGGATACAGCGATGAAGCCATGATTGGCCCTTAGAGCAAATGCATTCTCTTTAGGACTACATTAGCTTAATTTCCTGGCAGTATACGCTGTAAATGCAGTACATAAAAGTTAGGTTTACTATGCTTTTGTGTCCAGTACATCAAGCAAATACCAAGTATAAGGCTATGTTCACATGGCTTAACTGCGGGACGTAATTACGCCCGGCAATTACGCCGTGTGGACGGGGGCGGGGGGCCGGCACTTCGCCGGCCCATTTACTTGCATTACTAGCGGCGCGTATACGCCGCTGGTAATTCACATGTCACTTATCTCCCTGCCTGGCGGATTGGGCCGAGCAGGGAAAAGGGAACGTAATCCATAGTTCTTAGGAACTGGGGAAATTACCGTAATGAATGGGCCGTTTCACCCCCGTAATTTGCGCACTTCGGCGCGTAATTACGGCCCATTTTAAGCCGTGTGAACATGGCCTAGCAAGCAAAGTTTTAAAGAGAATACATTTGCTCTGGTTTCTCTATTGGCCCACCATAATATCCTTTTTTTTTTTGTTTTCTGTTTTTTGTTTTTGTTTTTGCTGTATCCTGTTGGATACCTGCGATGGAATTACACAGACACCAGTTTTGATATAGCTGATTTGGAAAGAACCAATGGTAGATATTTGGGGCCACAATTGGAAATCAAAGAAATTACAGAAAAAATGTACCCTAATACAAACAGTATCAGGGTCCACTTTTTGATATGATGCCTGCGATGGAGGAAGAAAATGTCACGTGAACAGCCCCTAACACTAAAACATAACCGTTTTGATATTATAGGAGAAGTGCTGTGAATTTTTCAATAACTTACAAAAAAAAGTCCTGTGCATGTGAAGCTATTCCCAAACCATCTGTTATTTATTTAGTTTTTTTTATATCTATATTTTTCTAATATAGTTTGAGGTGTGACATATATGCCTCAAGCTCCTGATGGAAAACTGTGAATGGATAATCTTTAACTGAAATCACTTTTAAGTATCTCCCACATCTGGCTATGAAGTCACAATAAGATGAGCCTTTGAAGTCTGGCCTGAAGCATATGAAACAAAAGCTCCCAAAATCCTGAAGGCCCAAGCCACCATCTTTAGATAGTTGGCATTTGCGTGTCTGCATCTAAAGTAAATAGTGCTACCTGCAAGGCCTGTCTGACCCGGTCTTTGCACAGCTTGCTTCCTGTGATCTATGATATTCATCAACATCACACGACTGTGAAAGTATTTTCCATTATGTAATAACAGACATTTGTGGCATATTTTTAACAGCAAGTGAAAATGGCTAAACATGAAAAATCACTCCGGCACTCAGGAGAATGTATGTACGAAATATAGAAGGAACACTAATATAGTCAGATTCTTAGGAAAAATACATAGCTTTGTCAAGCAGTTTTAGATAGAGCTCATAACAGGTTAAGTCTACAGAACGACATCACTTACATCTCTTCTGGCAATACGGTGGCTGTTGAAGAAGCCAACATGACACGTTCATGGTGTGTGGGAATTGACCGAAAGTAAAAGGTGACAAGACAAATAGTAGAAGTAAGTTCTTCTATTAACAGCTAATGTGTTTATCATCACAGAGCTCGTCAGCAAACATTCCAGGGACCCTGACTTTGAAATCTGCCTAATTAAAATACTATTATTATTATTATTATCTATTTTTTTGAGCGCCCTTGGTTCCAGAGCGCTGTACTTTTCAGGTTTCATACATAACATAGGTCAAACAAGTACAAGGTGACAAGTTACTAACTAACAACTGGTACAGAAGGAGAGAGGTCCCTGCCCGTGAGGGCTTACACTCTAAAAGGAAGGTGGGAAGAGACAAGGTGAGGGGGAGACATGGTTGTGGATATGTAGTGACAGCAAGGGGTTTTTGTTGGTTGTAGGCAATCCTGAAGAGATGGGTTTTCAGGTTGCTTTTGAGGTGGTGAGAGTGGGGAGAGTCTGATGTGTTGGGGCAGTGAGTTTTCCCGAGTGTGGGTGAAGCACCCGGGGGAAGTCTTGGAGACGGTTGTGGGGGGAGCTGATAAGGGGGAGAGCAGAAAAAGGTCCTGTGAGGAGCGGAGGTTGCGTGATGGAGATATCTGGAGATTAGAGCAGAGAATGTATGGAGGGGGAGAGGTCATGGGGGAAACCTTGTAGGTCAAGGTTGCTAACTTGAACTGGGATTCGCTGGGCGATGGGAAGCCAGTGGAGGGATGGCAGAGGGGAGTGGCAGAGGAGTATCGAGGAAGAGGTGAATCAACGGGCAGCGGGGTTAAGGATGGATTGGAGGGGAGCGAGGGTGCTAGCTGGGAGGCCCAAAGAAAGGATGTTGCCCGTAGTCTAGGCGTGGAGATTCGAGGGCATGGACGAGCATTTTTGTGCTTTCGAAGTTAAGGAATGAACGGATACGGAGATATTTTTCAGGTGGAGGGGGGGCAGGTGGAGGTGAGGGTTTGGATGTGCGGTTTAAAGGACAGATTGGAGTCAAGGGTTATCCCAAGGCAGCGGACTTGTAGAGCTGGTGAGAGAGTGTAGCCATTGTGTGTGGTAGAGTGATAAGGGGGAGGGATGGTGGGACGGTGGAAAGATGATGAGTTCAGTTTTCTCCACGTTTAAACTTCAGGAGACGTGAGGAGAAGTAGGAGGATATGGACGAAAGACAGTCAGGGATCCGGGGAGAGTAGAGAGGTTTAAAATCTGGGCCGGAGATGTAGAGTTGGGTATCATCCCGCATTACAGGGTTAATGAAAGCCATGCGATGCTATTAGTTGACCCAGCCCAATATACTAGTACAAGAGTGGGAGCTATCACTGTATCACTAGACAGATTTGGAGTTTTTTTCTAGACAAGTTAAGTCACTTTTAGGGTATGTTCAGACAAACATAGTGCCGGCATATAGCAGCATGTACTGTGCATGCCATTATATACCTTTGCAAAAATAGAACAATGGACCTTATTTTACTATATATCGTAGATCACAGGATAGAACCGCATTGAGTGTTTTCTCCTACCACTCTGAAGACAATATCCAATATAAGCAAAGACGCGGATCTTATTACTTATTTCAATTTTTATATATTTCAAATATTCAATAACACATACCCCGCAATCCGGGCCTTAATGTCACTTATAGACAGAATAGAAAGTCATAAAAACCTGTGATGCTTAGAAGAATTTTCCTCCAAAAGTAGGTAAGCCATAGCTCAAATCGAAGCTTTGTCCATATTGTGGATACTCGTGGAGCAGTCGCACGGCATGTTGGGATGACCCGCCGGAAACACAAGTCCTACGTCATAGCTGACGTTTCGGAAGTCCACGCCTCCTTTCTCAAACCAGCGGCGTAGACACCATCTTCTCTGTCAGAGACACCAGCTTCTCTGTCAGAGAAGCCGGTGTCTACGCCGCTGGTTTGAGAAAGGAGGCGTGGACCTCCGAAACGTCACCTATGACGTAGGACTTGTGTTTCCGGCGGGTGATCCCAACATGCCGTGCGACTGCTCCACGAGTATCCACAATATGGACAAAGCTTCGATTTGAGCTATGGCTTACCTACTTTTGGAGGAAAATTCTTCTATGTATCACAGGTTTTTATGACTTTCTATTCTGTCTATAAGTGACATTAAGGCCTGGATTGCGGGGCATGTGTTATTGAATATTTGAAATATATAAAAATTGAAATAAGTAATAAGATCCGCGTCTTTGCTTATATTGGATATTGCCATTATATGCCCGCAGCTTCAGAAGGATACACTGTCACTGATATTCATTCTCCCCAGTGCGTAATCGACGGGGAGAATTGAAGTGTCAGTTCTTTCCCCGGACGCGTATTCTGTGCTGGGGAAAGAACAGGTAATCATAGCTCTCAATGAGGCTGGGTGTACACGGCATTGGACAAAAAACTCACTGAAAGCCAAATCCTTAAAAATGTTCGTAAAACTGAGTTTTTTGTCCACTGCCTGTCAAAAGCTGCAGAAAAAAAACGTCAGTTTCTTTGCGCTTTTTTTGGTGCTTTTTTTTTTTGCAGAAATGCACAGCATTATAATTACTGTGGATTTCTGTAAAAAAAAAAAACCTCCAGCGCTTTACGTAGACTCCAATAGTAAATTTTCTGTCCAGCTCTGTTGTCTTTTGCAACAAGTTTCAAAAAACGACCAGCAGCAAAAACAAGCAGAAAAAAAACGTTCTGTGGAGACTAGAGAACGTTTTTACTGTGAAAGTCTATGGGACCTGTTTTCAATATTTTTTCAGCAGTTTTAGAAAGCGAAAAGTGCCGAAAAAAGGTCTTGAAACGAAGAATACGTCATGTGAACATACCCTTAAAATGAAAGGCCACACAAATGAATTTTATTTGCAAACCAGAACATCTCGGCCATTTGACATACCAATACCATTCATTATACAAATTCTTAAGGCTCTCACTATACTGTAGGTCCATAGCAGCAAAACTGCTGCATGTTACTTTGCTTTACAGGAACCATGCCAAAATGATACCCCTTTTCTCTGATACTACCAGGAGCTATGCAGCTTTTGGTGTAAGCATCACCTCACCACACTTCTAGCTCTTTACATCCCTTCCATTGTAGCTTTGGCTGAAAGTGTAGGGTCGTTTTCCTGCTGGAAGGTGAACTTATGCTGCAGTCTCAAGTCTTTTGCAGCCTATAACAGATTTTCCTCCAGGATTGCCCTGTATTTAGCTCCATCAATTGCCCCTTTAACTCTGAACAGCTTCCCAGTCCCTGCAGAAGCAAAGCAACCCCCCAGTGTGATACTGCCACCAGCCTCCAGTCTCATGTAACCAGAGCCCTTTCTTCCACATGCTTGCTGTGTCCCCTACATAGCTCCTTGAGTCCCCTACATTGATCACGTGCTGTATGCAGCCAATCGCAGGCCACAACGTCACATACATTGGCAGGAGTGAAGCAGCAGTGAATTCCTTCATACTATCGATACAGCATGGATATATATTGTTTATTTATTTATAGTATATATATATATATATATATATATATATTATTATACTAATAGAAGTAGTATTGATATAAATATATTTCATTTCAAGAGTACTGAAATAACAGACTATGTCTAGCTGGTTGCTTCCTATCAGCTAGGTTATTTTGGACTGTGTTGGAACAGCATGGTTGGACACGTGCTTTCGAAAACAAGCTGGCTATAAGTTTCCTTATTGTGAAGCAGCCATTTTGTTTTTGCCTGTTGTGTTAAGAATGTATATAGGGTGCCTTGGAAATTTACATTATATAAACCGAGTAAGCCCATTTCCCAAAATAAGGTGATCATGGAATGTCCCAGAGCTTGGAGCCACAACTAAAATATGTATGGGTATCCGGCAGCAGGTAGTGAATTCCCCTGCAATGTTGCTATAGTAAATTAAAGCATCTGTGAAATGTCAGGGGAGACAAATATTCGTGGTAGTTGCTTTCTGCTGCTGTGTAGGAGAGCAGCATAGATGTAAATGAGATAACTGCTTTAAGTCTCCATGACTTCCTACTGATTCTCACATAGGAGAATGAGTATTTGTAGTGTAGTAGAAGTGAAGTAGCCGCACAGTAGCCTGGGAAGATGCTTCATGCATATAGCAGTATAAATAGCTGTTTAGTTAATGGCTTTCATGAAACAGCTGCTAGATTCCTCTGTAAGTGATTTGTGGCATAACAGGATCAGGCATCTCGCCCCTATCCTCTTTGCAAGCCCATTTAAATTAAGAGAGGGTTAGCACATGCTTATGTGATAATTATGAGGTTTCATGTCATTTAGCATTTTCACAGCATGAAATGAGCACTTCTGTCTGTGTTTTCTGGTTTACAGCCTGATCTTGTGATAATAGTGGCAAATTGATGTAAAGGGAATATGTTACCAAGGATTGCTGTATATACAACCCCTGGTGATAATTATGGAATCACCACACAAGCTTTTTTACTCTATAGCAAATACACAGATAAGCAAGTATAATACAAAGCAATGAACATTTTGGCTTTATTAAACATACCTCGAAGTTAAAGAAATAATTCTAATTGAAGGGTTCTTCCCACATTTGGTATTATTACTTTTCTACAGGATAGCAAAATAAATGCCTGATCGTTGGTGGTATGATCACTGAGACCCCCACCAACCTCTAGAACAGAGCACTGAAGCTTCCTTGATCGTGACAAGGAGCAGTTTGAATAAACCAGTGGTCTGCTAGTTTACTAGGGCACTTAAAGGGGTTTTGCCACGATGTAATGTTGACATGGGATCCTCCAAAATCGGTATTTCATCACTTTTCTAAATATATGTGATTACAAAAAGTGAAGCCTGTGAGAGCTACAGCATTGCTCAGTCCCCCTTAGTTTCCTGAAGTTTACTTTAGACACGACCAGGACACTGACAGGAGCTGATCTCGCCATGCTTGCATGCTTGCACTTATGTGGTGATAGGAAACATGAACGAGCTTGCAAGGGGCTGAGGAGAAAGTGCAGTGTATGAGTCTGTCTGCTGTATAGAGAATCTACTGTTGTAATGTTATTATTTGAGTAAACTTTAGAGACGCTCCCTGCTTCCTCGCTCTGCTCAGCCCCCTCCCTCTCACCCCTGCAGCTGTTCATGACTCAGCATGATTTGTTTATATTCTCTCCTGAGCAGATAAGAGGTAAGGAACTCACTTCGTGGCAAAACCCCTTTAAAACAGTATACCCATCTCAGACATTTATGACATATTGATAGGATATGCTATAAATGTCTAATAGCTGTGTCCCACCTATGGGACTCCCTCCTATCTTGAAAACATCTCTATTCAGAACATAGAGGAGAACTGCTCCCTATTCTTTTGTGTGAAATTTATGAGTACAGTTGAACAAACCACTCTGCTGTACTCTGAACTCCCAAGAAAACGAGTTGAGAGTAGTGTGCAAGGCCCCTCCTATACGATCTGAACAAAGATGTTCAGGAGGGTGGTCTCGAGACTGGAGAGGGTCCCAGAGGTGGGATCCACACTTATTAGACATTTATGACGTATCCTTATATGTCATAAATGTCTGAGATGGCATCACCCCTTTACGGGAAACTTTAACCATAAGATATACAGGATCAGAAGCAGGATCTTTGTATTCACCCCATTTTTATGATAGCTTTCTTACAGACATCATGGACCTAAGAGATATTTGTTCCATTAACACCAATCATACCTTCTATATATGTGGGGCAATACTATGTTGGTAAATTATATTAGACAAGGTGTGAACAGTTTGCTGTGGGAAAATTCATGACATCATGTTTTTTCCTTTCATGGTAGATAAAAGCATCTTGTTAAGTCAGGGGAAATAATCAAGTCTATGGACAGCTATAATGATGCATCTATCAACTGCAAGAATACCAATTTTAAAACATTAAGAAAAATTGGGAATGAGCCAAAGGTTAGGTGAATGATGACTGGATGTTGACTGTGTATAGTTATATTACACATGTTTTACTAAATGACCTATGAGCAGATTTGCAGAAGTGACTGCTAATGCATGTGTAATTATTATGGCCTTCCAAGGCATAATAGCTATATAAAAGTGTCAATATATCATATTGGCTGGACACTCAAAAATCCATACAGATGACATCAGTAAGGATGGTGTGTGGTTACGTGTATAAATATATATATGTTTGGTGTATGTACTGTATATATACACACAGCATGTATCCATTTACATTCTTTAGCAATTAGGCTATATTATGTTTGTAATAAGAAAACCAATTTACATGATGTCGGAACATAGTTAATTTGACTAAACAGTCCCACAGGGGATCAGGAGTTTAATTGAAAGCCTCTCAAGTATAGGATAACTTCCTCTTCTGCAATCACTGTGTTAGGGTTGTATGCGATCAGTTTACAGACATTTAGATAGATTGTCTTTATGTAAACAGAAATTAGGGTACACAATAAGCTTATGAGCATGACCACTGGAAAGGTAAATGTCATTGAAGATTAGCTGTAATTGCCAACATCTCCCCTAACTGCATTGCTGAACTGGTGGAAAATGAAAGAAATATGACACAGGTTTCTAAACTTTCCTGAGTACCACAAATGGCTACCTTGGGATTTCCTATATTATTCACGGAAGAAAAGTCCGTTTGCTTTCTGTTTCCTAAGTGATTGCGGATATCCTACTTTCACACTCTTCGCATGTTTGTGTTTTGTTAAACAGTGGAGGAGCAGGGTTCAATGACATTCACAAGAGGACATTTGTTTTGACAATATGTTTTCATAGCTGTATTACGTTATTAGTGGTGTTATCTTATGTTGATATTTGTGTTTATATGTTATGTTGGCACTCGCACTGGATCATGATTTATTCTTTCCATGAACTGTACTAAAGACCAAGGAATATTCATTACCTGTGGAGGAAAGGTGAACACAACTATAGATAACAGTTTTCTACTATTGTAGACTGTGTTGTGCTTTGGCTCAACTCAAACGTCGGTGAACTCACGTGGCATTCCACAGTGCTCACAGTGTGCTGTCATTTCCAGTTACCATATTATAGGAGAAACACCTTTGTGATGGTCACCAGAAGTTATGTCAGACATTTCAACACTTGGGAAGTGATGCCAGACCTGTTAACCCCTAAAAAGCCCTAACTTCAACTGAGGGTTAGAATTAGAGACCAAATTAAGTTTACAGATGTCTCAAACACAAATATTTTCACAAGTTCAGTTAAACCAAACAGGACCTGTTGGAGTAACGGATGTTCAAATTGCAAATTTGTGGGGTTTAATTCGGCGCCTAATTGCACTCATTAAGTGCTGTGTAAAATTGTCTCTGTTTAGATGATAGTGATTTTACGATAATATTTATCGGCACGTAATATACGCCTGTACAAAGAAGTGACCTGTCATATGTATGCCCAATATGCTAATCACTGCCATAGAACCACACACTGTCTGACAAAGGCAGAGTGAAAGAAAAGCAGGTTGTGTCTGTGAAATTGCATGATGAGAAAACCCCTTTAGGGTCCTACTGGAAAGTGAATCTACACTCAGTCTCTTGCAGTCTCTAACTCCACGATTACCCTATATTTAGTTCCATCACATCCCATCAACTCTGAGCAGCTTTGCAATCCCTGCTGAAACAAAGCAACCCCCCAGCATAATGTTGCCACCACCATGTTTCACATGGCAATGGTGTATTCAGGGTGATGTGCAGTGTTGGCTTTCTCTCACACATAGCGTTTGGCATTTAGGCCAAAGAGTTCAATTTTGGTCTCATCTGACTAGAGCCTCTTCTTCTACATGTTTGCTGTGTTCCCTTCATAGCTTTTTTCAAGCTGCAAATGGGACGACTTATGGCATGCTTTCAAAAAGGGCTTTCTTCTTGCCACTCTTCCATAAAGGCCAGATTTGTGGAGTACACAACTATTAGTTGGCCTGTGGATAGATTATCCCACCTGATCTATGGATCTCTGCAGCTCCTTTGGCTGCTGCTCTAATTAGTGTTCTCCTTATCTGGGCTGTCAGTTTAGGTTGACAGCTATGTCTTGGTAAGTTAGCAGTTGTGCCATACTCCTTCCATTCACAGATGATGGATTGAACAGTGCTCCTTGAGATGTTCAGAGCTTAGGCAATTTTTTTAAAACCTAACCCTGCAATATACTTTGCCACAACTTTATCCCTGAGCTGTCTGGTGTGTTCCTTTGTTTTCATGATGCTGTTTGTTCACTAATGTCCTCTGACAAACCTGAAAGGCCTTCACAAAACAGCTGTAGCTATACTGACAAACTATATACACATGTATGCGATTTACTAATTAGGTGACTTCTAAAGGCAGTTAGTCACACAAGTTTTTTTTTAGGGGTATCAAAGTTCAGGGGACTGAATACATACTTTTCAGTTTTTTAGTTTGCAAACATTTTGAAAATTCTATACAATTTTCCTTACACTTTGCAAATACTTGCTATCTTGTGTTGCTCCATCACATATATATCAATAAAATACATTTTAACTTGTGGCTGTAATGTTTGGAAATACGAAAGAGTTCATGGGGTATGACAGTACTTTTGTAACCCACTGTACGTGCACTCTACTGGGTATATTGCTTGATGGTTTAACAGCACTGTGACAATTGGGGCCTTAGGCTTTGATTCTAGATATTTTTATGTTATTTACAACCAACTACTAGGCAACACCAAGCGGTGATTGCTGGTAGCCACTGAAATAAGCAAAAGCCTTCATCATTATCTTCATCAGTGCCATAAGTAATAAGTTCAGTAGAAGACTATATAGACTTTTAGGAGCAACATGTTTGAGGGTGTCAAATAATAGGTTTTATCAGGAAAATGAAAATCATTAGGTTTGAGCGTTTCAGAGCACTATATGAAATGAATAACAACATGTATTTTAGGCACGTTTTGGTCTATGGGATATGTTGGCAAATCTTTCTTTCATTGCTTTTTGCTTTCGGCAGTGTTGATGCACTCCAAATGAAAATAAAAGTTCAGTTAAATATATTTATGCCTTCTGATGATATAAGCCTCCCAGTGAACTCCCATGGTTGCTGTAAGTTTCAGATCAAATTAAAGATGGGAATTTCAGAGACTTAGCTAGTTCTTTGAACATTTTATTGTAGGACAATGGCTTCAGGCCATGATGAGATATAAATTAGTTCATTTTACTGTAAAGCAGCTTAAATTGCATGTAAATATTTCTCTATGAGAGACTGCTATTTACTTTGATGTGTTTAATCCAGTTAAAAGCAGTAATTGCAAGTGGACACCGTCATCCTTAAAAGAAAGTTATGGAAACCGTAAAGATGAAAAATATTTTCATATATGCACTGTTATTATTGGAACCTTAATGCACTTTTTTACTCTATTTGGAGTCTACAGTTTAGAGTCTAGTGTGACAGATAAACCTGAATTTCATTTGATTTATTGTATCTATATAAAGCCATATGTTTGGTTTTTTACAAAAAAGGAGAGCTTTAGGCTTGATGTCCATAAGTAATTCCCACTTCCTGAACCTTGCATCAATGAAGTCATTTGGTTTATTTTGTAAGAAATTCTATGAGCAATATACAAATATAAATAATATGCAAAAATCACTACAGCTCTAGCCTAAATTGTGCCTTAGGATCTGGCCATCCAAACAAGATTGCAGTTTAGTTAATAAATGCATACAAGGCTAGGGTTTCATATGACACCAAATCACCCGTGAATTGCGATAAATTGGAAGCATTACTTTGATACATATTGCAATTTATATGTTTCCTTCTGGGGAAAATAAGTTTCTAGGATCCTGGTTGTTTGTTCATATATTTCTTAAATGCTGGAAAACAATCAAGTTGCTGTGTGACTGATGGGAATGCCAACATTTTACCTTTAATCACAGGTGAGACTGTGTTGCTGTCTGATGAGCTTTACATAGAAGATATGCAAATGGCTTAAATTTTCTATTTTTGTGCTGAAAGTCAAAGCCTCAAATCTTGTATAGCTGTTATGACATGTTGGGAGATGTAGTTTCATAACAGCTGGAAGAGCCACAGGATGCAGGTCACTGCTGTACAGCAGAATTAAGAAAGGAGAATGCCAAAAGTGGGTTTTATTCTTTCATCAGTAGACTTATCTGCCTTTATCTTTGCTATAATTCGGCCAAGAATTGCTGAGCGTACACATTTGTTTTATTGTATGAAAGAATAACTTAGAAAGGCCTTTTTAAGCAGTTACTCAGTTGGTTCTTCAGAATCCGATGTTTGCATTTCCACCATAATCACGTACTGGAGCTAAGCAGAGAAGATTGCTATGCCTTTTAAATGCCATTGAGAGCACAGTCTCCAGACACCACGGGAACTAATCTATATTTCATATCCATTTTGAAGTTAGAAATGAACTGGCACAGTATACTGCACAGCAGAGAGTTCCCAGCCCTTTGTTGTCCATGTGTCACAACAGGTGGTGTGGAGCCATATTTAATATAAGTTAGAAAAAGCCTGTTAGGGCCCGTTTACACGGCAGAGGACAAATACCGGTCGGTTTATCCAACTGGTATTTGTCCGGTTTGTAAGCCCTCCCCCTTCCCATTCACATGTTCATATTCCATCCGAAAACCAGACGGAAGAATGAACATGCGCAATGTTTTTCAGGGGGCCGGCGGGTTGAAAACCTGTGCAGTGGGGACTGCTGCACGGGTTTTCCATAGAAGCGCGGTGTGTTCGTCTGCCGCCGGTTTTTTCAGACGGTCTGCAAAACCGCAAACTGCCTGAAAAACCGTCTGCAAACCCGTGCCATGGGGACATGCCCTTACAGACCGTGCCAAATGATATGGCTCTTAGCCTAGTGTTAACTGGCAGGTACATATTCTTCACCCTGGGAGATCCTACTAGGTTGTAGGCTCTAATATACTATGTCCTGTGCCACTAGTTCACAGTATTTTCTGGAACTGCCAACAGCTGGAAACCACATGCACAACGGTACTGGGGAAGGGACATCACTAAGCAGTATCCTATAACTATTTATGGTAGATTCCGCAATTAAATCCACTTTCTGTTGATGTCATTCCACGGACGATGCAGAATTTGTAGTCACTGATTTAGAATCCACATTGAAGAAAAAAAAATGTGGATGTGTTTTACAACCGGATTGCTGTTATTTCATTGGTTATGTTGTTGATAGTTAACACAAAAGTGCTGTAACCATTTTTGATAGGATATTGTTGTCTAATTTTAGTTTTTTTTTATTTCCAGTATCCTGCTGCATTGATGAACCTGGGTGCAATTCTTCATCTCAATGGTAAATTAGAAGAAGCAGAAGCCAACTACCTCCGAGCTCTTCAGTTCAAGCCGGATGATGGCATCACTCAGTCTAACCTTCGCAAGCTGTGGAATATCATGGAGAAACAAGGTCTTAAAACATCGAAGACGTGACAAAAAGGAATAAAGACTTTTGACCAAATGTTAGATTCTAATATTGGACATGAGGGAACAGAGGGGCTATAAGTTGGGCATCCTGGGTGTGTCTGGAAAGCCTAGGTCATGTTAGGAAAGTTTTTTGCTTTTTGGCAAAGTAGTAGTTAATGTATAAAAAAGGGAAATGATGATGGGGATGTGAAATCCCCAAAAGGGATTAGGAAATGCTTGCATTAGCCCAGATAACGAAAGGCACTTAAAGTGAGGTCTGTCTTCATCACAATGCAACTGGCTGTGCATTAATCTTTGGTAGGCTGAAATCGATAGTAGTCTATAACATTGTAATACATGGTATAACAATTTAGGTAATCTTCAGTACTAAAATAATTATTTACATTTGATTCTATGACAGAGCTAATTCACTAATTTTTTAAATAGTTTGTCCAATTATTTTTGCCAAACTAAACTGTTTTAGGTTGATCACTTTCGCCAGTTCTGTTTAAAAGATCTGATGAGTTATTACTTTTTGCTGATATGTGTGATTAAACAATGATAAATTACTTCCAACAAAAAGCAATGCAACACAATCCATTTCAGAATATCTTAATATTCTGTCTCCATCATAGTTACATTTAATACTGGGCAAGAAAGGAAATTGAAGTGGGACACAATCCGTGCTCTGCTTCTGCTGGAAGTTTAATATGTGATAGTGAGTGGAGGTGATGAAGGACCTGATTTTTTTTTACTTCTCGTTTGTGTGTTTTCAAATCCATAAGAGTTTTCTTTATTTTGAGGCAAATAAAATATTTATTTTGTAAAAATGAAAGAGATTGATTACCACAATATTGTCTTCTATTGATTTCTATATAGTCTTAGATTAAGATCTAGTTTTATGGTACACAAGTGTAGAATAACTAAAAGTATTCATAACTCCTGAAACTTATAAAAATTGTCTATGTGGGGGTGTGGAAGTGAGACTATAATTTACCTTATATAAGCACAGTCACGTTTCTCTTTTAGTCTTTTTTCAGTCTTTCTAAGTATTGTGGGTTTTGCCTACAAACCAGAGAAATTAAGCAAACAGAATTACAAAAATGGCACTCATTTATTGAAATTGGCTAAGGTAGGAAATAAAGGTGTCCTGTAACTACTTGCAATGGGCCTACTGATTTACAATGTACCCTGATCCATCTAGGATTTAGAAATTCAGCTGGAAAAAAATCTAGTGCAGTAACTGAGGGGTGGCGCCTGACTTATAGAATCTCATTTTGTGTCCTTGTTTCATGCTAAACGACACTGTCGCTGAGAAACAATGTTGGGTAACATTTTCCTCTAGTGTACATTTACACGTCTAAAAATGCTGCAGATTTTCTGTGTGGGATTTCCAGCAGAAATTCTGTTGTGGATCATAGTACCATGGATTTGAATGATGATAACCTGTGCTGTGTATTTTAAAATCTGCAGCATGTCAGTTTTTGCCACAGATTGTTCATGGATTTGTTAAAAGACCTTTTAACGTGGAGTACCTACCGATATGTAGCAAAATCTGCAATTGTGGATTTTTTTCTTCATTGAATTCTATAGGAAAAACCACTACAACAGATTTCCTTGCAATATTCTGTGGATTTGCAATGAACAATTTTCCACAGCAAATCAAGTATCCCTCTTTACATACCCTTGAAGAGGAATGACTTCCTCAAATTACTTAGTATGGATCTGTGCCAGGAGGATTTACCAGTAAATAAATTATTATATAAAATAGTCTTCCCCAATTTTATTGGTCCTTGAGAAATTCAAGTGCTATTTTGATTTAAACCTCCTATAAACCCATGTTTTCCATATGGATGGTGATTAAAACAAGTTAGAAATCCCAGTCAACCCAAATGGATGAGTTGTAGCTTGTAATTCCCTATGTATCCAGCTGAGGTCCTGTAATCTGCAGGCCTCCTTATTTAAAGACGCATTCTACAGTGAATATTTTCAGCAAATGGGGAGGTGTGACATTTGATCAGCTGCTTGTAAACCTTGCCACCCAGATTGGTTCACGAGAGTATACAAACATGGTCTATTAGGGTATGCTCACACGGCGTAATTGTGGCGCGCATTTTGTTGCATATTTGTGCTTTAATATGGCCGAAATGTGCGCTGCAGTTATGGTAATTCATAGCTCTCATAGAGAACTAGGAATTACGTCTCATCTCCACCGCCGTACAATACGCTCGCTTTGTACGCCGGGGGAGAGAAATGACCTGTCACTTCTTCACGGTGCTTATGTGCCGCTGACAATGGGAGTGAATGGGGCCACCCCTTTCCCTGTGCTTGGAAGTACGTGCTGAACAGCGTGTACTTCCAAAACACATGGCATACTGCGGCACATACAATATGCATCCCAATACGCCGTGTGAACATACCCTTAGACATTGGAGCATGGTTGCTTTTGTGTATGTGATGAATAAGAACCATGGCTAGTCGTCACACGCCAAGCAGCCGCCTTCTGCTACCTATCTCCTTTTATGCAGATATTATGTTGAGCTGAGGAGGAGCTGTTTTGTTTGAAGACATGCTGGCTAATTAGAAGCTGTATGTAATGTTAAGCGAGTAGTTCACACTATAGCTATAATAATATTTCGATGCTTATCTTATATGAAAGAGGACCTGTGACATCTCTTCACATCTCTTTTAAGAAATACATTCTTTTCCTGTAAATTAACAGCTCTGGAGCATCTTCTCTTATCATTCGGTGTTGTTCTGTTCCTCAGTTATGTATTACTGAATCAGGCAAATGGGCGTTACCATTACATTTTTTAAAGAGGTGTGTCCGTGCACACCCTGACACTGCCGACATTGGACGATGTCAATCTGTGCAAGGGCACATTTCTAGTTGGCAATACCCAGTTGACAGATTAAGCACAACACAGAGAAGATGAGATGCTCCATTTATAAGAGAAGATGCTCCAGAATTGTTATTTCACAGGGAACACAAGGATTTACTAAAACAACCACATCTGTCATCTCTCGGTCAGAGGCCTTCTTTAAAGGGGTTTTGTCACGAAGTAAAATTGACGTGGGAAGCTTGCAAATGAAATAACAAACATTTTCACCGTTCATTATTATTACAAATTCTGCACTTTTTTTGTTTTAGCTGCTCCTTTACTGAACCATAGTGCACAGCTCGTCTCCAGGGGATACGACCAGGGCTGAGAGCTCCTCACTCCTGGTCACACATGCTCAGACATCACCTCTCCTCTCAGGCAGCTACTGAGTGTTCAAACCCCAGGTGCTGTCATTCTACTCCTGTCCTCTGTAGTAATTAGTCAAACAGTGCAAATAAATAAAAAAAAGAAACCTTAATCAGGTTTGTGCATTGATAAAGAGAAAAAAAACACAGGTTTGGTTCCTGCAGGGATTCGAACTTAGGACCCTTGTACCTGGAGGCAAAAGCTTTACCTTTCAGCTACTCACAATGCTTTACATAAACAGACCTTTCTTTGACTACAGAGAGGAAAGGCCTGGTGATGTCATCCTGCTAGGTCACATGATATGCAATTCAAACAAATCACACACGCCACCTTCTGAGCGCACAGAGCTAAAGAGCTGGATGCAGGAGGTATGAAATGAGATTGTGGCAAAACCACTTTAAATGAACTCTTTAGTTAACAGAATGTGTTTTACATACTAACCACCTTCTGATTTTTGTCAGTAAGATTGTTAAGGTAACTATGTTTATAGCTTTACTAACTTATCTGTATTCCAAATAATTCACCCTCACACAACATATACATATAATATAGGTTTATATAAAACGCTACCATAGTCATACACTTTTTATTAGTCTTCTATTTCCCGTGGAGCAAGATTGGGTTTGCTGTGCTGCCATATGCTGTTGTTTGCTCCTTAGGCTCCTGTTTTTTTACTGCCCGCAGACAGTACAATAAGCCATTCCAACCAAGATGAAGTACGCCAGGCAGCCTGCCAGCTGCATCATCGACATTTATATTTACTGTTTGCTTAGTACCAACTGTTTCTCTCTTCAGTGTTCTTCTTTTATCTCGTAACTGAAATAGTTAATATTCGTCATACAGCTCTGTTAACTCCAACAGGTTTCACAATTGAAGAGTAGCATGTTTTCCCTATGTTCCATTATTAGTGTATATAGCACATTATGTTTATCACTGTGTGATACGTAAAGCCAGTACTTTTTAGAGATTTATTTTTTTTGAACTTAATGAAAAGTAAGAGAATATTTTCTTCTAGACGTTATTTCATTCAGTGAGAACTATTACGGCAGACAGATTGTTTTTTTTTTTATAAAGTTTTTACCTTAATGTATGCGACTGTTTTTTAAACATTTGCACTAATGAGAACACAGTCTCTGCAAGTAGCATAATTCCAGCACTAAAAGAATATGCAACACAGGTTTGCTACAGTATTTTTCATCTTAATTAAGTCTAATACCAGAGTTATTATGTGTTAACAGGGTTGTAGAATTTATTAACAGGGTCGTCTTATCAAAACAACATTAAAATGCAGTTTGGGCATTTGTTTCATAAATTAATCCTGTAAAAAACTGCAGTATATTATGTTTTGCCTAAGAATGTGAATTTATTATTTACTGTCTCGATTGGATTTCAGATTTAAAGAATTGTAAGAGATGTTCGTGTTTTTTCTTGCTATGAAATATGTATATGAAAATCACTGCTACCACCCTTTGTAGTTACTATGGGTCAGATGTCAGTTGGGGAATAGATCTTACAGGAAAATATGACCTGTTTTGTTTTGGAATCAATTCTGTCTAAGATGTATGAAATATATGAGGACCTGTCACCTTTTTGTTTGGTTTTCTTTTGTGCGCATTTAAAGATTTTTTTTTAATTCAAATTTTTTAGAATTTGAAAATACAGTATACATTTTGATCATTTATTGCCAGTAGCCCTTATTCCTTTCTAAGGGGATTGTCTCTAAGTCTCAACCCACTGCGATTAGCTGTTTACCCTGAGTTCAGTAGCTACTAAAATGTAGGCAGCTACAACTGGTTATATTCCACTCAATTACATATATGAGCAGCCATGCAATACAGCTTCATGCTGGGTCTTCAAGCAAGAACCCTTCTTCCCAGCTGCTGTCCACTCTGGCTAATAAAGTGGGAATCCAAATACCCTTCCCCCTAAATGATAAGGAAAAATAAAGTAATTACTATAAAACATAAAAGATGACAGGTTTTCTTTAATGTGATGCTTATTATTTTCTAGACCAACTCATGAAGCAAAAGTAAAAATCCTTTCAAATTAAACTTATTATACACATATTCTGTGCATGGCATGTTTTATCTGATCTTGTACACAATTGATTGAACAGCACATTCGAGCATCCAGTGGTGACAATGCTTAGCCCCTTAACTTCCCATGGACGCTAAGGGGCCTTCCCACACAGCCGCCGGGTGTTAGCGGCTAATTGTAGCTAACACCCAGCGGTTACAGCACGGAGGGATGCCGCTGCCTGCCCGCGCTGTTCAACCCCAGTGCCACGCACCGTTCTTCACTGCAATCGGAGTCCCCGCAGCTGTGGAGAACCGATGCCTGGACATGGCAGCGGGAAGCTTTGTGAAAGGCCTCCGTCGCTGCCATGTTTTGAATTTCCCCACTTCTGGCCCCAGGCAGGAAGTGGGGAGACCGCCATCTTGGTACACCCTAATGCATTAGGCTGTATTAACGATCGCGCCCCCTAGTGGTGAAGCGCCCTAGGGGGGGGTCGCAATGTTAAAGTAAAAAAAATAAAGTTTTAAAGTGTAAAAAAAAAAGTATTAAAAGTTCAAATCACCCCCGTTTCGACATTTTACAAATAAAATAATAAAAAGTTACACATATTTGGTATCGTCACGGCCGAAAAAGTCCGATCTATAAAATATAACATCATTTATCCTGTACGCTGAACACCGTAGAAAAAAAATTCCAAATGCTAAAATGGCGGATTTTTCGTGGGTCATTCCATGTCTGCTAAAAATTGGAATAAAAGTGATAAAAAATGTTGCAAGCATTCCAAACTGCTAGCAATAAAAAGTACACTTCAGCCCGCAAAAAATTCACCCTCACTGACATCCATAGGTGTTAGCACAAAAAAGTTATTGGTCGCACAAAATGGCGCCGCGGCGCAAATTTCAAAAATAGAAAATGTTTGGAATTTTTTTACGGTACCAAAACATAATGGAAACCTACATTTTTGGTATTTCCGGATGCATATCAGCCTGTAGAATACAGAAAACACATTATATTTAACTAAGATTGAACACCGTAAAAGCAAAACACCCGCAAACATGGCACAAGTATGTTTTTTTTCACTTGGATTTTTTTTCTGTTTCCCAGTATATTCTATAATACAGTGAATAACACCATTAGAAAGTACATCTCGTCCCGCAAAATAAAAGCCCTCATGTGTCTTTGTAGGTGGATAAATAAAAAAGTTATGAGTCCGGGAAGGCGAGAAGGGATAAACGAACATGTCAACAAAAAAATGCAAGGTCCTTAAGGTTTTTTTTTAACTTTGTGGAGCTAAACATTGTCTTAGAAATATCTGCTTATGTGAATATTTGCCATTAGCAAATAATCCAGTATCATTCTATATTCAGGCAGTCCCCGGGTTACGAACGGGATAGGGACTGTATGTTTGTTCTTAAGCTGAATTTGTATGTAAGTCGGAACAGGTAGATTTATTAATCCCTTCCTGATGGACAGTCATAATAATATGACTCTAATTGTTTTTTCCTCCTCGCCTTCTGAAAGCCATAACTTTTTTAATTTTTCACCTAAATAGACGTATGAGGGCTTTTATTTGGCTGGGCAAGATATACTTTCTAATGGTGTTATTCATATTACCAAATAATATACTGGGAAACCGCAAAAAAAAACCTAAGTGGGGCAAATGTTAAGAAAAACGTATTTGCGCCATGTTTGCGGGTGTTTTGATTTTACGGTGTTCAATCTTCGGTAACAATTATGTATTATCTGTATTTTACAGGTTGATACGCATCCGGCAATACCAAATATGTACAGTTTCCATTGTTTTTTGTACTGTAAAAAAATTCCAAACATTGTCTGTTTTTGAAATTTTTGCCGTGCCACCATTTTCTGCGACCAATAGCTTTTTTGTACTAACACCTATGGAAGTGAGGGTGCATTTTTTTACAGGCTGAAGTGTACTTTTTATTGCTAACAGTTTGGAATGCGTGCAACATTTTTGATTAAATTTATTCCAATTTTTATAGGACGTGAAATGACTAAAAAATCCGCAATTTTGGCATTTGGAATTTTTTTCTCCTACAGTGTTCAATGTACAGATAAATTTAATAAATGTTATATTTTAATAGATCTGACTTTTTCGGATGCGGCAATACCAAATATGGTGAAAGAGGGGTGAATTGAACTTTTAATACTTTATTTTTTTTACATGTTAAAATCTTTCAACTATTCTTTTTTTACTTTAACTTTGAGTTTCCCTAGGGCGCTTCAGTACTAGGGGGCTCAATCATTTCTACAGCCTAATGCATTGCATATACAATGCATTAGGGTGTACCAAGATGGCGGTTTCCCCAATTCCTGCCTGGGGCCAGAAGTGGGGAAATTGAAAACATGATAGCGATGGAAGCCTTCACAAGGCATCCAGCTGCCATGTACAGCAATCAGGACACAGCGATCTCGCTGCTGATGTCCGATCGCAGTGAGGAATGGTGCGCGGCACCATTTATTATTGATTTAGATGCCGCAACGTCTAGGGTTAAACAACGGGGGAGGAGGGGCTGGGGTGCTTTCCCGCGCTGTAACCGGTGTTAGCTGCGATTAGCCGCTAACACCCGCTGGCTGTGTAGCAAGATCGCACTGTGATCCCGCTACAAAGTCGCTTACCGGTATGAGGGGCATATCCGTACGTCCAATGTCAGCAAGGGGTTAAATGTAACTCCAGCACAAAACGTTTCTTTTTAGCTTTGGGTAGTAGCTTTGGTTTTGCTGTCTGTGCCCCTGTTAAAAAGATTTCACCTCATTTTAACCTCATCTGCTGCTGTGGCATGCTGGAACTTATCTGCTATGGAGCTACAAGTGCCAGCATGCCCCGAAAGTCTCCATTTGTAACTAGGGACAGATTTAAGTCGAAACTATGTACGTCAGGGACTGCCTGGATAATATGGTCTAAATAGTATAACTGACAGCTTCCCACTTGCATTATTAGCAACCAATTTTAATCGATCTAAATGCAGTGTTTTACAAAGAAGTGCATATTTAGAATTTTATTTTGAAGAGCACATTGTGGTGTTCACCATGGAGACTAGTCAGATTCCAGCTGTCACTGTTTTAAAATAGGTTTGCAAATCAAACAACTCTTTTCTTCCATGTTTTACTTCTTTTCTATAAAACCATAATACGTTTTTACATAATGTCATCACTGACATAAAAATGTGTCGATAACACATTTCTATCTATAACCAGTCGTCTCTGTTGGTGTGGTGCACTGAACAAAAGAATTACCTGTTTGACCTGCTTCAAAGCTGTTTCTCCGCAATGTCACAAAGATAGCACATGCCGCATTAGGCAGTAAAACACATGATTTCATGATTGGCTACATTTGAAAGAAAACAAAAGTGAACCATTTGGAGTATGGTCTCTGCAATTGTTACTAATAAAATGTGTTATTCATTTAGTTTGACTATTATAATTTATAAGACGGACCACATTTAATAAATTATCCTATAATTTAAAATAGTCTAAATTAATAACAAACATCCATTGAAGAGGATTATTTTATCAATGCTCCCTACAAATGTGTCGGAATTCATCAATATTTCTGGGATGCCTTGGGTGCGCAGCCCTCTTCAGGTTATGCCACAACATCTGGTTAAGATCAGGAATCGGACTTGGCCATTCCAAAACACGAGTCACCTGTTTCAATCATTTTTATCATTTTTAGTTGATTTACTTGTGTGATTTGGATCATTGTCTTGATGCATCACCCAACAGTTCCTCAGCTTGAGGTCATGGACAACTGACGTTATATTCTCCTCTATACATGTTTAAATACATTGCTCCTTTAGTGATTGTAGAACATCGAGGCCCTGAGGCAGGAAGGCTGCCCCATGCTATGATGCTCCTCCACTATGCTTCACAGGTTTTAGTGTTCGCAGTGTTGTACATTTTTCCAAAAATAATTCTACTTTTGTCTTATCCGTCCATAAAACATTTTGCTAAAATCATTTTGAAAAATCCTAGTGCTTGAAAATGAGACATTCTGCACCTTATATCTTTTGACAGCTTTACCCTTGTTCTTGCTCATGTTCATCATGTTTGCTTCTGCGATTTTTCATTATCTTACCAGAATGTACTGGCTACAGTCCTGCATTTTCTCCATGTATAAACAAAGGGGTGAGGGCAGATTTACAATGGAACTTGTGCCCAAAAAACTGGCATGCATACCCAACACCAAAATCTTTTTTTCAGTGCTTTTTCTTTCCACTTTTTTGTGCCTTAAACTAGTGGCTTTTTGGAAAAGCAGCATGGCTTGACATGGCCAATGATGTGATGGTACATGCTGTAGTTATAAAGGAAACAATAAATTTAAAGGTATACCAGGACATTTTTTGAGTGAATGTAAGTGCACAAGTCCATGATGTCAAGCTGAAGAGACATTGGGTTATGCAACAAGGCTAAAATCAGCCAGAAAATGTTTGAAAAAGAGAAAAAAAAATCCTGAAGCATGACCTGAGGAGTGCTGTACACGCAAGGACTCTCAAAAATATGTATGAACTGAAATACATTTACAACAAGGAATAGCCTAAAATTTCTCCTCAGCGTTGTGAAAATCTCATTTGCAGCTAAAAGAAACAATTGATGGAGGTGATTGCTGCTAAGTAAATCTCCAGGGTATTCAATTGAACGGTTCACTAAATGTTGCTTCATGCCATGTGGATGTTTATTGAATCTGCTTAATAAAATACACGGCAGTACAACAGTTTGTGCATAATTAGTTTAGTTAGATTGTATTTGTCTACAATTGTGTCAGTGAGGTCTGAATGGCAAGTAAACCCTCACACCGACCAATTTATTGGTTTCCTCTCCTTAAGAGAGATTTTTCCCCTTTCCCGAAGCCACTCTTGCCTCTCACCCACCCAAACCCAGTAAGTTTACACTGCACTGACGAGGGGGCAAATACCCGAAACACCTGTCTGTAGTTGTACTTGACTGGTTTGGCTCAAACCCCTTTCACTTTTGTAGGTACTGCGGTACATGTGACCCTGAGGATAACTACATCCAATAGAGTGCGCTGTGGAGCTCCTCAGCTCTTTTCCCATAAGCCATTGCTTTATGCAAAACAGTTAGTGAGGTCTGAATGGCAAGTAAACCCTCACATAGACCAATTTATTGGTTCCTCTCCTTAAGGAGAGACTTTTTCCCTTCTACAATTGTGGCTGAGATAAAAATCAGATCACATTTTATTAGTTATGAGTGCAGACTGCAGGTTATTCCAAGAGATTCACTTTTTTTATCTGTATTTTCTCACCTTAAATAATGTAGTTTTGTCCTTGTAAGATCAATCTGTCACCTTTGCTGTGTTTTATTAGCTTTCTTCATTCTAATCAACCAATAATAGTCCTTATATTTTTTTCACGTTCAAAATCACTAGTTGTCTTTCCTTGTCCACAATTACTAGAAAAAATAAATACTTTCCATTGCTAGTGGGATTCATTGTTGTAATGCAGTCAATCATCACATTTATAAGTGCTCCGCTTAGTTCGCTTGTATTCCACTAAAAGTAAATTAAATAAATACCCACCGTGGCATCCGTGCTATTGGTTTTCCAATTTGAGGTTGAAAAAGCATATTTTAAGTAGGGATTGGTTGCAATACCAGACTCGGCATATAAACAAGAGTGGAGCTGCATTTGAAGTTAGCAGCCTTGTTTTCTAATCTCATACAACAGCTACTATTTTTGCAATGGTATGAATTTTTTTTTACATTTTTAAAAAATTTTATGTAGAAGTTTTGGCCAAAATATTTATTTAGACATATCATTTGGGATGTATTTTAAAAAAATTCAAACATCCTCTGTCTATTTACACTGTGTTGACATCTCTGTAACGTGACTGCAGTTTTCACTTCCCATCCTGTTGTGTTCGCTGTGGATAATATTTATCAGATGCTGTGGGTGAAGTATTAACGTCAGCAGTTAACACAGAGGTATTTATTTCATAAATACGTATCAACATTTTGTTTTTATTTTTAAATTAGACATTTTTAGTATGACTACTGCAAAAGGGTAAAAATGTTAAACCAATGACCAACATTTTCAATTACAAATTAAAATACAGAGACATTATACACTGATATGAATAGGAATGGTGTAATACTATATTTCTTCTGTGGTGGTGCTGCAGGAAATCCAAACATTAAAGGGGTTGTCTCGCTACAAAGAATAGCTTTCAAAATGTAGGGAACACAGAATAAAGATATTTTCCAAATATATTGCTTTGTTTATCTGTTTTTGTTATGGAGATACAAGTGAATTTATGATCTCACTGGCTATTTCTGTTCCCTCAGTGACCGACCTGTAGACATCTCTCTCCCCTGCTGTTTGTTCATGTATAGATCAAGTGAATTTATCACACTCACTGGCAATTCTTTCCTGGCCTGCAGTAGAAACTCTTCTGCTGTTTATCTGAACTTGCAGACAAAAGCCACTAATTACTGCTGTTTACTTTAGATAAACCTCCTGCTAGTAGTTTCACAGAGCTTCTAATCTAATTTAATTAGCAGCTGAAAACAGGAGTTGAATACACAGAGTGAATGCACAGGGAGCTCTTATGCTAATTACAGTCAGTGTGACCAGAAAGTGAACGGATGCATCTATGAATCTCTCGTGGAGAGACAACCCCTTTAAGGGGGCTGTCTCACTACAAGGAGTGCTTTTTATGTTAAAGATCTTGCAAAAACAAGTCACTTTGCAATATGTGTCCATTAACAGTGTCCTACCTATTCTCAGATATCCGCTCTTGTATGGGCTGCATCAACTCCTCAGGTCGCTATAGCTACAGACCTGTTTGATCTCTCCTGATAGGCTGCCAGCGCTGGTCGTTATAGCTACAGACCTGGCTTCTACTTCAGCCTAGTGGAAGCCAGTAAACACATCCTGAATTCAAAGTGAAACCAAGAAAACAGGACTGAGGTAAGATGAATCAATGTAGTGAGACAACCCCTTTAACTACCAGGTTTACCCACAGATTACAACTATTGGCTGGAGAAAGGGGACACTTTGTGATTAGCTTTTTTCTCAACAGACCATTCTACCACACATAGGGATTATTAAAAGATGAGAAGCAACTCAGTAATGTATTGTTTTCTGTTTGTGTTTTCAAAACTTTTTTCTATGTATTTCCTATTTACCTAGCTAAAGTAACGGAGTATACCAAACTTTGAAAAACTGGTGCAATTGTATAATGGTTATGTAATCAATATACTTTTGTTAGTCTAAGAACTAAATTATGGTCACTATTATTATTTCTTACCCGTCTTAATCTATTTACGTCAATTCAAAATGACATCATGTAATGTCTCCAGTTCCCTAGCATCAAATTATATGTATACGAAAATAGGGTTTTATGCTGTTAAAACTTTTCCTGGGAAAGCAACCATGCACATTAATTTGACTGATAACACTGGGGAACACTCATTTTGGTGCCTTAAAAGTTGGAACCATTTTTGAGTATTTTGAGGTGCTGATTCTAAAAATGTCACAGCTCTAGTTATGGAGACAAGGCATTGCCATCTTACGTTACCTTAAGTATATGCTGCTGAAAGTAGTAGTCACTCAATATTTTACTAAAGAAACGGGGGAAATTCGTGTGGACCAGAAAATACATAAATTTTGAAACATTTAAAAAACACATGCAAACAAAAACATGAGTAAATTAAATTCTATTCATCTGCACTACATATTAATAAAAATTTATCACATGAACACTGTAGAATCATGTAATCAGCATCTCGTAAACTCCAGCAGAAAAAGATGGATGGGATTTTCAAACTCAGCAGCGCTCAAATACCAAAAATAAGGTCAAAATTTCTAGGCACCCCCAAATTTTTTGGGGGGGTTCTACAGTGTTATTATTGCACATCAAAAATAGAATCACACATACACAACGCACCACATCTACAAGCAGTGCAATGTAGATAATAGTGAGCATTTCATTGTACTGAGAGAAGAAAGACAAGATAAATGGTCTCTGCAGCAAAGGGTTAAAATCAAAGGGTTCAACAGTATTGTAGATAAAGTCAGCTATTAATTGGATTTATTTGGATCCCTACAAAGTGTAAATGAAATCTGAATTTATAATCTATGTGTAATGCGGAGGTGGATTCGCTGGACCACCGCAAGCGATGATAGTTAAGCCACGCCATGGAGCGGAGTCTAAGTAGCCCCCGGTGTTCACCTGAGCCCGCTGCAAAGCGGGATGGACTTGCTGCGGCGTGAGGCTACCAGGTCGCTACCCTTGACGTGACTTGCTTGCGGCGGCGGCCGGGGTAATGCGTGGTACAGAATCAGGATCCGGAGACGTAGTCGGGGACAGGTAGGAGGTCAGGACGGGCGGCAGTTGTTCGTGGTCAGAGACAGGCAGAAGGTCAGGACAGGCGGCAAGCAAGGTCAGGACAGGCGGCAAGCAGGCAAGGTCAGGACACGTAAGCAGGCGGACTGGTACACGGGTAGACAAGACGCACTTCTGAATACAGACTAGGCACTCCAAACACACACCAACGAACTGGCAGAGAGTGAAGGAGGCATGCACACTAAATAGGGTCAGCGGCCAGTGATGGCCAATTACTGGCCCGCTATCCCTTTAAATCCCGACTGTCAGAGCCAGACACAGGAGCGGGGACTGGTGAGTACGGGGTTTCCTGGGCAGGAGCAGAAGGACAAGGGCTGCGGGCAGCAGTGGCACCCGCGCCGGACCAAGTAAGCGCAGGGGGACGGCCGCGGCGGGCCGGGGCGCCAAGCCCCATGACAGTACCCCCCCCTTAGGTCTCCCCCTCTTCCTTAGTAATTTAGAGAGGAGATCAGGGGACAGGTTGGCCTCTGGTTCGCACAAACGCTCCTCCGGACCGAAGCCCTTCCAGTCAATAAGGAAGAACCGCTTCCTTCTCACCGTCTTCTCCGCCAACACCTCCTTGACCTCAAAGATGTTATCTGTATTAGCGACAGGAGAAGTGAGACAGATCTACGGGAGAAGCGGTTCAGCACCACCGGCTTGAGGAGGGACACATGGAAGGCATTCGGGATACGTAGGGTCGGGGGCAAGCAGAGCTTGTAGGATACTGGATTCAGTCGCCGATGTACCACAAAAATGCCCAAGTATTTGGGGCCCAACTTGTAACTGGGCACTTTGAGGCGGATGTACTTGGTGGATAACCAAACCCTATCGCCCGGCTCAAATAGGGGCGGGGACCTACGATACCTGTCAGCCTGAAGTTTGGTGCGAGCAGAAGCCCGCAGCAGGGCCTGTCGTGTGAGTTGCCAGAGAGCGTTGATGTCCTTTACTTGGGCATCCATGGCAGGGACAAGAGACGATGTAGCTAGGGGGAGAGGAGGGCGGGGATGTAACCCAAAGACGACAAAAAAGTACGAGGCCCCAACGGATTCCAAATCTAAAGAGTTATAGGAAAACTCTGCCCAGGGGAGAAGATCGGACCAGTTATCATGACGAGCGGACACAAAATGCCGCAAGTAGGTACCCAACACCTGGTTAACCCTCTCTACCTGCCCGTTAGTTTGAGGGTGGTATGCAGATGAAAAATCTAGCTGAACCTGCAACTGACAGCACAGAGCCCGCCAAAATTTACCAATAAACTGGACTCCCCTGTCAGAGACAATATGCAAAAGGAGACCGTGCAATCGGAAAACATGACGGAAAAAATGTTGGGCCAGCTGGGGGGCAGAGGGTAACCCAGGCAGAGGGATAAAATGAGCCATTTTGGAGAAACGATCAGTCACCACCCAGATGACTGTGTTTCCAGATGAGGGCGTGAGATCTGTAACAAAGTCCATGGTGACATGGGTCCAGGGTTTTTCCGGCACAGGGAGAGGCTGAAGAAGGCCCGCAGGTTTGAGATGAGGGACCTTATTACGGGTGCAGGCCAGAACAAAGTCCCTGACATCTTGAGCGCGGGTGGGCCACCAGTAATAACGGGAGACCAGCTGTAGAGACCTATGGACTCCTGGATGCCCAGCTGTTCGAGATGAATGTCCCCACTTCAGGATTCTAGACCGCAAGGCAGGGTGCACATAAGTCTTCCAGTGAGGCAAGTGTTGAAGATCCACGGGGGCAGCCGTGACGAGCCGTTCTGAAGGCACAATGTGCTGTGGAGGAGACTCAAGAGCCACCGTATCCGAAGAACGAGATAGGGCGTCAGCTTTGTTCTTCCCGGCTGGCCGAAAGTGCAGAAGGAAGTCAAAACGGGCAAAAAAGAGCGACCATCTGGCCTGCCGGGGATTCAGGCGTTGAGCCAACTGAAGATATAGGAGGTTTTTATGGTCCGTGAAGATGTTAATAGGGTGACGAGCCCCCTCCAGCAGGTGACGCCACTCTTCTAGAGCCAACTTTATGGCCAGTAATTCGCGATCACCAATGGTATAATTCTTCTCGGCAGGAGAGAAAGTTTTGGAGAAAAATCCACAAGTAAGCAGTTTACCCGAGGAAGATCTCTGCAGGAGGACAGCACCGGCACCCACAGAGGAAGCGTCCACTTCCAGAATGAATGGGCGGTTAGGGTCCAGGCGAGACCGAACCGGAGCAGATGTGAATGCAGATTTGAGACTGGTTGAGTGAAGCTTCTTGAGCTTCAGGGGGCCAGGATTTGGGATTGGCATTTTTCTTAGTTAGAGCCACCAGGGGAGCCACAAGTGTAGAGAAGTGTGGGATAAATTGTCTATAATAATTGGCAAATCCCAAAAAACGTTAAATGGCCCGAAGGCCCACCGGCTGTGGCCACTGTAACACTGCGGAGAGTTTTGAAGGATCCATCCGGAGATCCTTATCAGAGACAATGTACCCTAAGAAGGGTAGGCTGGTACGTTCAAAGAGACACTTCTCCGGTTGGGCAAGAAGCTGATGGGTGCGGAGTCGCCTGAGGACCTGGCGGACGTGGTGGCGATGAGTTTCCAGATCAGGAGAAAAAGTTAGAATATCGTCCAAGTAAACAATAACACAGACGTAGAGTAGGTCCCGGAAGATCTCGTTGACAAAGTTCTGAAACACAGCAGGGGCATTGCAGAGACCGAATGGCATAACCAGATACTCGAAGTGGCCATCCCGTGTATTAAACGCCGTTTTCCACTCATCGCCTTCTCGTATGCGAATTAAGTTATAAGCACCGCGTAGATCCAGCTTGGAAAAGATTTTCGCGTCACACAAGCGGTCGAAAAGTTCTGAGATCAAGGGCAGAGGGTAACGTTTTTTTACTGTAATTTTATTTAAGCCCCGATAGTCGATGCAGGGCCGGAGAGACCCGTCTTTTTTTCTCTATGAAAAAGAAGCCGGCTCCTGCTGGAGACGAGGACTTACTAATGAAGCCTTTACGGAGGTTCTCAATGATGTACTCTGACATAGCCTTAGTCTCCGGGACGGAGAGGGGATAGACCCGGCCCCGGGGAGGAGTACAGCCAGGTTGTAGATCTATGGGACAATCATAAAGCCGGTTTGGAGGTAGAGTTTCGGCCTATCTTTCCGAAAAGACGTCAGCAAAGTCCCAGTATGGCATTGGTAGGCCTGGTGGAGGCTTGGTAAATTTCAGGGAGCCGACCTGAGGAGCAGGTTGCGGCTTCGACAGGCATCGCGAGAGACATGCGGAACCCCAACGCATGACTTCTACTGTGCTCCAGTCCAAGGTCGGGGTTTGGTTCTGCAACCACGGGAGGCCCAGAAGGATTTCAGACGAGGATCGAGGCAGGACGAGAAGTTGCAAAGTCTCCTTGTGAAGAGCCCCAATCTGCAAGTTGAGGGAAGCAGTGCGGAAGCAGATAGCGTCCTTAAGGCATTCGGCGCTGACCGAAGAGACGAACATAGGCTTCTGCAACGGAATCACTGGGAGACGAAACCTGGTCACAAGTTGGCTTATGAAATTTCCTGCAGGTCCTGAATCAATAAAGGCGGTGGCCTGAAAGGTGCTGTCCGGTGAAACACCAATACACACGGGCATGGTCAGACGGGGAGAGGCCGCTCTGACACCTAGGGTTGCCTCTCCTACGAGCCCTAGGTGCGGAAGTTTCCCGGGCACACCGGACAGTCCCCAATAAAATGGCCAGAACCGCCACAATAGAAACACAGCTGCTTCTGACGACGCTGTGAACGTTTCTCCTGGGACAGGTGGGCTCTCTCAACCTGCATAGGTTCTTCCTCGGAAACCATCGGAGGTGGAAGAGTGGGAGCCAAGCGGGGTAAACGGCGCGGACGGACGACCTCCCATTGAAGGCGGAGCTCTTGTTGCGTTTCGGCGAACTGAATATCGACTCGGGTGGCTAAGTGGATTAAGTCATGCAAATCAGCTGGTAGATCCCGAGCGGCGAGCTCATCCTTGATTTGTCCTGAGAGACCTTGCCAGAACGTCGCCACCAAAGCTACGTTATTCCAGTCCAGCTCCGAAGTTATAGTGCGAAACTGCACCGAATACTGACCGACCGTGGTGTCACCCTGACGCACCCAGAGCAGTGCTGCGGCGGCTGAAGAGGTATGGCCTGGTTCCTCAAAGACCGTGCAGAACCCCCGGAGGAAGGTTTGGAGGTCAGCTGTCAGAGGATCCCCTCGATCCCATAGTGGCGTGGCCCAAGCCAAGGCTTCTCCAGACAAGAGGCTGATTATGAAGGCCACCTTGGCACGCTCTGTAGGGAATTGATGCCCCATCATCTCGAGGTGGATAGAGCACTGGCTGATGCACCCACGGCATTTCTTGGGGTCGCCATCGTAGCGTGAGGGGAGTGGCAGATGCAGAGAGGGTCCCGAAGCCGGAGCAGGTAGAGCAATGGACACCAGAGCAACAGCTGCAGGTGCGGCGGCGGCAGCCGGTGGAGGTCGACGGGCCGCAAGGTTCTGCATCATGGCCGCTAGCTGGTCAATACATTGGCTCTGCTGGGCGACAGCCGTCGTGACAACCCGGAGGTCGGGCAAAGGTCTCCTGGCAGAATCTATGGCCAGTTCGTACTGTAATGCGGAGGTGGATTCGCTGGACCGCCGCAAGCGATAAAAGTTCAGCCACGAAAGGGAGCGGTGTCTAAGTAGCCCCCGGTGTTCACCAAAGCCCGCCACAAAGCGTGATGGACTTGCTGCGGCGTGACGCTACCAGGTCGCTACCCCTGACGTGACTTGCTTGCGGCGGTGGCCGGGTAATGCGTGGTACAGAATCGGGATCCGGAGACATAGTCGGGGACAGGCAGGAGGTCAGGACGGACGGCAGAGGTTTGTGGTCAGAGACAGGCAGAAGGGCAGGCGGCAAGCAGGCAAGGTCAGGACACGTAAGCAGGCGGACTGGTACACGGGTAAACAAGACGGACTTCTGAATACAGACTAGGCACTCCAAACACACACCAATGAACTGGCAGTGAATGTAGGAGGCGTGCACAATAAATAGAGTCAGCGGCCAGCGATGGCCAATTACCAGCTCGCTATCCCTTTAAATCCCAACCAGCCGTCGCACGCGTGCCCTAAGCAGTGGGTACGCGCGCGGCGGCTGTCAGAGCCAGACACAGGAGCGGGGACTGGTGAGTATGGGGTTTCCTGGGCAGGAGCAGAAGGACAAGGGCTGCGGGCAGCAGCGGCACCCGCGCTGGACCCTGAAAGCGCAGGGGCACGGTCGCGGCGCCGAGCCCTGTGACACTATGCTTGTGTGTCATGGTTCTATAGAATGATCTTACACTTGAAAACATGGCAATCATAAGACTACATAGCAAATATATAAATCACAGATATTAAAACAATGTCTGATACTTACTGTACTTCAAACAAGTGGAAGGGAATTATTATAAGTAATGAAGTATGTTTTTTCCCGATCAAGAAGAAGAATATGTATGCAATTACTTCATAATTTTCATTTCTAAACAAATAACAGCACAAGTCTGGAAATGCAAATTAACTTGCAGTCAATAAGAATGCTTACAGACCTACCAAGATTTTGGATTTAACTAATTTAAGGTAACTATGGCCCCAACAAGAGACTTATTAATTAAAACAATGCAAAGGATTATAAATGGAAATGGAGGGTGCAAAAGGTGTTGGTTGTTTCCAGTCAGCTATGTGTAAAATATGGGAAAACATATGAGTAAAACAAGACATGAAAGCACTAAGGATGACATGTATGAAACTTGGTGCGGATATGCCAGTTCTAACTCAATGTAAAGGTGTGTAGAATGGGACAGTATCTATAAATCTGTCATCTGTGGTTTCATAAATCTGATGTGTCGTTTCCATAGCATGTTTTTGGTGCATCCAAAGTGTTGTGTCTGAATGCGGCAGGTTTTGGCGTACAACTGTTCATACATCTATGGAACAGGGCTTCGAAAGGTTTTCTGGCTCAAAGCACACCGGAAAACTGGCGCAGCCCCGTTCATACATGTCGCCCTAAGATAGAAAATCAAAGCAATGTCTGGAAAATAGACAACACCCAACAAACCAGGGTTTTAATCTAGTACACTGAAACAGGTGTCAATGACGTAACTATAAGAAATCAGCTGAATGACAAGCGATTTATAAATGGAGAATTCAAACTGAATGAGAACTAACACCTAAACAGAAAAAATCAATGTTATATGAGGCTAAAAAGAAGTAATCGTGGCATGTAAATGAGAGTGACTTCAACCAATCACCAATCTGGATGGGCCAAGGAGATGAGGCAAAAACTCTTGTCTGGTTCCATGCCAATGAAATATATGCTCTGACTGCCTCCCTTTACTATGACGTTACATGTCAGGTAAAAGACCTAGGGATGTGGAAATAATTACCTAAAATGTCAGACAGGTTGCACAAAATGTTTGAATAGTTTTCTCATTTCTGTTGATAGAAATGTGATGGTTATGCATCTTGCCAAAGAGCAGAAAGGCATATCAGCTTAATGAGATGGCTAGCAACAAGTCCAAATCTTAATTAAATTGAAAAATTATGATAGGATTGGCATGACAAGGCTCCAGCTTGCAAAACTAATCTTTCAACTGCTCTACAAGAACAGCTTGTTCTAGAATATTGTTTATCTTTAGTGAAACCCATGCCTCAAAGACTTTAGACCATCAGAAAAGCCCAAGAAGAAGCAACAAAGTGGATATTTTTTCCTCAGTATTAAGTAATTCCATAAATATTTAATCTACTTGCCATCAATTAAAATCATTTTTTAATATTATTATATATTTTAGAGCGCCATTGATTCCAGGATGCTGTATACTCAAAGGGGGCTTACATACATTAGTACAATGGTGACAATTAATGACTAACAACTTGTACAGAGGCAGAGAGGACCCTGCCCTCCAGGGCTTATGATTTACAAGGAAGGAGGAAAGAGACAGAAGGTGAGGGGCAGTGGGATTATTGTGGGTTGTAGGCTATTCTGAAGAGATGCATTTGAAGCTGGTGAAAATGGAGAAGAGTCTGATGTGTTGGGGCAGTGAGTTCCAGAGTGTGGGGGAAGCACGGAAGAAGTCTTAGAGATGATTGCGGGAGGAGCTGATAAGAGGAGAGCAGAGTAGAAGATGCTGTGAGGGGAGATATCTGGAGATTAAGGCAGAGATGTATGGAAGGGAGAGGTTATGGAGAGCCTGTGGGTTGAGGAGAGAGGTGGATACGACAGATTTTCATTTGTTTGAGGAACCCTAATGGTCAGCTATTAAACATTGTTTTGTGTATTACCTGTGATTTGTGTTTAGAAAAAAACTGAGTAAACATCTTTAGTATTAAATAGTGTTATAATTCTATAACTTCTTTTAGTTGTTGTACTTGCCGGATTCTCTTATAGATTTTAGTTCATCACCAGGGAACTTAAGGAGGACAAATTATGATTAACTTATGAAAAAAACTGATACAAGCAGGCAACTCCTTTAAAGTGTAAAAAACTTTATTCCTCATTTACGAGATCTACTCAGATTCCAGGCATTTTATGCATATAAAAAATTTGGTTTATGATCTATCATATGTGGGTTGGGGTTCTGTAATCAGCGCTTGAAACAATACAAGGAAAATCAAAGTATTTTTTCTCTGTGAACTAGTTGATTGATTTTCTAAAAGGCTATTTAAATTCCGATAAAGTTATTTTGCCCATAATCATGCCAACTAGAATCATAGAGTGATACACAAAACACAATCAGAAAATAGGCTCTCACACAGACATTAATTACATGTATGATATTGTGTATCTAGGATTTTTTTTAAATATTCACTACAATGTAATATCTGGCAACTGTAACAAAATGTTAACTCTACCTTTCTGCACTTTAGTTCCACCACCCTTATTTTGCTGGCTTCTTGGCTGGACTCTGATGTGCTCGATAATTAACTATTATTTTTAATATTTATTAGTTAGTGACTAAAATAATCATTACTGAAAAAGGTTTTTGTCATTTTTTATGTAAGAACCATACAACAGTGTTTTATTAATAATGTACATGTCAAAGCATCAACTTTTATTACATAATAAACTGCCCAATACTTTAGGCTCCACTTGAAAGAGAACAATTTGAGCATCTTTGGTCTATTATTACATGACTTGTTCACACATTTTATGAGTTTGCTTCATGCTGTCAAACTGACAACAAGATATACAACACCTTCCGGACAATGATTACTGCACCTGTTCTGAAATATGCTGACAGGCACCTCGTAGGGTTTGTTTCTATATGAATATAGAGCCAAATTGAGAAAGATATATTTGTTTCAGAAAGGTTGCATTAATCATTGCTAAAAATAGGGAAAAAAACTTCTGAATTTTGTTTTCTATGGCACCGCTGCTTAATTCCTGTGAATTCTGTGCAAATGGTAATGCAACAGAGAAGACCACTTATATATTGGCATAAAATTGCCATAGCATTAAACCTACCTGCCTAATATTCTGTATCTGTGACCCAATGAGGTATGGATCCCACATGGCCTCTGACAGTAATTGTCTTATCGGACATTAAAGGGCTTGTGTGAGAAACCCCAAAAAATAAGAACATATGGTTGAGGAATACTAAAGATAAGCAGTAAGTATCACAATCCAGTGTATGAACTAGTTATAAACACTGTTATTTTGCATAATACTGCCATGTTGGAGCTTTCTCCTCACTGGGCTAGTGAGCAGAACTACAGTTGCTAGGTGTGCTGCTTGAAAACTACATTTCCCACGACAGCTTCCTCCCAGCTGGGTTATAGTTTCTATATACTATATCCACACCACATTTATATATATATATATATATATATATATATATATATATATATATATATCATATATGTACACTTTTATATGAAACAGTCTCCTTTCTACACTGCAGAGCTGTCCCTCACACCACAAATCTCTCAGACTGACTATAGCACACATGCTCAGTTATGCCAGTCAGCATTACCAGGAAGTAACTCAGAGTCTGTCCTACTGCTGTACTCTGCATTCCAGCATAGGTTTCTGCACAAGAAGGAGCCCTGTGACCATTTTCTTCTGCTATAATGATTATCCCCTAGACAAAAGCAGCAGACTTTTCTAATTAAAGGCATTTAGGCTTTTTTCATTATGACATGTAGTTTATGTATTCATTTTTCTTCTTTTCCAGGAGATCCCCTTTAAGGTATTATCAGCCAATCCTTTCAGTGCTGTAAATTACGTGGAAAAAAATCCTTGGTATTGGGCTTGTTTTTTTTAGCATATCCCATGATGCTCCATGAGACTGAGATGTGGAGAATTTGAATTTTAAGTCAACACCTTGAACTATTTTTATGTTCCTTGCAGTGGGGGAGGGCACTGGTAAGAGACCACTGACATTAGGAAATGTCATGAAGAGGTGTAGTTGGTCTACAACAATACATAGGTAAGCAGCATTCACATGAATGGCAGGAGTCCAGGTTTCCACACAGAATATTACCCAGAGCATCACATTGCCTCTTTTACCTTTCTTCCTATTATACTTTGAGGCAGATAAATCAATACTGTCTAATACTAAGAAAGTGTAATGTTAGACTAGACAGACTTAAATACACCACATTTATCAAAGTGTTGATCTGGCACAAGTTTAGACTGTCTAGTCTAAGTTTACATTTTTCTATTAGTTGGCTTCACTTAAAATTTTGCCGTCGGCATTTCATGCTAAACCATGTCTTTTTTCCACTAAGTTACACCTCTTTTACTGAGGCCATGTCCATTTTGTCAGACACGACACTGAAGTATCTTGAAACTGTCTAAAACACATAATGAATGTGATATAAAGCATATAAGCAAATATTTTGTTGCACATTGCACCAGAATGCTGATACAAGAACTATAATAAATGTGCCTAAATGTGAGGGGGAGGGGCATTTCTAGAAGTTTCTAAGTACTGCATACCTTGAACACCACAAGAGACCTGCAATTTTGGAGACGCTCTGACCATTGTCAAAGTTGCTCAAATCCTTATGCCTGGCCATTAATTCTTCTTCCAACACATCCAAATAATTAATTTTCTCCAGTTAAATGGGTGTTTCAAGAGTTGTAAAATCTCATGTCTGTCGGGGCATGATTAAAAATAGAAGGAAAGTTTCATACTTATCTCCCGGATGCTCCTGTTCAGTCCTGATCAACCTGATAATAGAAGTGAACAGTCATCGTTCACATGACAGGTGTACCCAATAACCATGACTGTGATGAACAGTTCATTGTTGCTACCGGGTTGGACGGGATGGGTGCCGTGGCTGAATGGGAGCATCTGGGAGGTAAGTTTCAACCTTTCTTTCTATTTTTAATAAGCAGCCACTTTAACTGTGGTGGAGAACTAGGTACAACAAAAATTTATGTCACTGGACCAAAGTTGGCCTGGTTCACCAACATACCAGAGCATCCTTCAGATTTAGCAGAACACTTTGGAGCTAATCTTTTGCCAATAGGGTCTATTTTTATAGTTGATTTACAGTGCCTTGCGAAAGTATTCTTCCTCCTTGAACTTTTTAACCTTTTGCCACATTTCAGGCTTCAAACATAAATATATAAAATCTTAATTTGTTGGTGAATAATCAACAACAAGTGGGACACAATTGTGAAGTGGATCGAAATTTATTGGATATTGTAAATAATAAAAAACTAATAAGGGGGGCGTGCAAAATTATTCGGCCCCTTTACTTTCAATGCTGCAAACTCACTCCAGAAGTTCAGTGAGGATCTCTGAATGATCCGATGTTGTCCTACATGATTGATGATGATAAATATAATCCACCTGTGTGTAATCAAGTCTCCGTATAAATGCACCTGCTCTGTGATAGTCTCAGGGTTCTGTTTAAAGTGCAGAAAGCACCATGAAGACCAGGGAACACACCAGGCAGGTCCTTGATACTGTTGTGGAGAAGTATAAAGCCAGATTTGGATACAAATAGATTTCCCAAACTTAAAACATCCCAAGGAGCACTATGCAAGCGATCATATTGAAATGGAAGGAGTATCAGACCACTGCAAATCTACCAAGGCCCGGCCTTCCCTCTAAACTTTCATCTCAAACAAGGAGAAGACTGTTCACAAACGCTCTCCATCCAACATCACTGAGCTCGAGCTGTTTTCAAGGAAGAATGGACAGGAATTTCTCTCGATGTGCAAAACTGATAGAGACACACCCAAGCGATTTGGAGCTCTAATAGCAGCAAAAGGTGGCGCTAAAAAGTATTACCTTAAGGGGGCCGAATAATATTACACGCCCCCACTTTTCAGTTTTTTTTATTTTTTACAAAAGTTTAAAATAACCAATAAATTTTGTTCCACTTCACAATTGTGTCCCACTTGTTGTTGATTCTTCACCAAAAAAATAAAATTTTATATCTTTATGTTTGAAGCCCGAAATGTAGCAAAAGGTTGAAAAGTTCAAGGGGGCCGAATACTTTTGCAAGGCACTGTACAATACCCAATAAGATCTTATTGATAATACATCCTATCCGTGCACAGATACAGCTTTATAAATGAAGGGTGGGCCTCGGTATAAATTTCTCTAGTGGGCTAAAGGAAATGAAGTCCGACACTGCTCTGGACCCATTTTATTGTTACAGTCCATTGTAGCAGCCAGGGAACGTACTATTTTGCTGCTCTCAGACTCCACATCATGTATTACATTTGAGAGGATGAGAAAGAATATATCCACATTTAAAGGCATTTCTACGATGCAACAGTTACTTCTTACCGACAAACAGATGCATAAAAGCAACTGCTGTCTTTTGTAGTGATTTTAACAGTACACAAATTAGGATTCAGTACTAGGCTGCTAGGGTGAGTTCATGTGGAATGGATTCTGCATTGAAAGGTTTTTGAAATCGTGGTAGTTTTGATTATGGAGATGTTAGTACTTTTTTAAATACAGTGGTTAAATACATTGCATAGGATCTCTTGTACCTGTGCTGTTGTTTTTGTTATATACAATAAAAATAATAAAATATACTTTATACTTTATGGACCTGATTTAATCTGAAATTAAATATAGAATCGGAAAAAATACATATGTCTATCTATACATACAGAACTTTTTGGACAGAGACAGTAACATGTCAGTTGAAATGAAGGAGGCCATTCTTAGGCTGAAAAGAGAAATCTATCTTAGGATTAGTGGAAACTGTAGAATTGGCAAGTTCAACACTTATATTTATATGGTCCAACTACAGCCTAGGAAATTAAAGAACTATGTGAAAGAATCTTAAACTATTTATGCAACTTCTTTAACATCCATTGTGGCAGAGAAACAAATTTTAAATTCTGAAAATAGTGTACATGTCCAAATGCGTCTGGACTCAACTGCATAGAAATATATTTCATTATAGTCTATACTGGGACATACATAGTAGTGGCTTTTATATAAAGATCTTTTGTTATGATGTATGTGACTTTAATCCTTGATTTTTATTATTACAGCTTTTTTTTGGAATTTCGTAAATTAAAACTAATGTTCATGACCTAGCCCTTGCTAGAAAGATTTATTAATGTAACAACTAGTAGTAAGGAAGGCGGCAGTCATGAACTTCACCTTCACCATAAATTCTACAAGCTACTTAGTCTGGTTTTCCAAAATGTTAATTTTGGCAGTTTGCAGATAATTTGTATTCTGGAATTCTGTGCTAGAATGTAGAAGATATATGTATGTATTTCATTTTATAATATAGAATTTACCACAATACCACTCAACCAAACTGAATAGTATCTTCTTATATTTACTCCCCAAAATAGCTTCTGAAATACAATACTCGGAGGATGAAGGAGATAAGTTATATTCACAGTCTAATAATAATGTTTGTACGACAAGGCAGCAAAACATCTGTTGAAAGAGTGGTGTTATTTTATTTTTTTAAACAAAGGGCTCTATTGGGCAGTAAGTGAAGGATCAGTTCTTAAGGACAAGGATAAGGGTCTAAATGCCTTTGGCAAAGGTCAAATTGTGATGGGTAGATGTCTGGGTCAGAACATCTTCAGAAGGGCAGGCCGTATGGGGTGTTCTCTGTATGCAAGGGAACTGGGAATAGGGTAGAAGGTGTCAGAGGCTCATTAACATGTTTAAGGAGCAAAGTGTAGCCAAGCTTTATAGCACAAAATAGATAGATAGGTAGATAGATAAATAGATAGATAGATAGATAGTCCGCAGGTGGACTTTTCACTGTGGGGCAGAAACAGGGATCCAGCCTCTCCTTGGTGACCACTATGAATGGTGACTATCTCCACAGGCGCTACAAGTGGTTGCGGTTCTTGGATTGGAGGTGGTGCAGAGAGAGAGTGTGCACAAATTAGTGAGATAAATCAACTGCATAAACGTTACTGGAGGTAGTTTCTTAACAGTGCAGACAAGAGTCCCATTACAGCAATGCAGACATCAGAGTTAAGCAGTAATTTCCATTATATAAACAGCAGAGTCCAACAGCCATTTAGCTCTCTCCCCTCTTTTCCACAGCACTCTCTATATGGAACTTTTCTCAAGCTGACTATACTTCCACAGCACCAATGTTCCTTTTAACTGAGGGAATTAAGATGTACCAAATCATTCCAGTCTATAACTTAGCCTTGATGTATTTGGTAGGTAAACATTAGTTCCCCCAGCTAACAATGTAAATTTTATTTCTATCTGGCTGCTTGCAGTTTACTCACAGTTCTTCCAACCACATGGCAGACTTGTGGTTTCTTCTAGCCTCATGAAGCACACTACATTCAGCTATCTCAACATCCTGTTATTTGCCTTCAACCACCCCCCAGAATGCACTGAGCTGTGGGTGGGACCTAATAAAGTTAACCATTGGCTGAGACTCTGCACGGCACATTGCTTAATATTATAAGTGTAGACATATTTGAAGGAACTATATATATATACTTTAACATATTAGTGGAGTACCAAATGTATCTCCTCTTATAGCATTAGTTACAGATTACTTTTTCACATTTGTGACAGCCTTTGCTAACTGGTTGGGTTCAGGATGAATCTTGGCTCCTGTAACAAGAAAAGTAAACAAATAGTAAAGTAAAATAAATGAGCAATTTACCTTGGTACAGTCTCCAAATAAAGCGCTCATTAAAGTCTTATGTTGGCACTTGGTTCAATTTGACTTCAACCAAGATAATACTTCAAACCATAGTCCCAAAGTTGAGTAGTGAGAGCATAGTTTAAGCAATTTGACCTATTCTTGTGGCTGGCTGTGGTACGAGATGTGTCATACATGGAACCTATGGCCAAGCAAATGTAGACATAGGCACAACCTCTTCTTCTCTTGGCTCTACTGTCTCTTGTTCCTGAACAGTGAGTAGAATTTTCTCAGATTCTAGGTCACCTTCTCTAAGGCATAGTTTAATCTGGTTTTGATGGACAACTTTCTCTTTTTTGTCACTTTCTCTGATGATTTTGTATACTTGTATTCCTGGTACACAATAGCTTGCCTTAGTAGAGAAAGTTTCATTTGGTTTTCCACAATTTCCTTGGCTTCAAGTATTCTTCTTTGATGGTCTGCTACCCAATCAGAATTTTGTAGGGGACCATGCATATCTCCAGTGAGCAGATTGAGTTTAGCATCTGCAGGTAGCTTTCCTTGATGTCCAAACATTAAATAATAAGAGGTATACCCAGTGGAACACTGAGTAGTGTTGTTATACAGGTAGGTAATCTCTTACAGCAAGTCAGGCCAATTACTTATTTCATGTTGGGGCACATTTTTTCAGCATATTAATGATAGTCTTGTTCATTCTTTGAAATAGTGGGTGATACGCTGTTGTGAAACAGGGCAGACCCAAAAGCAACGCCTTGGTCTGTTAAGATCTGTTCCGGGTAACCATAAGGCCTTACAAAGTATTTCCAGAAGACTTATGTAGTAGTTCTGGCAGTCACATCTTTTATATGAACTACTACAACAAATTTGGTGTCATGATCCACCATTTTCAAAGTATAAGCATGTCCAGACCTATTTGGTTGCAGTTTGACATGATCATGTGCAACTAGTTCTCGTGGGCGATAAGTCTCAATAAAATGCAGAGGAGCTTTCTGTTCTGTACCTTCTCTTTGGCTCAGGGTACATTCTCAGCACCACTGCTCAATACCATTCCACATCCCAATCCAGTAGAAACACTCTCAAATAGTTCATTCAGTTTTCTGGCAACCAAAGGCCCTGATTGATTGTGATAGGCTTCTCAGATGAGGTTGGTTTCTCGGCTACAGTAGGCACAGTAATTCGGGTCTCAATCACTCTGGCTATATGACTGTGGTAAATGTTGGACACCAGCATAGTTTACACAGTTTTCAAAGTGCTACTTTCTCTCTGAATGGAATTCCAATCAACATACTCAATGGACAGAAATTCATTCGATTGATTTGGATCTTGCTCTTTGGGGAGATGTATAGTCAGCATTTTCTTGAGTTAAATGAAATAACCTTCTAATTCTGTTGTCCACTGTAATATCAGACTTCTGGACTTTTTTTTTTTGCACTGTTGACCGCTTAGTAGGTTTTGGAGCAGCAAACCTGGTGAAAGTCTTAATAAATCTTCTGTAATAACCTGCTTATCCAAGGAATCTCTTCACCTCTTGGACAGTAGTGAGAAAAGGCCAGTTTTTCACAGCTGCAATCTTGTCAGGATCAGGAGCTACTCCTTCAGCACTTACAACATGACCTAAGTACTGTCCTTTCGATAGTAGCAGAAAACATTTGGATGACTTTACCTTTAAGCCGTGTTTCACAAGGGTCTCAAAGTCTGCTGCCAGATGTTGAAGATTATCACTTTATCTAGATACAGGAGAACTGTTTCATAGTTCAAGCAGCTTTCCATGAACCTTTGGAATGTTCCAGGGGAATATTGTTAAACTGCGATATTGTTAAACTCAAAGAGGTTTAAACCACATATGCCCAAAGGAGTATGTATATGAGTAAGGCCCACCCCATATGGTAACACTATGCCTGGTTGTACAAAGGATAAGACACCAAAATGACAACAATAAATAAATCCTAGGACTCAATAAAACATATCTTTTAATAGTACATCAATAAAACATATCAGTAATGGCCAAACCTAAAAAGACCCTAAGCTATTCCCTATAATACTAAACACTACCTACAAGAAATGGGGAAAGCCACCCTGATAAAAGCGCCCCACCAGGAACCTAACTATAAGATCCTAAGAATACCCTACACGTAATGCCTTTTCAAATACCTTAATGAAAAATACAAAACACCCCAAATCCCTATACACAAAAAGAATGACAGCTATACAGACAATGGATAAATGATAAACAAATAATAAAAGATAACTAAGAAAAATTTACTACATAGACAGAAAACCAACGCGTTTCACCTCCCCTTAACCGTCAAGAGGCTCAACAGGGAACAAATAAGAGCAATAGGAAAAAAAAACATATAAAAAAAAATACAAAACATGTATGGTATAAAAATATAAAGGGCTTACGTTCCTTGATAAACAGACCAACAATAAATGATAGTTATAAGGTCCAGAATATGTTAGAAGAAGTCCAATATCAATACATCCTATGATCGGGACAGATGAATCCCACACCACTACATCCTATAGTCAGGATAGCTAATAGATAGATAAAGAGGCCCATTGGGGTAGTAAAGGCAGTTTTCTCTCGATCCTCAGGTGCTATGGATATTTGCCAGTACCCACTTGTAAGATCCAACATTGAAAAGTAAGCAGCAGATTTCATAGCAGTTAAGGATTCTTTTATCCTTGGTAAAGGGTAGGTGTCTAAGTGTGTTATGCTGTTTATTTTCTGTAGTTAACAGACAATTGAATGGCTCCACCTTTCTTCGTCACGAGAACTAGCAGTGTAGCCCAGAAGCTTCGACTGTCCAGAATCACTTTAGAGTCTTTTACTTCCTGTAAGAATTTTTTCACAGGTTAGTAAATGGAGGGTGGAATATACCTGTACTTCTTTGTGATAGGGGGTTGAATTCCTGTAGGTATGGTGTGTTCAATCCCTTTGACTCCTCCGAAGTCATGTGTTGTGTTGGTATTCTTGGGCAACCATCAAGACTCATTCTTTCTGAGCAGTTGGTGTATCTTTTGTGCCAATGTGGAGTTCCTGACACTGCTTGTTCTTGGGTTCGGACTCCTGGGTAACCTCTACCCGTGTAGCACACTGAAAGACTTGTTCTCTTGGCTTGATGATATTCTGATCATAGACTCGGTACAGGTTAGCAACAACAGTGTATCTAGGTAAGGTCACACTTTGGTGAATACAATTTAGGATATGCACCGTTACTCTTCTTTGTACTACCTTGGCTAGGCTTCTCACAGCAACAGTGTGTTTAGCTCTTTAGGTTAAATCAGGACCTCATAGTCCTGACCTTGTAGTCCCAGCCTTGCTTTACACCAGACTATAGTTTCTGTTTGGAGTTGCAACTTAACAGGGCGAGCACCAGTAATCCAGGCTTGTTCTAGTTCTCCATTTGGGCCAGCGAATCTTCGATTGCCAGTCGATTGTTTTCTGTATCATATGATTCTCTGAAGAGGGGATGGCTTCCTTAAATACATCAGACATCATCTCTATGACCTCTTCAAAGCACTTCTGAAGCACATTCATTCCCAACACCACAGCGGGAGAGTTACAGTTTGCTACAACAATGAGGCCTTGCTGGGAAAGTTCAGTTTTCCAAATATTAACAGTAGCCTCTTGGCAGCCCACCTGAGGAAAAACTTGACCATTACTGGCAATAATGCTTAGTTCATTAGAAGAGGTCCTGGTCAGCTGATCTTGTATTCAATAGTGCTCTTACCGTGGCAACTGGATTGTGGTCACCCGATATCAAGTAATGCTGCAAATGGGATGCCACCTATCACTAATACTGCAATGGCTCACGTATCAGTGCCCCCAACTTGGGTGATTTGGACCTATGGATCCCTTGGCTCCTGAGAGGTGGTCCTTGCCCCCAGGAGTTCCCCATTTAAATAACTGCATACATGTTCCATGTGGCCACTCCCCTTATACCATCTTCATATAGGTCAGCCTAGGGAATCAAATTGGTTAATGGACCTTCCTACTGGTCTGTAGTTATCTCTAGGAGGTATGGTTTAAGCTCTCTTATAGGCCCGGCATGGTCAACTAAATTGGGTTGTTTTTTCTCTGCTCCTTGAGCTCTTTATATAACATAGGAAAGCCTTAAGCCAGCTCTGTCACTTAGACACGTTTCTTTTTTGACATCTTACACTTGTATCTGTGCACATTGGGTTACCATGGTCTGTGGAAGAGGGTTTTAGAGTCACCTCCCTGTAACAACAATCCTCTGCAATCTCACTGGTGCTTCCAGGTTGATCAGGGCAACTATCACAGTTAAGTGTGGCTTTTGAGGGTGTTCTTAAACTCATAACCTTTTTCGCCATCTCCTTGAAGTCTAAGAAACTACAGTCTGGATGCTGGAGGGAGAGCATTTTCAATGGCAGTTTAGTGTCCTCTGACATCAATAAATTGTTCTCTCAGAGCTCTGTTAGCATTTGTAACTTTAGCAGAGTCAGCTTGTACAATATCATGGAGGGCTTCTTGCAAACCTAAGGCATAGTTTCTTAACGATTCATGTTGCTGTCGTCACCTGCTAAATATTCTCATTTGTAATTCTGACACAGTCCTGGTATCAAAGATTGCGCTCAGCCTCTCAAGGACTTGCTCAGCTGTTTCTTCTTCCTTAGTGCATGTCCCCACTGCACGGGTTTTTGGCCGGTTTTTCAGGCGGTTTGCGGTTTTGCAGACCGCATGAAAAACTGGCTGAAAATGAACAGAACGGGCTCTATGGAAAACCCGTGCAGCAGTCCCCACTGCACAGATTTTCCGCCCGGCGGATTTGCTGCCCACGGTTTCCAGACAGAATATGTGCTTCTTAATGTGAAGAGGGAGGGCTTTTCTCCACTTATCACGGAGAAAAGCCACCCCCCCCCCCCGCGGCCCCGGGGGAGGGCCGCAAAACAGTGCAGATACCGGTTGCATAACCGACCGGTATTTGCCACTTGCCGTGGGAACGCACCCTTAGAGGGACACAGTTTCACTTCCCTTAGTGCAGCACCTTGCATCTGGCTAATCAGAATTTCCACCTTTTGCTCAGGGGTAACTGGATACAGTCTAAACATAGCCAACATTTTTTCTGTAAACTCTCTGAAACTATGGGGTTCCCCTTCATAACTCGGGGGCTAAGGTGCTCCAAACTAGTAAGGCATTGTTAGTGCCATATATAGAACGAAAAGGATGCCAGCTCACCGTCAGTGTTCCACCCCTGGACGTGCACGGATAGACTAGAAACAAGTCTCAGGTGATCCAAACAAACGAAGAGGAAGTCCATCTCAAGACCAGGTAGGTAGAAAATATGAAGATAGCCTTTATTCCAAATGCATTAAAACAGAGTCGACATGACCATGATGTAATTGTAGTAAGAAAGCGCTAACGCGTTTCGGAAGATTATTCCTTAATCATAGCGTATATTGCATAACAAAGCTTTCCTTTAAATAGACCTATATCCGGTCACATGTGCTAGGAAAAATAACTTTAACCCTTGCACCTCTGTTTATATTATTGAATATATAAAATATACAAAATCAAATATATAAAACGTACAAAACCTACAATAACATCAATATTGATAAAAAACATCCTGTCCTCTTGTGTTCATTCCTGCCGGATAAACGTGAGCCTAATTGGTAGATCCACCATGTCTCCCTATTTAAATAGTTTTTTTGTTATGATCACCACCTCTAACGGCTTAAACACTCTCTCAATGCCCGAAAAGAAAATCCTGAAGTATTCCTATTATGATGTTTCGATGAAATGCCTAGAAGCCATCGATATTCCCACAGACAGTGGTTTGCGTCTATCAGACAGGTGCCTTCGGATCCTGATTTTTAACGCTGTTGAGGTACACCCAACGTATTGCAAGTTGCAATCAGTACAGGTAATCAGATACACTGTGAATTTAGTGTTACAATTGATATACATGTAATATTATGTGTTATATTGTTTACAGATGAAGTAAAAGTATTGTGATCTGCATAAAGTTGCAAGCTATGCAACACGAGTGTCCACATTTGTAAGAGCCTCTATGTAATAACCAGGTCGGGTATTGGTAATTCTGATAAGAATAAACTGGTGACAATAAGAACCAAGAGTTCTACCTTTCTTAGAAACAAATTTTATCCTCCTTATCTAAAAGTGTTTTCATATTATCCTGAGAGAAAAGTACAGGTAGATTTTTTCTTAATGATGGACACAATATCTTTAAATTGTGGACTATAGGGGGTAGAAAATACAATCTTATTTGATAGACTAGTATCTCTCTTATTTGTTGTTAACAATTTATCGTGAGATAAATTAGCTACTTTCCGTTTGGCTCTATTTACACTCCAGTGTGGGTATACTCTTTCCAATAATCGATCACATGTTTGACGCTCATATTCCTGAAATTTATGTTCTACTGAACAGTGTCTTTTAATCTGATTAATTCTCCCACCGGAAGATTTTTAATCACATGTGGTGGGTGACAAGATCCTGCCTGTAATATCGAGTTCCTTGCTGTGTTTCCGATATGGGAGAATATCAACCCCGCCCTGGTTATTACCACTCAAAGTGACATCCAAAAAGTTGATTTCATTCTCATGCCATTCATAAGTAAATTGTAGGTTCATGGTATTTTGATTGATAAAAGTGCAAAAATTCATGGCTTCCGACTCCGTGCCCCCCCACACCAGGAGCAGGCCCATCTATATAACGACCATACCACCTGATGTGGGGGGGGAAGGGACAGTCGGCAGAGAAGAGAAACTTCTCCTCCCATGCCGACATAAATATATTGGCCAGAGCCGAGGAGAATTTCGCGCCCATAGATAAAACCTCGGCACTGCAGATAGAATTCTCTGTCAAAACTGAAGTAGTTATGTCTCAATAAAAAGTCTGTGGCCATAACCAAAAATTCATTGAGTTCCCTGGAGTGCGGACTAAATCTGAAAAGATGAGATTCCAAAAGCCTGGTCGTGGGGCATGGAGGGGTATAACCCCACCACATCACACGACACCCAGGAGAGTCCGGAGTCCCATGTTACTTGGGACATGATAGTAACCAGACTTTTTGAGTCTTTTATAAGTCCTGGTAGATTTAACACAAGTGGCTGTAGAATCCCATCTATCCACGCCCCAATGGAACTCACCCAATGCGCCTATACCAGCTACAATGGGTTTCTAAGTGGTGGTGGGAATAGATTCTTATGAATCTTTGGAAATGAATGGAAAATTGGTATGGTTGGATGATCTACAAACAATTTGTCAGCTAACGTAGTAGAGATAGCTCCCATTGTGATTCCATCTTGTAATAATTTTTTTAGTTTGGTTTTAAATAGATTAGTTGGATCACAAGAAAGGGGGCGATAAGTATCCCTGTCTTGCAACAATGTTATGTTTAACTTGCGATATAAACCAGCATCAAGTGCCACAATCGCCCCACCCTTATCCGCTGGGCGTATTAACAAATCTGTATTGTTCTGTAGTTCTACTAGCGCTGTATGTTCTAATTTGGACATGTTGAATTTAACAGAATTATCTCTAATTTTCTGCTGCAACATAAAAAAGATCTCTTTCTATATTTTCTTGGAACATATCCAAACCAACCGGGCGTGAGTTGATAGGATAAAAATTACTGTTTTTCCTACGAAAGTCAGGACAAGGTGCTGCAACAGAAAATGAGTTTTCACTTTCCAAATTACGTAATGCAACAATGTTACAAGTTTCTTCAAACGAATTGTATACTACAGGATTGGACACATGTAAATCAGTGTGAAGACTAGTATCACCATTTCCATCATCAATATTTGAAAAATGATTCTTTAACGTTAAATTACGTGCTAATCTATTTATGTCCAATAGTGTAGAATACAAATCAAATTTTTTTGTGGGAATAAACCCCAACCCCTTAGATAGTAACGAGATTTGAGTCTCTGTTAATATATAGCTTGAAAAAGTTGACTATAGGAGAATCTAAAATTTGCGTTTGGGGTGTTTTCGATCTTGATTTTTTTGTTGTTTTCTCCCGGATCTCCTGGATCGTTTTTTGACGTAGATGTTGTATTAGTTTTGCCTCTTTTGGGAATGTTCTTTTTGTTGTTTTTGTCTGGTACATCTGACTGGGAGGTGTCCGAAAGTTCTTCAGAGACTGACATGGCTGAGGTTTCCACTGAAGAGTCAAGTCCTGGAAAGGAAACCACATTTCTTCTGTTGGTCCACTGTTGTTTTGTTTTGTTGTTGATTTTTCAGAATGGACGCAGGGGTGGAAGCACTGCGGTGCCAGGTAATAGACTTTATCATTGTTATAATCAAAAGTGTCTCTTTCAAATTTCCTTTTCTTATATGCCACAATTGAGTCTTCCAATTTCTTTATATTGTTTAACATTTTTTTCTTTTGCAATTCCTTGTATTTGGTTGTAGGCTCAAAGGGCTGCAGCTCTGCTTTGACACTTAAATTTCTTGGTTTAATAAGTATTTCTTAATGTGTCTTCATTTTTAATTAAAAGTTCCATGAGTTTGAATGAGCAATTGCTCAATATTGAATTCCATTCTTCCATTAGTTCTTTTGGAAGTGGATTAGTCGGGAACTTTTTGATACGCAGGCCACGCGGTATCATTTTCTTCTCAATGTAATTGCTTAGTGTGGTTTGATCCCACCAGAGACGCAACTCTTTGCAGGTGAGACGTTCTAATTTAAGCATAGTAATTTGCAGATCTTGGTCAACTGCTTGGTTACGGCCGGTCTCATTGCTTGTAAAAATATCTGCGGCTTTTTTTAGCCTTGCTGAGACCACCGATGACGGATTCAAATCAGTTGAGGTGGAAGGAATGGCAGGTATTTGAGACATTATAGTCAAACTCTTATTCAATGCATAAATTCCACTATAGAGTCAATTTATTATATTTTGTGGTATATAAATCTAGTCATCAGTATTCTTTTTATAAACTCACAAGTCCAATGAAATATTCAAGTGATGAGACTAGATGTATGTAAAAATCAGGATCCGAAGGCACCTGTCTGATATACGCAAACCACTGTCTGTGGGAATATCGATGGCTTCTAGGCATTTCATCGAACATCATAATAGGAATACTTCAGGATTTTCTTTTTCGGGCATTGAGAGAGTGTTTAAGCCCGTTAGAGGTGGTGATCATAACAAAAAACTATTAAATAGGGAGACATGGTGGATCTACCAATTAGACTCACGTTATCCGGCAGGTATGAACAAGAGACAGGATGTTTTTTATCAATATTGATGTTATTGTAGGTTTTGTACGTTTTATATATTTGATTTTGTATATTTTATATATTCAATAATATACCAGAGGTGCAAGGGTTAAAGTTATTTTTCCTAGCACATGTGACCGGATATAGGTCTATTTAAAGGAAAGCTTTGTTATGCAATATACGCTATGATTAAGGAATAATCTTCCGAAACGCGTTAGCGCTTTCTTACTACAATTACATCATGGTCATGTCGACTCTGTTTTAATGCATTTGGAATAAAGGCTATCTTCATATTTTCTACCTACCTGGTCTTGAGCTGGACTTCCTCTTCGATTGTTAGTGCCATGGTTTGTGCTGCAGCAGCAAACCCTCTAGTGCTGTGTTGTTCACCGTCCCCTTCTATAGACATTGCTAGTGGGGCTGTATTATACTGTGATTTAGTTCTGCTTACACCCTCTGGGTGTATGACAATCGGTAGCTTTCAGAAAGTGAACTTCTGTTGCTCCTATTAGCAGTGGGATCCAGGCAGTTAATGACACAATTCACATTCAATGAAGCGGGAAGTTTTACATAGTATAAAGAGTACCTGTCACATAGATTATGCCCCCCTTGCTGAGTAAAGAACAAGCTAGTGTCAGACCTGCTGTTTCCAGTGCTGTGTCCCTTATTCTGTAAGATGCTGTAGTTTTCATGTATTTAATGCTCAAATCTGCAGTTTTCAGCCAGAAGAGTCATTCGAAGAGTCATTCAAAGAGTCAGTTTTTTTTAAAACCCCGCCCAACTGAGAATAGCCCCGCCCACCTCAACAGATAAACCTATTACTTTGAATAGGTAGAAACATGTGAATAACTGTCAGTGGGCTGTGCTAACACCTGCTCATGAATAAGATTTGAGCAGTAAATGCTGTAAAACTGCTGCATCTTACAGAATAAGGGAAACAGCGCTGGAAACAGCAGATCTGACCCTGGCTTGTGCTGCCCTCAGCAAGGGGGGCATAACCTATGTGACAGGTTCCCTTTAAAGTTAATTCAATAAAGTCTCCACTTCTTCACAACTGGTGTAAAAATAAAAAGTTTCTCAAGGACACAGAAGCATTTTAGATCCTGTTCGTGATGCCAAGAGCAGTCATGCGGCATCCCAGCCCAGGGGTAGATGCTAAGGGGCCAGCTTCCGGACTTGTCCTGGTGTGACCGCAACAGTGATCCAGCCCCTCCATGGTGGGCAAAATGGGGACTATCTCACCCTCGGGCGGCGCTACAAGGAAAAGATTTTCAAGTGGTTGCGGTTCATATATTGGAGGTGGTGCAGAGAGAGAGTGCACAAATAAGGGAGGTAAATGAAATGCACAAACTTTACTGAATGTAGTTTCTTAACAGTGCAGACAAGAGTTCTGTAATAGATTACAGCAATGCAGGTATCAGCGTTAAGCAGCAGTTTCCATCATACTATTGGCACTGTCCTCTCTCAGCAGGATAATGTGTCCTGGCACACTGCAATGGATTGTTCAGGAATGGTTTGAGGAACAAGACAAAGATGTTAAATTGGTCAACTAATTTCAAGAAGTCTTTAAGCATCTACGCTTTTCACAGCTGCTTTGGTGGCAAGAGGGGTGCCAACACAATATTAGGCAGGTGGAAATAATTTTATGGCTGCTTAAGGTATAGTTTAGGCTCTATTTCTTAGCTACAGTAGTTGTAGGCTGCCATGTGGGTGCCTTTCTCTTGTGTACTAACTAAAATGCTCAAAAGCAAAGGACAGGATTATGGGAGTAGCATATACAAGATTGACAGACACAAATGGCTTGGGAGGAAAAAAAGCTTCTACTGTTGTCAAATTGGCTGACTATGTCCTAGATTACCATGTATATATGTATATATTTATATATGTGTTTTCTATGTATTGTGCGAAGCTATAATGCTTCATTCTCCACTTTTTTTGGCTAAAAAACGCAAACCGCCTGAAAACCACATAAAAACCATTCACTAACTTTCTGCGCGGTTCCCATTGACTTTAATGATCATTTTCTGTCTGGAAACCGAGCAGAAGAATGAACATGTTCTAAGCTTTTTGGACCGCTGGCAGTGTGAAAAACTGTTTGGCAGAAAATCCGTTGAGTGGGGACTGCTTAACAGATTTTCTATTAAATTCTATGAGGAGCGTTGCTTGTCGGTTTTCAGACAGTTTCTAAAACCGCAAACCATTTGAAAAACCCACCAATATACCATGCCATGGGGACAAGCCCTTAGGGTTCATCCACATGGTACTGACAAAATACCGATCGGATTATTGGATCGGTATTTTGTCGTTTTTTGAACGTAAGGGGGGACAGTTTTTTGTTGTGGTTTGCAGATTCAAGCCTCCCCCTTCACACTCACGCGTTCACGTTCCGCCCGAGCCCGAGCGGTCGAATGAACATGTTCTAAGTTTTTTAGATGGCCGGATATGCCATCAGAAAATCTGAGCCGTGTAGACTACAGCTCAGATTTTCTTTTAAAGGCTATGAGGAGGGCTGAAGTTGGTTTAGCAATGGTTTTCAAATCTGAAAACCATCTGAAAATCCGACTGAAAACCAGTGCCGTGTGAACGGACCCTTAGAGTTTGTCTCATTCCTCTTTTTGAAACTAAAACAGCATCTACTCTTTTTTGATGGCTTTCCACTATATGAATTTGTTTCTATTAAGTCCCAATTACATAATTCAAAGCTTGATATTACTAAAACCATTCTTTGTCTTTGATTTGGTTAAACCTTCAATGATTTCAATATTTACAGCCCAATAAACGACTACACAGTAAAGTCGTACACATCTAACAACTATACAGCCCTCAAGATTTTAGTGTACTCAGTTAAACCTAGTGTTGTTGTCATGAAGCACCCCTACTACTACCACTACTTAAGAAATGGATCTATGTTAATGCCCAGCAATCTAAATATCCTTATGTGTGTAATCTGTGCTCATGTGCACCATGCAGAAAGAGCCTCAAATATTTCTAGTGTCTTGCTGGGCAATAAAGATTTATTACTTCATTTATGATAATGAGTTCATTCAGCAGGTTTTAGTTAATCAACATGGCTGCACTGCTGTATGATTTACCATTCCATGAAAACAGCATAAAAAGAGGAATAATGGGATTTGCTGTTGAAATTTATTCTTTAGTCAGCAAGAAATTAAGCACAGCAGCTAAATACTACGTTGCTTATCATCCACTTTTTAATTTACATGAGAGGACATATAAATGGTGTCACTTACCATTGGTTGTGTTTTCTGGAAATTATGTAAAGTATTATCAAGAACACTCATGAAAAATCAAAGTCAAATTTAAGTGAACATGTAAACCATATCTCAATAGTGTTAAGCATTTACTTCCCATACACAAGTCCTAAGATAGTAATAATTATAAAACAAGTAATAGTGCAATATAATAACTTCCATACAAAAAGTATCACACACTTGTACCCATGTACGTTAACTGAATACAATACAGTGGTCCCTCAAGTTACAGTGGCCTCAGGATACAATATTTTCACCATACAATGGTCTTTCCTGGGACATTGTATGTTGAGTGTAGTTTTAAGGTATAGGGCCACATGTATGAAAACTGTTTAGGTCTAAAACTCACTTTTTTGCCCATAGGTTACTATGGGCAAAAAAGTGAGTTTTAAACCTATACAGTTTTCATACATATGGCCCATAATGTCCCAAACAGTGACACAGCCAATTATCATGAATATTTTACTTGTAAAACCTCTGTATTAGTGAGGTGCATGCAGTAATTGGTGTTGTAGTAGCAGCTCCCTACAGTACAATGTGGTATTACATGTCCTGTACTGCTCTTTCACGTGCCAGGATGAGCAGATCTTTTGGGCACCAGGTGAGGTCTCAATTTTCTTTTTGATACATTGTGTATAAAGTACATGATCCAAAGAAACTCCTGTCCTCAACACAGAGAGTGATTTCCAGCTTATATGTAAGGACTTGCTTTATTCTGTATTACTTACCCTGTTTCCACGAAAATAAGACAGTGTCTTCTATTAACTTTTGCTCCTAGAGATGAGCTAAGACTTATTTTTAGGAGATGTCTTATTCCTCTATGAACAATAATTCACATTTATTGTTGAACAAAAAATCAACATGTATTAATATACTGTAGTGAGTTCATCACAAACATCAGCATAAGCAGCCAAACTCTGAATTGAATTAAAAAAAAATGCACTACGTCTTATTTCCGGGGGTGTCTTATTTTCGTGGAAACAGGGTATCTGCATAATTTTCTTTTACCCTCATTTTGCATTATGTTTGTGACATTTTGGGGCCTCAGAACCAATTACTAGTTTTCCATAGAGTTATGGTTTTAACATACACTAGTTGTCTTGGAACCATTTAATATTGCATGTTGAGGGACCACTGTTCTAGTACTGACACAGTACTTACTTGTGGTACTATGTAAAGCTGCACTTAACATATGATATGACTAGTAAAAATATCTATTCTTTTCAATATTTTCAGTTTCTCCTTCTGTTGACCTATTAACCCCTTAAGCCCCAGGCCTGAAAAGTAGTTAATGACCAGAACATTTTTTTAGTCTTTGCCTCCTTGCGTTTCAACACTTGTAACTTTTTTATTTTTTTAATGACGTAGTTTGATGAGGCCTCGTTTTATTTGAGACAAGTTGGACTTTATTGGGGAATAGTTTAAGTTCACGTATAAATAATTGCAGAATTTTTTTTAAAATTGTTTTTTAATTTTTTTTTTGTTTTTTTTTTACATTTTTTTTACACCGTTCACATTTCACACTTAATACCTTGTTAGATTAATTCGACAGGTTATTACGGTCGTGTGGATACCTAATATGTGTAAGTTTTTTTGTGTGTGTAATTTATGCACAATTATTTTTTATCAAATTTTTTTTTTTATTATTCATTTTTTACACTTTTTATGTTGTTTTCTTTTGTTTTTTTTATCCCATGGAGAACTGTTTTACACTTTTTTTTTTTACATTCAGTAATGTATTAGCATATTCATATATGTTAATATATTATAATCTGTGTCAGTCTGACACAGGCAGTGATTGGGACAGCACACAGTGCGTCCTGATCACTGGCTTGTTACACAGCCAGTTCTGGGGCCACTCTAGGTCCCTGGGGCTGACTGTGCAGCCATCCCCCAGGTTCTGTCGGGTCACCAGGTGTTCCGATCACCCGACAAAGCAGGGGAACCCTTTGATTGTGCTGCGGTGATGTACCTCCACAATCAAAGGGTTAAAGCACTGGGGTGCGGAGGTTTCCTCCGCTCCCCGGTGCTTGCAGAGGATGCACTGGGATTGGGGCTGTGTAGTACAGCCCCAATCCCAGTGCAGCTGTGGCGCTGGGCGCCACAGACCCCGAAGTCTACAGAGACGCCAAAAGACGTCCCTGTAGACGAACGACCCGCACCAGCTGACACCAAAAGTCGGTGGGCGGTCGTTAAGGGGTTAAGAAGTAAAGGATAGAAGAGTTCACAGCAATGAGTACAAATGATAAAATTACCATATGTTCAAGTTTTGAAAGCCATCCTAATATTAAAGTGAGAATCACACTAACAATTATCTTGTGACTTCTCATCTGCTGTTTTGTAGGCAAGCACTACCCCTGGTTCCTAAGAAAGGGGTAACAAACTCATAGAATGCAGTGACCTGCTGGACACTAATAGGCCCCATTCTCATCACATTTTGGTGTATGATGTTGGTATATATTTGAGTACCTTCCAAAAGTTATTAAAATGTTCAGCGCACCACATACTTATAGACTTTAAAGGGGTTGTCGAATTTAATAAAATAGGTTAAATGGTTCTAGAATGGGGAAAAAAAAGTGATAACTCCCAGTCCCTTGACACTTCAGAGCTCCTCTGTGTGTACTCCTCTTCACTTCTGGGTTTAAGGGAGAAGGGGGGAACTTTACTATGGCGTGCAAACCTTTCCTGTATATTGGGATGATTACCCGGAAGTGAAGAAGAGCGGATTCAGGGGAGCTCCAGAGCTGCAGTGGTGGAGGACCAGAGGCAAATATAATTTTATTTTCTACTTTTCCCCACCATGACCAAATTTAACTAGAATTTAATTGAGCTGGACCAAATAAAATGTATATGAAGCATATAAAACATAATTTATATTCTATTTAAGTCTAGGACTATATTGGGGGTATGCAATGGTAAAGGTGCTTTCACACAGTGCGTTTTTGGTGCGTTTTTTTTTTTTTTTTTTAATTTTGGAGAAATGCACAGCATTAATTGCTGTGCATTTCTGCAAAAAAAACGCACTGTGTGAAAGTACCCTAAAAGTTTAAATATCTTTTTGATTTTATTCAGAGCAGTAAAGATATGTTACAATACATAAACTACTTTCAAAATATTGCATATTATTGCCATGTTGGATCTTTCTCCTCACTGGGCTCTTGGGCAGGGCTATTATATCCACACGAAATTGATTTATATGTAGCAATGTCTTCATACATATATATGCAGACTTGTATTTGAAACAGTCTCCTTTCTACACTGCAGAGCCGTCCCTCACACCACAAGTCTGTCAGGATGATTATAGCACACATGCTCAGTTATGCCAGTCAGCCTAACCAGGACATAGTCTCTCCTACTGCTGTACTCAGTATTCCAACAGGTTTCTGCACCGGAAGTAGCCTGGTGGCCATTTTCCTCTGCTATAATAATTACCCCCTAGACAAAATGAGCAGACTTTTCTAAATAAAGATATTTGGGTATTTTTTATGATGACATGTAGTTTATGTATTTATTTTTCTTCTTTTCCTGGAGATTCCCTTTAAGGGAAACTTATGAGTGATGCTAAAGGAATTTGGGGGCCCTATAACCTTAAGGGTATGTTCTCACGGCATAATAGCGGGGCGTAATTATGCCCCTCAATTACGCCGGTACTTCGGGAGCTCGCGGCGACTCCCGCGTTGTGGGGGGGCCGGCAGCACGCCGGCCTCATAGACATTCATTACTAGCGGTGCGTATTCACCGCTAATAATTGACGTCACTTATCTCCCCCCGCGGCGTATTGTGCGAGCGGGTAGAGGAGGCGTAATCCATAGTCCTCTATGAGAACTGTGGATTACCGTAATGACTGGTATGTATCTTGCTCCGTATTGAGCTCAGTACGTCACGAAATACGGGCCGAAATACGTCCAAATTTAAGTCATGTGAACATAGCCTTATAGTGAGTTTGGTCCAATGTGATTTTATGAAATGCAGGAAGTGAGACACTGGTGAAGTTACTCATTAAGCAATTACTGTATTGCTGTGCACATTGGTTTGCGTTGTTGCCTAGCAACTACGTTTTTTTAGTGCAGGTTAGTAAATGACAGGGAAGGTCTGATTGATTTGAATACCAGCAGTTTGGTGGGATGAAGGAATACCACTTCTCAGTTATGTCTTACCTATGTATATGTATGTATTTAAGCTTTGGAAGATTTTGGCCAAGGTCTGCACTTTAGTTCCATGGGCAGCAGCCTTAGTCAGGATAGCATTTCTTCACAATAAATCTACTGTACAGCTGAATAATCTTTTATGGGCCGTTCCCTCAGTATTCTTATTTATTTCCATTTAAAACAATCACATTTATATCTAGCAGATTTCACTGAATATCAGAAGCTGACATATGTCGGGTGCACATGTAAGATGTACAAATGGAGACGCTTGTATAAAATACCTTGCATTTTCCAATACCAGTTGCATTTATAGGTCACATCAAGTAACACATCAGATAACTGTGTGAGTTATTTACTTTTCTAGTTACAACCCTTAGACTATGCCACGCAATTACGCCGGGACTTCGGGAGCTAACGCCAATCGTCGCGAGCTCCCGCGGGGCGGGGGGGCCGGGAGCCTTCTGGCCCCATAGACATTCATTACTAGCGGCGCGTATTCGCCGCTAGTAATTGACATGTCACTTATCTGCCCCCAAGGTGTATTGTCCGAGCGGGGAGAGGAGACGTAATCCATAGTTCTCTGCGAGAACTGTGGATTACCGTAATGACTGGGATGTATCTTGCCCCGTATTAAGAGCAGTACAGCGCAAAATACGGGGCGAGATACGTCCCAAATTAAGCCGTGTGAACATAGCCTAAAAGAGACCTCAGAGAAATAACATTACAGCTGTCCTATGTTACTATTCTACTTTTATGCTGATATGTGATTTCTTGAATACAGCTATTTATTCTCTTTCACACTGCAGATGTCCACCAATCCCCCTTCCCTTACCCGTCCCTCACCTTTCACCTTGATGGCACTCTCACAGAGGTGGCACTCTCAGACACTGGAGCTGTTTCTGTAGTGGGTTGGGTGAGGAGGGGGAACAAACTTTTTTTTAAAAAAATATAGTAGAACCTCTGAAACGGGTAAGATAACAAAATTAGATTTCTTTTTAATCTCGGAAACCCAAGTGTTATATGTCAATTCAATTTATGAAACTTTAACTGCAGTTGTAAACTCAAATTTGTAGCTTGAATTTTCTAGGCACTAAATTGACATAAGATTTATAGTGCTAGTATCTTGTAATTTGGTGCAGGAACCATTTGGCAACCCAGCTGTGATTTCATAGAGCATTTACAAATGCATGGGATTTAAAGGGTGTGGAGGATGTACTGTAAAACCATAGCCTTGAGCCCAATGAGAGCTTGTCCTGGATCCATAATATCATTGTGTGCATGAGGCCTGAGTCTTCCAGTTTACTCTTCCAGACTGATATTCTTGTATAGTTTACGATATGTTCAGCATGTATCAGGTTTATAAATCATACTTTAACTTGTTCTCAGTTTATTTCACAAGACTGACTCCTGCATTACATTTTCTGTACCTCTCTGAATTTCAGGCGTCAATGTTCGTCTACTGTGACCTAGCAGCGATTGCTGCTGCTTTCATTTCTCTGTGTAAGAAAGTCATTTTACAGTTTCTAATTCACAAATAATTATTATTTCTTCCACTTCCCCATTAAAATCAATCTCACAGAAAAACAAGTAATTTATATCACACATCTTAAAGGAAGCTGCAGTCTTGAAGAAAGCTGGCGTATTGTTTTCACATTAATTGGCTTTTTAAATGGCTAAATATTTTGTATCGTGCATAATTATCAGAAGATATTTATAGATCATGTCCAAGGCAATAAGAGACCTCATTAAAATGTGAGATGTAGAGTTCAGGCTGGGTGAAAGGTTTCTGTGGGTGATGTTCCAGCATTTATTAAATGGTTATAATTGAAATCAAGGAAAAGAGATATCTGCATAGTGATTAACAGCATCACATTTTAAATGCCAAACCAATTTGTTAACATAAGCAACAAATCCAAAGGATGGAGGACGCTCCTACCCACCCAGAAATCAGTGTAAATATCTCTGTTACACCTGTGAGCAATGATGTGTGACTCCCATCAGGAGTTCCAGGTGCAGAGGAGCCCCAGTTCCCTCATCATGAGCAGCATTTTGGCCAATCACATGACAAGAGGGGTTGCTGACAGATCTCTTTGTATTATTGGACACTAAGCGATGTCAAAATGGGCTACTCATATTTCTTGGCAGCTTCATGGACTCATTAGCATAAATAGTATATAAGGTTAGAGTTACTGAAGGCTTTGGTCATTAGAATTAAAGTCCTGTCCATATTTTCTATAAGGGCATATGGATGTTTCAGTGGGGGATATCCACTTGGGGAATGGACAGAAAGCACACATGCAATCCTGTTACCAGCTATTATCCCCTGCCGGCAGCCATGATTCTGCTGGCCTCAGCTGCAGCTCTCCTCCTCTCTGTGGCTGGGTGTGCTGCCTGGTATTTGCTGTCCTCATTCCTTATTTACATATAGACCTGTTTCTGGCCGGTCACACTCTGATCACTTTCCTGGTGACAAGCCTTGGATCAATTCTAGATTCTGCTTCAGCTACCCTCAGCAGTGAAGACCTGGGAATATAGCCGATAAAGTCCATACTTCCTTGTGGGGGTTAAGGTTGGAGAATAGACATTTCTTAAACACTGCACTTATATTAACCTTAACCAAAATGTTTGTTCTCTAAGGATTGACTTTGTAAGAAACTTGAGTTACACTTTAATGGCTGATACCCACCATCCCAAAAAGTGTTTTCTTGTAAACAACCCCATCTTTCCAAAATCCGAAACTTTTAAAAAAAATTAAAAAAATCCTAAGGTAGTTTTTTCAAAAATCATTTTCTGCCCTCTTATATTCAGTTTGCAGCCTCCTTCAGTTTCTAGTTTCAGATTGTGGGTTTGCACTTTCTAGAAATAAATTTTTGTTTTAATCTAGGGCCACATGTAAAAAAATGTCTTGGCTAAAATTCATTTTATCCCAAAGTAACAATCCCCCCTTTCTTTTTTTTTCCCAGAGACATCCCGAAAGTGAATTTTAGACCCATTGTTTAAAAATAAAAATTTTTTGCTTTCTCTTTACATTTGTACACAGCTTTAACATACAAGCCAACTCTCCCACATTTGGCGGGGGGTCCCGCTAATGGGGGTCCCCCCCGCCACCCCGGCAGAGTTGGCGAACCTCCCGCCGCCAGCCGGCAGCAGGGTGCTCAAAATCCCGGGGCGGGGGGGCCCGCTCCACGGGCGGGTGAGGGGTGGCCGCTCACCGCCCGGAATCTCACTGACTGGGGGGGGGCCGCACCCGCAAGTCATCAGCACTGCACGCCCATGCAAACCGTGGGGGAGGAGGCAGGGGGATCGTTCCCCCCCCTGCTTTCTCCCTGTATTCAGGGGGCCGGTTGCGTTGTACATATAGTCAGGGGTCGAGGGGGAATGATGCCGGGAGACTCCTCCTGCAACGCTGAGAGTTGTCGGGAGCTGGACCCTGCAGGGACGCTGGTGAGGTGATTAGTTTTTATTTTTTTTTATTAGCTATTGGGGCATCAAAACCTGGCACAAGGGCATACCGGGCACAAGGGGCAATCCCTGCTACATGGGCATCCCAGGCTACAAAGGGGGCTTTACGGGCTACAAGAGGCACTACCGGGCTACAAAGGGGGTTACCTGGCTACAAAGGACACTACCGGCTACAAAGGGGCATACCGGGTTTCAAAGGGGGCACTACCTGGCTAAAAGGGGGGGGGAACTACCTCTAAAAGGGGGGGCCTTCACAAAATTCTGGGGGTTAAGAAGAAAAACCCGCCCCAGCTCCCCCATCAAAAGGTTTCCATTACCATTAAATTGAACGACAAATATCTATGGGTGGCAAAATATGTAAAAAGCATAACTTTTTATTGCACTATTTAGTGACAATTAAAAATGCTCGCCCGGGGCAGATACTTGCTTGCCAAACAATTGCGAAATTGGCGAAATAGCCCGGGAAAAAGTCCACAGCACTGTTCATGTGCCACAGCGGGCTTGGTCCCTTCCTGGAGCGGGCTGAGGACAGGCGGGCTAGAGACAGAGCGTACAAACTTTCGGGAACTCCTCCCCCTTGAAGCACTTTAGGCATCGTTCAATTCCCTTTATATACACTTGTAAAAGCAACACAATAACAAAACACCTTAAAAACATTACAAAAAACCCCTTTAAAAGCTGAGTTCTCATTGATGCCTAGGGGGGGTGTTTTCACTTTTATCCACCACTTCCCGCTTGTAAAGACTACGTTTTAGGTTAACCCTCACTTCCTTTTACCTTTCGATGCCCAACGAGGCGTGACGTTATGATTATTTGGAGAAAGTGTCTACTCCCTACTTTCCCCTATCTTTTTTTTTCGACTATTTCTAATTAAAAAGAATTGCCTTACCACCCCTAATTTTTGATTATTTCATTAGTTAATTTTGCACTACGTCAGTCTCCCCCCACATATCCTTCCCCACAGGGCCTTTTAGCAAAAAAATACTGCTTTCGTACGCATGTGTATGCACCCTTTAAAGTATTTTTACACCATGGTGGATGTGGGGAATATGGACCTTTTATGATGGATTTTGCGTTTTACAATAGGGCATGGAGGGGTCCCTTTTTTTGGGGGGTTTTGGGAAGGTCTTTTTTTTGTTCAAAAACTACAGGCAATTTACGGGAAACAATGGGGACTACCACTTGCGACCTTTCTATAATGAACAATGGCTTTTTTTAAACATTTTACAAACCCTTTTATCTTTGGTCAACAAAATCCCAATTTTCCCCGATGGCTTTCCTGACATTTGCTGGGGGCACATATCCCGGGTGAACCAAACCTACTATTCTGTTTTTTTTTTTGGGTTCATAAAGTGGGGTATTACGGGTTTTTTTCCCACCTCTTCGCATTTTCCCCATGTCCTTTTTCTCCCGAATCCTCATTGACAAATTTGTCAAGGGGGTATTACTTTGTTCAACAATCCGTTCTTTGAACAAATGCGTCTACCCGGGTAAAACGTCCCCCCCGGGGATCCCTAAAAAATTTTTGGGGCGGAAAACTTTTCCTAGCAACTGTTGTTTTTTTCTGTAGGCTTTGAAAATAAGTAGTGACCAACCTGATGTATTTTTTTAATTTTCCCCCGTCTAGGTAGGGATGACGGTTTTTCCATAATGGCGAGAACTGGATGGGGCTGGATACTGGTTGGAAGCCAACAAACAGGAAAATCTACTTTATCCCCCCCCACGGGCGAACACGTACGACATACCTATAACCAAACGCGACGTGTCTATACCCTTCCAAATTTTAAAAACATTTTCAGTTCAAAGAAAGCCATGTATAAGTTAGCGTATAGAGGCTGCCGAGACCCCCATGAGGTGCCTGCAATTTAAGGGAAAAATACGCCAAATTTAAATAATTTTTGGTAAGGACAAAATTAATAATGTCATAGGAAAAAAATTTTTGGTTTTGATATCCCCAAAAAAATTTTTCTGGATCCCGGTAGGACAGTTCACCCGGGTGACGCATTTGTTTTGAACAGGGATATGTTGAACAAAGTAATACCCCATGAAAATTTGTCAATAGAGGATATCGGAGAGAAGACGGGAAAATAGCTGAAGGGGGGGAAGAAAAAACCCGAAAAAACCTACTTTTTTAAAACCCAAAAAAAGCAACAAATAGATGGTTTGTGTTCACCACGAATGGGTGCCCACAGCAAATGAAGGAAAGCCATCGGAAACATTTGGGATATTTTGACCAATATACAAAAGTATGGAAAATTTTTAAAGGAAGCCATTGTTCAAAATTTTGAAAGGGCGCCCCGTATGTAGTCAATTGTTTCCATAAATTGCCTGAATTTCTGAACAAAAACAGACCTTCCCAAAACCCCAAAAAAAGGTACCCCTCCATGCCATAAAATTTTCAAAACTGCAACTCCATCATAAAAAAGGGCCCTAGTCCCCACAACCCACGCAGGGGATAAAATATACTTTAAGGGGCATACACACGATACGAAAACGTGATTTTTTTGCTAAGTGCCCATGTGGGCAAAGGGTATTGGGGCGACTGCACTAGTGTCAAAAATTTAAATCAATAAAAAAAAATCAACACAGACTGGCTAACGCTTTTTTGAAGAGAAAATATCGACAAAAGAAAGATTGGGGAAAAAGCGAGCTGAACTTTCTCCAACATAATCATAACGTCCAGCCTGCGTTGGGATTCTGCAAAGGGAAAAGGGAAATGAGGGTTAACCTAAACGTAGTCTCTTACAACGGAAGCTGGTGGAACATAAATGAAAACACTCACCCCCTAGGGATCTGAGAATCTCAGCTTTTTAAGGGGTTTTGTATTTTTTTTAAAAGGTTTTGTTATTGTGTTTTCTTTACACAGGTTTTAAAGGCAATTGAAAGTAGCACTATTTCTTGACAAAGGGGAGGAGTCTCCAAACCTACCTTGTCTCTACCCCCCTGTCCCACAGCCAGCTCCAGGAAGGGACCTATGCCCCGCTGTGGCACATGAACAGTGCTGCTGGACTTTCAGGGCTATTTCGCCCAATATGCGCAAATTGTTTTGGCAACGCAAGTATCTGCCTTTGGGCAATTTTTAAAAGTCACTAAAAAGTGCAATAAATGTTTTGCTTTTTCAATTTTGCCACCCATAGATATTTTTCGTACAATGGGCACACCCTGGTACAAGAGGCACTACTTGGCTACAAAGGGGGCACTACCTGGCTTTAAAAATTGGGACACCCGTCATTGGGGACTACCCGGCTATAGGGGGGGACTACCTGGTATTAGGGGGTCGTGCCCGGGGATTAGGGGGCCTACTAACTATTAGGGGTACTACCCGACTGTTAGGGGGGACTAACTGGCTAAAGGGGACTACCTGACTATAAGGGGGGTTCACCTGGCTTGGGCATTACCTGGGTAAAGGGCTACTACCTGGCTAAAGTGGCTAAACCCGGCTATAAGGGCACTACCCCGCTAGGGGGCACTCCTGGCTTTTTTACAAGCTATTTTGCATTTAGGAGGGGTGGGTGTGGGGGTTTCTAAGGGGCATGGGGCACCAACAAGATGGGCGTGGTCATGCAAATTCTTTGCCATGGCGCGCATGTCGCCGCCCCTTACAATCTCCCACTTTTCCACTTTCAAAAGTTGGCAACTATGAGACTGATAAACAGTTTTTTTAAACCCGTTGTTTCACAGACTCACAGGCAGCTTCAGACTCCCACTGCCTGGTCAGTCTGTGGGTGGTTCTTTAGCAGTGATTAGCATATTTAGCGTCTCTATATTCAGCTGACCATTATGTTGACATAAGTGCAGGAGATTTAATCTGTATGAACAAAACTACAGAACTCCAAATAATGAAAACAAGTGCTTATCAAAGGTAAACAAGCTAATCTTGTTAGAAATAAATACTCTGCTCCCCAGATAAGGGGATGTCATCCCTGCCTCTTTCTAAACAGGGAAAAATTATGGATGGTAACTAGGAACTTTTTGTGAATTTAAAGCGACCAGGCAATATCAATAGAGCAATGTGTTTAGTAAAAGTCCTCATTTACCTTTCCCTACATGTTGAAAGCTAATCTCAGTAAAAAAAAAAAAAACCACAACAACAACAACAAAAAAACTTTAACTGCCTAATGTGTGTTAGTTACTAAAGCCCCTGCTTGGATGTTCTCCTCTCTCCATGCTCTGGGATCAGTCATGTTCAACCTCCTACTCTCGCTGATGCCATCTCTAACACTTCAAAAGTTGAAGAAAAAAACCTGACAGGGAAAGGAGGAGTGCTTTGATGGTTTTCTTTTAGATTCAGCAGCACCAGTAGCTAGAACAATGACTGAAAAAAAAAATCCAAGGCAGCAAAGGAAATTGCTCAAGACTGTTTTGGAAGTTACTTAATTTTGCATTTGTAACACAAATGAGGAATAAAGAAATATTTCAGTGTCATGGTGTCCATATGCTTTAGGTTTACTGTCCACCTATATTGCCAAGTCTTTGTAGTGCCAGCTGTACCCACTGGTTTACTATTTGATTTATATTTGTATTGGTAGTTTCTATTACCCAAATGTATACCCTTATATTTTTCATTAAACTGTATTTGCCATTTCTGTGTCGAAACCTTCAGCGTCCCAAGATGTTATAGTCATATCAAATTATATTTACAGAGTTAGTATTAGCTACAAATTGAAATTTTACTTTGCATGCCCTCTACAAGCTCATTCATAATTATTTTCAATAAAATAGGGCCCAGGACTGACCTCCTTGAGGTACCTATCGGTAAGTGTAGCATTAATTAAAAAAAATTATATTTCTACCTGTCATAGATTTCTTCACTTTTTGAATATTCACACTGCATTTGCTATGTTCCAGTTTAAATATCTAAATATTAGAAATAAGGGTATTTCTACCATACTTTTATGGTGGAGCTGCACTTCTTTCTGGGGAATTTTCTTTATACCTAATCGTATCATATCATGTCATTGGATTTTCCTGTGTAAATACAGTAGATTGGCCTTTTCCTTATCCTCCTCCACATTTATACCCATAATTTTTCTCATAGGGCCAGCACTTTAAGTCTTGAGTTTCTTGTTATTTATGTAGCTGAAAAGTATTTTCAGATTATTGTTGCTTTCTTTGGCAATGATTCTCTGTGTTTCTCAGTCTTTGCTTTCTTTATATGTCTTTTACACACTGCATTTTATTCTTTATAATTCTTTAATACCTTGTCACTACCTTTTTGCTTCGATAGTTTAATTGCTTTTTTTTATTGCTACTACTTCCCTCACTTTTCATTTGACCGCATTAGTTTTCTTCTGCCTCTAAAGTTACAAAATCTTCACAGAACCTGATGATGCTTTTGAAAATATCTCATTTAGGGCCACATGTATGAAAACTGTTTAGGTCTAAAGCTCACTTTTTTGCTCATAATAACCTATGGGCAAAAAAGTGAGTTTTAGACCGAAACAGTTTTCTTACATGTGGCCCTTAGTGTTTGAGGACTTTGTCTCAGTTCATGCCATTAAGGTCATCTTCCAGCTGGTAAGATCCGGACTTTTTTCTTGTAACTGCTTTACTAAACATCTGATTAAGGCATAAATAAAAAGGTATACTGTTAAGTTCACCAACATGGACTTTTGATATCCCAGCCAGTCTATTAGCTAATCTTGGGTCTAGGATCTCGCCGTCCCCCTGCCTTGTTGGATCATGCACTAGTTGTAGTTGTCTTTTAGTGCTGTCAGAAGCCTGTTTCCCTTGTTGAACCTGCAGATTTCTTCTTCCCAGTAATCACCCATAATAATTACTTTATCAGGATTTGCTGCCTCATATATTTGCCTTATTAGTAGATAAACTGCTGCTTCCATTATATTTGGAGACTTTTTTTCATTTTTTTCTCTCTCCCCAGACTGTAACCTGCAAATTACCTGCCCAATCATAACTATCATCCAGGCATGTCTCACTTACATCATATTTCTCCTCCAGCATTATTAGTTCCAATTCCTCAGTCTTGTTAGTGGAGAAGGGTCTTTTATCCTAAAATACTGCAAGCCCTTCCTGGCTGCTAATTGTATATTACATATTTCTTTAAAATTTTCCTTTAATTTTTTGGAGGTTTTTTTGGTATTGTTTAAATTTTGCAGCCAGAAAAATATGCCACTAAGGAAATAATATCGTTTCTCTCTATTGCACTGAACCTTTTAAAATATATTTAAAACATATTGGAAAATAAAGACGTTACAAAATACACAAAGGAATGCAACAAAGAATAAAATATTTGATTTCAGTGCCTCGGCTTTATGAACTGAATACTGAATTCTTTAATATCTAATAAAAACAACGTCTGCATCATTCTTGAATGGCTAAATATTCCTTTGTAACATTGTTCAGAGACTTCGTTTTTTTTGTAGCACAGTGATTGATTTTCTCAAAAATGTCAGCTGGCCATTTCAGCACGCTAAACTTAAAGGGCTCTCTCCTAGCAGCATTTGTTTTGTTTGAACAGGCTTCTAAAGTCTCGTCTGGTAATTCTGATGCATTTATTCTAAGACGGAAAGACTTGTTTAAGGAGGGAATTGTTTCTTGGATGATACAGAAAGAACAAGCAGATTGTTTCTTGTTTTTCTCAGTCTTTTAATCCAAAATACTCAAAGCCTTCGGCTGCTATTGTATATCAATTTCTTTAGAAATTACCAAAATTTTTGGGTGTTAGGATTGTTGTAAATTTCAGCCAAATATGCACTATAGAAAAAATATCTGTTCATCCTAATGCACTGAACCTTTTAAAATATATTTAAATAAGAATGAGATAAGTATAACCTTTGCATGAATATACATGGGATTAGCTTATTAAAGAAAAGACTTATTCAAAGAGAACCTGTCACTTTTCCTGACATGTTTGTTTTAGTAACCTCTTACTGAAGTTTAACTTACAGGTATGTAATAATGCCAGAAATGTTGTATAGAGTCCACGCCATATGCTGCGGGTGCCAACTGATACTCACCACTAATAGGAGGAAACAGAGCTGATTCCAATCTCTGCTGTTTAACCATTTAGATGCTGCAGCATCTAAATGAATGAGGAATGATGCTCACTCTGATTTGCCCCTCTGCAACAGGATCACATGGTGCCCATTGGTTGCCATGACCATAGCCACCATGTAATCATTTTGATTACTTCAGGCAGGAAGTCACAGAACCGCCAACCGCCAGGACTTCTGTTGCTTAGTATTTCTGCCCATTCCCAATTCTGCTGGTACCTTGGCTGTATTATTTCTACCCAGTCCCCTATTCATGATTTTCTGGGAACTCGGTTTGTTTAAAATTTCCCTGTTCCTTTCCCCTAAAATTTGCACTAGTGCCGGCCCTTTCTGCGTTTAGCTTCATACTTGGGGGGGGAACCATTAATACTATCCCAGAAAACCTTGGCTGTTTAAATTTTTCTGTCAGATCTCTCATTAGCAATTCTGGGGGGGACCTAGGTTGCTCAGCATTTCTGTCAAGTTTTTGGGTGCTTAGCATTTTTTTTGTCCCCCATTCACAATTCTGCCGTAACCTCGGCTACTTACCATTTCTGCCGGGCCCCCTTTTCACAGCTTCCCAAAACCCTTGTTGTTGGGAAATTCCTCCCTGGTAACCTTTTTTCAATTCTGCCTTTTTTCTTTTTGGTTCCCATTTTTTTTTTTTCCCCCCCAAATTCAAAATTTCTATCGGGAAACGATAAACTTAGCATTTTTAGAAACAAACAAACCAAATCCCATAAGATCCAGCATCAATGGGAAAAAAAATATTTAAAAGTCACATTTTTAAATTATTTTCCCTTTTTAAAAATTGCAGCAATGAGTCCATTCTGACGCCTTTTCGTGCCATAAAGAGCTCTTACTTGTAGCATGACAGAAAGAAGAATTAACCTTGTCTGGTATCAAAAAAAAAAAAATCACTAGGGGTTTCCATGAAAACAGTATGCCCCATAAACAAATTTTGTTTTTTTTACATGTATTTTGTTCAGAATTTTTTTCCCCAATTTTTAAAATACACCCCTTCAGTCGTCCTTTGACCCAGTTAAATGTTTTAATAAACAAGGAAAAAATTGACTTCTATTTTTAAAGGGCAAGGTCATGTGTGAATAACAAAAAATGTAAAATTTTTTAAACCTTTTTTTAAATTTTATCTGCAGTAAAATACTTTTTTTATTATAAACTTTTGTTCTTTCCCTCTTTTCTTTACAAGTTTTTGGGCCCAACATAAAGTTGTTGTGGTCCTCCCCAGATAAAGTTTTAAATTTTTTTGAGTATTTTTTAAATTTTGGGGTTTCCTTCATTTCTTGGGACAAGAATCCCCTCCCTCTTTCCCGCCTCGGGAAATTACTTTCTGAAGTTGTGATAGTATATTTCTGTATCCCACATGATTGGATTTTTACAGTCATGGGGGTTGAATGTTGAAAGGATAGTCTGTGACAAGCGAATAGGACAGTCAGATCCTATGCCGGCTGTGTGACGAAACAATACCTCACATCCTTCCTATTCTGTGAATGGGAAGCAGAGGAGCCCAAAAACAGGCCATTACAAAAAACGGGTTCCATGTTCCTTTATGGTTATTAGCTATAAAAAAAAAAAGAGAAAAAATTTAAAAAATAGATGTTAAATATGTCTTTAGAACTTAAATAAAAAAACTACATACGATGCCACATTAGTGTGGAACAACATGTGTTGGCAACTACATATGCAATCTGCATGGGGTCACCTTGACCCCATGGTACCAGACAAGGGTTAAGATATTTAAAACCAATGGTCCGTGCATTGCTTCTGTTTAGAGCAGGGGGCAGAATCAAAAAAAAGGGGCGAAGGGGTACTACAATATTTTTCTTTTGCATGTGCACTACTTAGCCTTTCTGTCTGGTCTCCCATTGGCAAGTTTGGGTACTTGGCATATTTTTTTTTTTTTCCCCCCATTTTTTTTTTAAAGGGGTTTTGCCCAAAAAAAAATTGGGACGTGGGAAGTTGCAAATGAAATAACAAACATTTTCATTTTTCATTATTTTTAAAAAATGTTGCACCATTTTTGTTTTTAGCGGGGCCTTTAGTGATTATTGTTTACAAGGTGTTTTCCAGGGGATACGACCAGGGTGGGGGCCCCCCTCACTCTGGTCAAAAATTTCTAGATACCTCTCCTCTAGGGGAAATACTGAGTGTTAAACCCCAGGTGCTGTCATTCTTTCTTTTTGTCCTCTGTACTCCTTTGTTAAAAAATGTGCCCAAAAAAAAAAAAAAAAGAAAAACCCCAAAAGGGTATGTGCATTGATAAAAAAAAAAAAACCCCTAGGTTTTTGGGTTTTGCAGGGGTTTGAAAACCCAGGACCCTTGTGGGCCCGGAGGCAAAACCCTTTCCCCTCAGCTATTCACAATGGGTTTCATAAACAGCCTTTCTTTGGGGCTGAGAGGGGAAAGGTTTTGGTGATGTCATCCTGCTGAAAACACATGTATTTTAATTCAAACAAATCACACACGCCCCCTTTTAGCCACAGAGTGAAGAGCTTTATGGCGGAGGTATGGAAAAAGAGAATTGAGGCAAAAACCCCCTTTTAAATTTTGGGTAGGCTTATTTTGTTTTTTTGGCATTGTTGCCAGGAAACCCCTGGTGCTTTTTCATTTCAGTCCCGCCCCCTTTTTGAGATCCCCCCATTCACAATTTTTGCCAGGACCCCCCGTGCTTAACATTTTTGCCTAAAATACCCCTTTAGGACCCGGTTGCTTAGCTTTTTTTTCCCGGGGGCCCCCCAAAATTTCATTTCTGTCAGGTCTTGGTTTTCTTAGCTTTTTTGCCGGTTCCCTTTAAATTTACCCCAATTTTTTCCCGGGTATTGGCATTATTTTTTTGCCTCTTATTCGAAACTCTGCAAGGACCTTGGGTGCTAAGCATTTCTGCTGAGTCATTACAATTTTTGTTAAAATTATGATACTAAGGGATCAGGAAAAAAAACCCAAAAGGGGGGAAAGTACGAAACAGGCTGACCCCCCCCCGGGTTTTCTGCCTTTTATTTGGGCCCAAAAAAAATTGTTTGGGCAAGTCCAAAAAATTTATAAAAGGTCTTGCACCAAAAAATGGGAAAATTTTGACAAATTTTTAAACCCCCACCAATTTATAGGGGGGAAGATGTGCCCACACAGATTTTGGGGCACCCTTTATGAATGTGTCTCGACAGAATGTGTTGCAAAAATGGAGTTCTAATCCGTACCACTTTCAAAGTGGCGCAAGAGACTGAAGCAAAATTTGTTTCAAACACTTTTTTGGCGCACGTTTTTGTCTCACAACTGGATACATTTATAATGTGCTGTGAGACACTCCCATTTTATTTCTGATGAATGCTACATAAAGGGCCTTTTTCAAACGGGGGTTAATTGGGGGGCGTAATTACGGGCCCCCCAATTAGCCGTGTGGACGGGGGGGGGGGCGGGAGCGGGGGAGTGAGGGGGGCGGCCCCTTCGCCGGCCCATTGACTTGAATTGCCAGCGGCGCCTATACGCCATAGTAATTTTTCCCCATGTCAATTTTTCCCCCGCCCGGCGGTTCGCCGGGCGGGGAGGGGGGAGGGGCGTTTAAACCATTTGTTTTTCTATGAGAAAATGTGATTACCGTAAGAATTTGGGGCCCTTTTTTGGCCCCTAATTGGGGGCACTTTGGCGCGTAAAATTCGGACCGAAATACACGCCCCTTTTTTAAACCGTTTTGAACTGGCCTAACCCAACCCGGGAATGCAAAACTGTCTTGTCTGCGCCAGTTTTTTAAAATTTTGAGCCCCCAAAGTCTGGGTGCCAAAAAAAAACTTTACTCTGACAGCTACTCCTTTTGGCGATGTTCCACCGGGTTATTTCAGAAAGTTTTACGTGGTTGCCCAAACGTAAATACGTTTCCCAAATCAGGTGGGAAATCAGTTTCAATAAGTGGCACTAAATGTGGCACGTTTTTTGGGGAATGAATTTTCCCCACGGTTCACCCTTTCCCCCTTCATTATTTGTTGGTGAACCGTTTTGGAAGTAATTTACATGCACTTGTTTTTGCGGGCCCGGGTTGTGGGCCCCAATCCGCAGCCGCAATCCGGAAAAGAAAAAAGCTTCGTCTGAACGACGACACGTTTTTTCCCCTTAAAAACAATGTAAAACGGCCGTTTTCTTGTTTTTTTAACCCATTTCCAACGGATTTGCGGCCGTAAATACGGCTGCAAATCCGTTGTGAAATAAGCCATGTGAACATGGCCTTAGAGCACAACACGCTTTTAAGCTTGTGGCTTTCTCATACCATACACAAGACTCTGTATACTACTGAAATCACATTTTTCAATAGAATAAAGATTGCTAATGCAGCAAAATCAATATTGTTCAAGCTGCACAGAGGGGTATTTGGGGTGTAAGCAGTGGGTGCCAGTACTAGCTTGAAGTCCCCCTCCCTCATTTCTTAGTAGCTGCTGAATATAATGGCAGCTACAAGTTTTCACTCATGGTGGTCAATGCTGCATGATTTTGCCTGTAAAACTGCAGTACTTTAGGTAAAAAGCGTTCACCTCTTTAACAGCCATATGGGGATTCGGCAGTGCTTAGGGCAGCATGGACTGTAAATATGGTCCTGATCTGTACTGAAATTTATAGTTAAAAAAAATTTCTAGAGTGTTTTTTTATTTAAATCAGACACTATTTGCAATTTGTATACAGTATCTATGCAAAGTTGTTAGCCAAGAGAAAACCCTTTGCTTACTGAATAAGTAAATTATAATAAGGGTTTTGTATGTATTATGTCACATTTAAAACCTTGCTTATTCTTCATGTACATGTCTGCATTGCTGCTGTTACAAGCTCAAGTGGTATGTAGCTCTCTTGTACCTATGCCTTAAATTTCATATGAGACTTTTTCTGTTGGAATCTATACACATCTAACAGTAAAAAAAAAATATTTTTATGATCCATTGAACATTATAATATGAAAGTCTTTTTAAAAAAAAAACATTTTCTAGGGAAGAATGTCTCTGACCTAAGGTGCCCTATGGCGCCTCATGTGGTAGTGCATGGAGTCTTTGTGGCTCCTAAGTGCAGAGAAGCACGGGACTCTGTGTGTTTGTACACGGCCGCCTACATGAGGTAAAGAAATATTTAGCTTCTAAGTCATGAGATTTTTTATTTATTATATCTCTTATTAGCCTTAAAAAAAAGCTTCCTCAAACCATGTCTTAACACTCAAGAGCCCCTTTTGTACAATCAATGGACTTCATATATATCCATTGATTTTTGAAGGTTGGTACAAACAGTTGATCAAATGTTTTCTATATGATGAGTTTATTAAGCAGCGCTAGCAATCTTCAACCATGGCTTCATAAAGCATGTACAGCTTTCATGACTGTGCAAATATTGATAATCCAATTAAAAAGCACCAATCATTTGTTACAGGGTGACAAATATGACAGTTCAATAGTAATGTGAACTTTCCTGAGAGTACCTTCATCATAAATAACCAAGGGATGATGATTTTTGGTTATTATTTAACACACAGCAGTCTGATATGTGTACGTTTAAAAGCAGAATAGTTGGTTGACCTCTGTCATAGCAGGAGCTCCTGTCTTAGTTTGATATTATCTACCTAGGTGTCCAGCCTAACCCAGAATTTGACTCTTGTCTTTCTGACCCCTGCTATTGAAATGGAGGTCTATAGAAGTCTGTTGGCTTTGCTGATTCCATTGTACCTTTACAATGACTGAACATTTTACTTTGTAATTCTATACCTTGCTGACTGTTTTGCTTCCATGCTCTGTCTTTCTAAGTCAGTAAATGTGTCCTCTGTTTTGCAGTGTTTATCATATCATCTTGCACGTGATTTCTTTTTAGGTTGTCTTTGTCATTTCCATCTCCTGGGATTTGAACTATAGACTTCTTGATTCTCTGTTTTTTGTGCTTGTTTACTTTAACAGAGTATGGTTTGAAGTTTGACTAGTGTATGTCAGCACTGCTATTTATAAGAATCGAGGAACTGTACAATTTCCAGCATGAGTATAAAACCTAACAATAAATCTTGCTTGGCTAGAAAATACCAAGCTGTAGAAGTCTGCTTTAGACCACTAGGAGTTTATTATGGGTGTAGGAATCTTAGATTTCTATTGAGTGGTAAGGTTTAATTTTCCAAACTATTTTTTTTTTCTGCATTTAAATGTTAGTGTGGTACAACACGATATAGAATTTACACCTACTGCTTTTTCTGAAACTGCTGTTATTAAGGCATATTGATATTTATTAGGTTTCATGCGTTAATTGTTCCAGTAGTTCTCAAGGGTTTTGTTAAATTGTGTATTTACATAGTTACATAGTTGTTAAGGTTTAAGAAAAAAATCAAAGGTCCATCTAGTCCCACCTCTAGTCAGAGGAAGACAAAAGCCCCATTGAAGTGGACGCCTTTTGCCCAACACTAGAGGAAAAATTCAAGACATGGCAATTAGAAGAAATACCTAGATCAGTGGCCCATCACCAGAATCTAGTACCCATATGTTTTAATAGGGTCCAGATGTAACAAGATCACAAGAAAGATCTCTATGCGGTATATTCATATGATATATTTGTACATTTTATATTACATCACCCTTAAGCTATAGTTTTTCTAAACTTAATAACCCCAAATGTAATAACCTTTCTAATTACTTGGTTCACCCTCCTCTGCCACAGCTCTAGTTCTTATATAGAAAAATATACCAGTAGTCTCCACATATAAGTGATAAAACATAGTAATAAAGAGTGACTCCGTACTGAAATTGGGAAGGTAACAGTAACAGCTCAAAATATATAGCGCGATATGTCCCAATACTAATGCACCATAGTTTTGGTGTATTTTGCACCATAAAACTTTTGACGCCATATTCTCGATATAAATTAACTGCAATACACCAAAACTAGGTGCATTAATTTAAGCAGCAAATGAAAAAGTTGTGCCCCTCCAAAAACGAAATGCGCCTTTTGGAGGCAATTTAACATAAAACTAATAATGTTACGCTGTGCACCTCCAAAACCCGCAATGCGCCTAAAAAAAATAGGCATTACAACACTAGAAATTTGCAATGCTTGCAACCCGATTGTACAATGCACCATTTTAGGCACATTAAGTTTACTATGCAAGGTATACCAGATGCCAGTTTTTTGGAGGATTGTACTTTAAAGGCCCATATTTTAAAACCCCCGAAAAAAACCCCCAAAAAAAACCGGGCTGCGGCGACCCCAAAATTTTTTTTGACATGTCCTTAAAATTTAAAAAGGGTTAATTTAGTATACAAAAATTAATATAACAGAGGGAAAAAAAGGTTAATGTATACAGCTGTTCAAAATGTATCCTATCGGTAAATACATACATAAATCATAAATAATGTACAAGGCAGAACATACTGCAAAATTATCAATTGTAGGTAACTGAACAGGGGCCCCAATAAAAAAATATCAATCCCTGGTAAACACTAAGTAGAACTCATATTTAGTATGTAGGATGGAGTTACCAAGTAGAAAAAGCATGACTCCTATTCAATGCGGCTACGGATGTTTTCTCTCCTTATTTTTCCCTTTGGGTAAGTTATCTACATATCTAACCTATTTTAAAACCTTTCAATACAGGTTAAATTTGGGCGGGCTTATAGGAAATCTATTAATTGCAGACCCAAATTTTTATAACCCCAGTGCTGAAAAAAAAGTTCAAAATTAGCTAAAGGGGGTGTATAATACAAACAGTATGAATAAAAGTGTTTTCCCCCAAAACATTTTGGCGCAAACACTAAAAATTTGGGCCCGCTTTAAAAGTGTAAGGGCTAAAATTTGGGTATCCCCAGTTTTAAACCAAATTTTGGGCTTTTTAAATTTTTGGGGTTCGTAAAAATTGAAACACTGCGCCAAGTCGGCCAAAATCCCTTATTCATCATCAAAGGGCCCAGAAATATGTGGCAAAAAAATGGCGAAGGCGAATTCATAGATGTCAACCGAAGTTTCTGGGCTCACTTTTTTGAATAATGGAGCCACATTTGCTAGGTGCCAGTTGTGTGAAACAGACCTTGTTATTATACAATCCTTCAAGATTATTTCTTTTTGAGTTAAAAAGTGAGTTTTGTCATTGGTTTTTCCCCTGTGTAAATAAGTAGAAAAAAACCCGATAAAAATTTCCCCAAAAAACAAAAGTACTGGTAGGTTTAAACCATAGGAATATTTTCTATTTCACAATAAAGCTCTAAAATGTTTAAAAAGTTGAGCAGTCTGAATATTTTCTGAATGCATTTTTAATTTATCAAGAAAAAATGTGAAAGCACAAAAGCAAATTTTTTTTTCTTGCCACTGTGCCATGTATCTTATTTTGCTGCAATCAAGTAGTTGGGTATACAGTTCACTTGTAGGTGCAAAGGAAGCATTTGCTCCAAGCTAGTTTAAATCCAAGCAAATTCCAGCACCGTCTCTTCAAAAAAAAAAATTTCCCAGCTTTTTTTAAAAAAAAAATTTAAAACATTTAACAGGGCCGGGTAATTATACTCAAAGTTATGGATCATCAACAGAGTAGGGCAAGGAAACAAGGAGTTATATTATTCTGTTTTCCTTTTCAAAAACCCAAACCCAAAATCAGGGATCCAAAAGAAACCCAAGGAAAAAAAAAAGAAAGGACCTATATTTCCCTTTACATTTGGATCCACACCATACTTTGTTTGATTTTAGATTAAAAAACTGTTTTATGCATCAAAATGCATGTAGAAAAACTCAAGGTTTATTTTTGGAGATTGTTTTTTATTGATTGTTATCTAGGATTTTTAAAAATATTATAAAGACACCTTGAGAAAGAAGTATCATGACTAGAGTGTAACACATTTTAATCAAAACAACCAAAATGGTGCAAAACAAGAGAAAAAATACACTGTGGAGACGGGGAGGGTTTTTTTCCCAAATAAATCTGAAAAACATAGCAGATTTAAATTTTTCCCCCGTGCCCTGAAATGACCATGAAAGGACTATGACCCAAACCATGTTTTTAAAACCAAAAATTTTACTTTCTGACATAAATGATTATAACTAGTTCACTGTAGACTACAGTGTTTTTGGTAAAGTGAAATTCCAGCCTATTCCCATGAGATAATGTGATGCCATATTGCTAGTCTATGCTGTCAATTTATGACTGCTGCACAGAGAACCACTGGATCCCCATGATCCGAAAATAATAATACAAAGATTTAGCAAAAGTGGCCCTAGTACATTTTCTGTACAAAAAAAGGGGGCTCTGGTCACCGACTGTGCAGAGGGAAAAAAAAGTAAGATCCTTCAAAAATTTAATCTGAACCTGGCCAAAATGCTAAGTTTAAAAAAAGGGGGAAACTAGTAAAGGAATTTCAGTGTGTATTTTTTGGGAAACAGCTAAATTTCTGTCCCAATTTCAAAAAATTGAAATTTTTGTAATGCAATTTTTTTCCGGTTTTTGTTACAATTTTTAAAACCTGAAAGGAACCCCCCCCATAGGCTACAAAGGGGGAGGTAATTTATCCCTGCATGACCCTTTTAAAATGTTTCAGCTTCCCCGTAATGGACATATGCAGCTTCCCCCCTAAAAAGACATATGCCCCAAAGTCCCTGCCTGAGTTGCTGGGGTTTTTAGAACCAGATCAGCTCCCGCAGTGGGTTCCCTGGGGAAATATTTCTTCTGTATTTCTAAAAAATCACCACAGGGTTTTAAGGCTGCTTTAACCCCAGCGCGTTTTTTGGGCAAATTTTTTAAATGCGTTTCCAATTAAAAATGCCTTTTTTAACAGCAACTTCTTTTTAGTTTTTTTAAATTGTTAGAAAGGGGTTTTTAAGTAAGTAATTTAATGGGCTGGTTTGACGTCTTTTTGAATTACAAACACACTAAAAGATTTTCCCCTTTTCCAAAAAAAGTTTAGATAAGTGAAAGGGAACTTTTGGAAATTTTAAAAGGGATTTAAAGGAGCAAATGTTTAAAAATGCACCAAAACTTTCGCTGGTGAATGCACCCCAAGGGAAATTTATTTAAAAGAAAAAAAAGCTTATGGGGAAAAATTAAAGGCCCTTTTTTGAATTTAAAAAACGGGCACAACATTTAAAATAAAATAATATTTAAAAAAAAAAACACACAAAAGAAAAAAAAATTAAAAAAAAAACACTACCACCTCAAGTCACAAAATTTCTTCCCCCACCCCAGCGACGCTAAAAACTTATTTTTACCAAATTTTTTATTAAAACCTCCAAAATGGAAAGGGGACGGGAGGCTCTGCCCCACGACATTCAATTTAAATGCACACAGATTTAAATTTGAAAAACTTTTGAAACTGACAAAAGAAAAAAATCCCATTGAACTCAAAAAGAAAAAATTTGCTGTGGGTTTTCTAAGTAATTTTCGTCCCCCAGCTTTTAAAAAATAAAAAATACTAAGAACAAAGTTCATTTTTTGGTTTTAAATTTCCCCGTGGAAGATTTACTTTCTGAGGGGAAAGGGGATGGGTAAAATACTTGTGCAAAATCATCCAAAACCACATAAAACAAATCCAACTTGGGTTTTTGACTGAAAAACTGCTGAAAAAAAACCCCCCTAAATCCAAAATGACTCATTGAAAACTACGGGTTTCCCAACACAGTTTTCAAGAAGAAAACTGACCCAAATAAATTTTTCTTGTCCCTTTTGGACGTACCCTTAAAGAGGACCTAAACACCACTGAGTACACTAAGTTTATTACAGGAAAGGGGGGATGTGAATATAACTCAGCTGAAATTAATTTACCTATGGAAGCAGGACGACTGGGGAAAAAATTAAATATTATAGGGAACCCCTCCATTAAAAAGCTGATGGGGGTGGCCCTCTTGAGGGTTGGGGAGGTTTAAAAATTCGCTTTGTCCAGATAACTTTGCCTCCTGATTCCAGGCTTGTATGCACTGCAGTCAGTAGTCTTCTTAGGGTATATTCACATGACGTTTTTTAAATAAATTTTTGGGTACGTTTCATGTACGGAAAAATGGACCCCAAAATGTATTTAACAATGTTCCAGTTTGATTACATTGATTTCAATGTAGAAAAACATATCGTCGTTCCCGACTATTTGGAATCCCCGACATTTAAATAAAAATTTCTTTTGGTCCCGTATTAATTTTTATTTTAATATAATATATATATAATATAAAATAAAAAATATATATTTTATATAAAAAATCTATTATATAAATTTTAAATTTTAAATTTTTATATATATAATTTTGGGGTGTGTGTGTATATATTATATATAATATGAAAATTTTTATATGTACATATTTTTTGTATATACAGTATTAAATATATGTGTAATTTAATTTTTGAGAAGGGGGGGAAACTTTTACCGAG